>CM072935.1:1737500-2047500 GCA_036971965.1 Nyctalus aviator | reverse complement strand
TAAAAACTAGCTTCTATCCTTTGAAAAGTTTTAGTGAATATATTTTTAATGAAGCCCATAGAATTTTAATCCAATGCGAGGAATAAAAATAGATCCAAGTCTGTTTTTAAATGAGACATTAATGAGAGGAGAAAGGAGTCAGAGAGACGGAGGAAGGCTCACCGGGCGGCTGAAGAGAGACAGTGAGACAAGAAGCAGTGATGAGAGCTGGAGGGGGAAAACTGAGGACCAGGAAGAGGGCCAGGGGTGAGCGAGTGTGGAGACGGTCCGATGAGGGAGAAGAGACCCAGACCAAGGTTCTGGGGCAGACAGGACCCCGAGGCTCTGCCTGGCGCTGTCCCATCCCCAGTACCCCCCTTTCTGCAAAATAAAGTGAAACGTAAGCATCATCCAACTCCAGCCTAGATCACACCCCCTTTGTGGTGGCATGGTGGCCTGGGTTTGATTTCAGTGACAGCTGGAGAACGTGTGGAGATCTCAGCATGTGCACACACTCACACACACATACACACCTACACACACACACACACACACACACACACACGGACGCGCGCGCAGCTGGGGCCACTCCAGCACCTGCTGTCTGTCCCCACACCCTTCCCCAAATTAAACACAAATGTCTTCCTAGTAACCCTGTAAACCCGCACACCTCAGCCTTCCGTGGCCGTCCGCACCCGCCGACTCCCACGCAGAACCCGCACCTGCCCAGTAAGGCCTCTTCTCCTAACGTCCTGAATCACCCTCCATCCTCCGTCCACGTGCAAGAAGAACCGGCCCCAGCGGTCCCCTCCTCTGTGCCGCCCCCTCCCCTGCCGGGCTGCAATAACCTTCCCAACCAGTCCCACCCTCGTGAGACACGTGTGAGAGATCCTAAGGAAAAACCCTGTTCCCTTCCGAAGGAACCCCAAATTTCCAGGGACGCTCCATTACACCCAGCGTGCCTCCGCCCCCTCCGCTCTCCCCCCACTCCGACCACCTCTGAACGCCAGCTCGGCCGCACAGTCATGGGGAGAGCCATGCCCATGGCCCGGTGCCCCTGACACTGACCAGCGCAGCCCAGGCCGGAGGACCTTCCTCCAGGAGGAGACCCTGTCTGGTGCGCCGTGGCCCTGACCTCTGTGCAGCCCGGCTGCCACAGGCTGGCACGCCGAGGACAGGAGGGCAGCCCACCTCGCTGCGCCTTAATGAGCTGCTTCCCCACTTCCAGGGTCACGAAGGCCGTGCCGTTCAGGACGATGTCGGTGATGGTCCGCCAGGCGTTGGGGGACAGCCTCTCCGTGGGAGAGATGAAGTTGCCGGCTGCGTTGTTTATTACGACCTAGTGGAGGAGCGAGCAGTCAGAGGCCGAGGCGAGGCGGGTCATCACCCCCAGGGCTTCCACTCTGAGACATGTTAACCCAACAAGCACAGTGACTGCCATCTGCTAGGAACACTGAGACTTGAGCCTGTGAAAATCTGTTACTTTTCAAATTTCAGAATCCTACGTCTTCTCTCAAGACCAGGGAGCAGTCTGCCATCTATATATAATAAAAGCCTAAGTGACCATCCGACCATCCGACCAGTAGCTTTGATGTGCAATGACCACCAGGGGGCAGACGCTCCAGCCAGTAGCTATGACACACCCGGAACCAGAGAGGCGGAAGCCCAATCCTGGGGTGTGCCACCTGAGAACCACCCTCTTGCCATCTGGGGATGTCGGAGAGCTGGTTTCAGCCTGATTCCTGCAGGCCAGGCCAAGGGACCCACCAGTGCACAGATCTGTGCACCAGGCCTCTAGGTGAGGATGTAATAGAGGTGAACACCTACCTGGTGACTAGTTTGTCTCAAGGGGTCTCGGTTACAACACCTCCAGCTTCAGCTTCACTCCCCAGGCCCTACTGCTGACTGCCTCCCCCTGAGCAGGCCCTGCCCGGCTCCAGGTCTGCAGTCTGTACCCCTGCATCTCTAACCTGAGAGCCTCCTCGGGACCAGGGGGATGGCCTCCCCCTCTCTCCCCCCTGTCCTCCCCTTACACGCCCCAGCCTGAGAGCCACACCCATGTGAACTGCGCCCGAGTGGGCTCCTTGTTTGTATTATTCTCCACAAAGACACGATCAGGTCATTAGGCGGCCAAGAGCCCTTCATGCGGGCCTGGGCCTGGGCCAGGGCCCTGGTTAGTCACCTCCCATCACAGCGGGAGGAGCGGTTTGCTCTGGGGCCACCGCCTGTGCAGGTGCCCGAGGACTGTGCACCGCGGCTCTAACCTGGCCACAGCCCACAGCATCACAGGGGTCGGCGGGTGCACCCATGGGGACCCCAAACTCACGGGACCCCCACACCCACGGGGACCCCCGCACCCGTGGGCTGTCACCACCACTCACGTCAGGAAGGCCCGCCACGCTGATCAGCTCCGACACCGCGCTGCAGACCATGTTGGGGTCCCGCACATCACACTGCACCGCCCGCACCTGCAGAGGAACCAGAGGAGCCGCTGGCTCTGGTGCTGGAAGAAGACGCGTGCTGGTCGTTACGGACACTCCCGAGTCTGAGCTCATGTACCTCGTTTCCAGTCTGGGAAGAAATGGCCTCTGCGGTGGCTCTCAAAACATCAATCTTCCTGAAAACAAACACACCGCGTCCTGTGCATGAGTTCTGAAATGACGGCATCTATTTTTTCTTTTTACTCCCATAAAAAGAGAGTCTGTAGCTTAAAGGGATGCATTTTTGAGATTATACAAAAGCTACAAATAAATCAGTTTGAATGAATGCATTTTTCTAAAAGTTTGATTCAAGAAAATTTACATACTACTGTATTGAATTTCATTTAAACGAGATATTTTATATCTTCTCATAGGTTTAAATTTTTTTTCTTAATTGCAATAATTTATATCTGTTTCCAAGGCTGCTTTAGAAGGAAAACACATCCATGATGATGTAAGCTTACACTACCTTCTGTACAAGAGTCTGCGGTCCATCTGTGACAGCACATTTCAGACCACACTGATGCTGGTAAGTGCACTGTGTGCACTCAGGACCCCATACTCTTGAAAGAAAGATGAAAAGTCATCATGAGGTGGATTTTTGTGGGGAAGCACGTGGCTTGATTGGAAAGTCTGTAAGGAGGATTCTCTGAAAGGTCAGGGCCTCTGAGGGGACCTTGCTGGAAGCGGCTGCCCCTGCCTTGACTTTCTAAACAAGTCTGAGCCCCCACGTGTCTACTGGAATCTGTCCGCTTAGTCTTCAGATGCCCCTGCTTAAAGAACACTGCAGACGTGTGTCTTCTCAGGGATACTTACCTGCTGATGGCACCCAATGGTTAATTTTAGTTCACGCTGTTGCTACAATAAAAGCCTAAGGAGGCAGGTGAGTGGGCTGTCTGGTTCCTCCAGCCAAGCAGTCCCTTAGCCCTCCCTCTCTGGCACAGAAATGATCATCATTCATCCGTAGCTCAGGGACTGCTGATTAGCTCCGGCAGATTATGTGGTGTTACAAAAAAGGGTTTCCACACTTAAAAATATTGCAGCATAGACAAAAACAGAAATAGCCTGGCCAATTTGCATTCATCAAAGGCGATTCCTTTGGCATTGCAAATCGCACAGCAGCGGTAATCACACTGAGAGACCCCTCCCACTGTTCTCAGTGGGAGACGGGAGACCTGCCCCTCGCTCTAGACTTGCAGTTCCCAGGGAAGACCTCTGAGAACTCCTACCACATGGCCTCCCCCTCCCCACCGTCATCACAACCACACGTGTGTGAGACTGCCCCTCTGATAGGATGCGAAGGATTATACCCTCATCCGCGCACACAGCTGCCTCTGAAGCAATAACTACATCACCCCCACCGAGAGCAAAGCAGCCTCGACGTGGTATTTTCAGCTGCACCTCCGGTTGGGAAATGCACTGAAAATAGCTCCGTCACCGGCTGGGAAATGCACTGAAAGCTGCTCCAGGATCCATCAGTGCTTCCAGCTCTCCCAGGCTCCCAGGAGACTGACTGGCCTGGCGGACGTGTCACGGAAGGTAAGAGGCAAACCAGCCGCTCTGCAGAGTTCCCCTCTGGAGCTCAGCACCGGCGGCCTGGCACCTCACGGGCGACTCACCTGCTGGCGATCACACAGCGAGCCCCAAGGCTGGACAGGAGCGTGGTCATCCCGCGGCCAAGGCCGGTGCCTCCCCCGGTGATGAAGGCCACTTTCCCCCGAAAGCTGTCAGGTGGCAGCATCGCTTTTTGGAGGGGTGGGAAGAATTTAGACTGAAAAGCGTCGCTGCTTTGATATAATATGTCTGTTCCATAACTGAAAAACTAAAAAAGGAAAAAACAGAAATGAAATTTGCACAAGAGGTGAACTTCAAAACACTAACTCTTTAATATTATACAAATCCTTGGATTAACACAACTCCCTGAGGAGTTGAAAAAATAGACTATGCTGTTTTCAATACAAATTTGGCATTGTATTTAATCAATTTTTACTCCTTCCTATCGGAATGTTTAGGGACATAGAGCCTGGTTAAAAGCACGGGCTCTGCAGTGGGACGGCGTAGTGCAGGCCTCTCTCCCCAGGAGAACAGCCGTCAGAAGTTAGTAACTTCTTTGTGCCTCAGCTTCCTGTACAAATGGAGGCAATGACAGAACCTGCCCCACAGGGTGCTCGTGAGGAGTTCATGAGTTGGTATAAGTAAAATGCCTACAACACTGTTTAATACACACTAAGCACTCTATAAATACTAGCTTTATTATCGGCAGGTGTTTTACTTAAATATAACTTAAGAAAGCTAACACAAAGCATATATGCCTTTGAACAAAAATGCTTTGGATAAAAATCACATACTGCGTTTGAGTCACTGAACACAATCATAAAAAGTTCTTTCTAAGGTTTGTTAAGTCAAATACCTCTTCCCATGTAGCCTTCGGGATGATAAATCTAGATAAACTATTTCTGTTATATTCATTTTATCTTCTTTTTTAAAATATGCTTTTATTGACTTTAGAGAAAGAGAGAAATAGAAAAATTGTTGAGAGAGAACCCCCACTGGTGATCCAGCCTGTAACCTGGGCATGTGCTCTGACTGGGAATTGAACTGGGTGTGTTTTGGAGCATGGGACGATGCTCTAACCAAGTCACACTGGACAGGGCTCTGCTATATTTAAAATGGGGGGGAGGGATGAAACCATTTCGAACTAAAAAATATCTGCATTGCCCTCTCTTATAGTTTATAGCTTACACCTCACATCACCTGGGGAAAACACTTCCATCTGCTCACATCTATAAATAAAAGCCTCAATGACCATTACAGAAAAAAAAGACCGGAATGACCGGTCGACCAGTCGCTATGATGGCACACTGACCACCAGGGGGCAAACACTCAATGTAGTCTGTTTTTTCCATGCCAGGCCCAGCGACTGGCACCTCCCCTCCCAACCCTGCAGGGGCCTTTGGGCCCCCGGCTGGGTTGGGGAACCGGAGTTGGGAGGTGGCAGACACAGCCCCTTTCCCAGGGAAGTCGAGGACGGGCTCCCTCCTTGGGGCCGGTGGCAGCCAACCTCCTGTGCTGTTCCTCCCCCTGGCCGGTAGACGGCGATTGGCCTGCCCTGACTGGCCCTGATCTCCAGCCAGGCCTGGGGACCCCACCCGTGCACAAATTCATGCACTGGGTCTCTAGTTTAATTATAAAAACAAACTTTAAGTGTTGAGGAAATAAACAATAAAGAGGCAACACTCATTAGGTGCTTCCCATGTGTCAGATTAGATTCAAACTGACCAGCCTTCCCTGCCCCGTGGAGCAGGCAGTACTTTATCCCATTGCACAGGAGGGGCCCAGATGCAGAAGTAAGATTCCAATATGGGCGTATGCAATGCCTCCAAACCACCTCTCTCCGCACTGAGCTCCTAATGAGCTCGGTAATCACGCCAAAGGCGTGTGATAGTCCCCATAAGTATAATTTGATTTTATTACCAGGGAAAAAATTATTAAGACAAAATTTGAGGAGTATAAAATAATTGGTGAAGATACATTTGCAAATCTGGTTTATTTCCTTTGGCTTCATGTAGACAAAGCGTTTTCTTTTTGTATTGTTTTGTCAAAGCATGAAACCCATGCAGCCCACAGTAACCCTTCTCCACCTAAGTGGCAGGGGGACGGAGGCTGCCACAGCCTCAGAGCTATTCCATTAGGATGATGAATCGGGAAATTTCCACAAGTAGGCTGCTGAGTGTGTCATTACCAAGTGATAATGAAAAAATGCATTCTCATTTCCCACAGGCTCTACTTACGTAGTGTTGATTTGTAGGGGGAATTTGATGTGGTACAGTATGAAAGATAAATTAAACAAAATATTTGCATACAAACTTTCTTCTTTTTTATTTATTTGAAAAGATTTCTCAATTTCCTAATGTGAAGGTTAAAGGCTATAAAGTTAAAAATAATGGAGGAGGATCAAAGATGGCAGCATAGGAAAACAACTAAACTGCTGCCTCAAACAACAATTTCATAACTACAACTAAAAAACAAAACGTCTACCACACAGAACCATGGGCAAGCGGGCTGAGTGGAAGTTTACAACTAGAAGGAAAGAGAAAGGAGCATTCAGTCATAAACACTGAAAAGCTGAGGTACGGAGGCACGCAATCCAGGTTGGCAGCGGGGCATTGCTTTTTCCAACCCAAAGGGAGACAAGCTCCCAATTACTCTGAAATCCAGTTTCTGGGGAGACGTGGGGGACCCAAATTCCTATAGGGAGAAGCTGGACTGTCTGCCATCGGGTCGGAAAGTGAGGGTGGCTTGCTTGCAGAGCTGCATGCAGGAATAATTGATTACTGTGCTGGGGCACAGGACACAGGGACTCGGTCAGACGCAGAGACAGCTGACTGACAGTGATTGCTGTTTGCCATGCCCAAGCCTAGTGATGCCCTGAGACCCCGCCCCGAACAACCTACAAACCCACCCAAGCTCCAAGCAGGGGCTTTTGCATATGAATGGCCTGCCTTATCACAGCTTAACCTAACAAACTTGCAACCCAAAACTTCCAAACCCCAAGCAAAGAGGAGAAAACTGTGGTTCTCGCTGTAGCTCCTGCAGGGTGGCCTCAGACAGTAGCTGACCTGCACCCCATTGGAGATCCAGAAGCCAGTGTACCTAGTGGTCAGTGTGAGACACCAGATTTCAACTCCTCACATCCATAGGTGACACATTTGGGAGGTAGACTCAGTGAGTACCAAAGCCCACTGAAACAAGGCCTGCACCATAAGCGTGTCTCCAGCACAGCAGTTCTTCCACAGTGGGTCCTCACAGCCAATTGGTCCTGGAGGTTAATTCCTCCCAGTATGCCAACAGCAATCAAGGCTTAATTACACCAAGACTTTGCACTCAGCCCAGAAAGGGCTGTACTAAGAGTGTCCACCTCAGGTGATTGGGGAGGCTGGGCTACTGGCCCCTATAGGTCACCTACCACACAAAGCCACTCCGTGAACACAGGGAAGCAGCCAAATTGCGAAGGCAAAGAAACATGTCACGAATGAAAGAAATGGAGGAAAGCAAACTACTGTATGACATAGAGTTCAAAACCACATTTATAAGGTTACTCAAGAATCTTCTAAAAACTGCTGAGAAACTTGATGAGACTTCTGAGGAGCTTAGTGAGACCTTCAATGACCTTACTGAGAATGCAAAAAAAAAAAAAACAACAAAAAAAACAGTCAGAAATTAACTATACATTGTCTGAAATAAAGAATATACAGAAACTCAACTATAGATCAATGTACCCCAAGAATCAAACCAAAGATCTGAAATATGAGGAAATAAAAAATACCCAACTGGAAAAGAAAAAAGAATTAAAAAATATGAAGATAGTGTAAGGACTATCTTTGGGACAATTTTAAGCGTACATTATAATTTTAATGTAACAGATTAAAAGTCAGCACTGTCTCACCCACAGTGTCTGATTTGATCTGATCAATACTGATCCTGAGGCCCCTTCCTCACCGTGAAAAGTGCCGAAACTGACAGGTTACTTTAGTCCACATCACCTCTTACCATCCTTAGGATACTTGCTCTGAACAGTAAATTCAAGCCATCTGTTTGCCTAAAAGCAAAATTTCAACATTAAGAACCAAAGAAATGAACAGACCTCACTGGACCTTGTATCCAATCTCCTCTTCCTATGGAGAGGGACCCTGAACAAACTGAAACAGCATGCTGGCTATTTTCACCGAGTCATAAGAAGTGAAAACAAAGTAGTCTTTTACAGATTTTCAAATCTCACTGTGGTTTTTCTGGATATAAGTTGTTTTTAAGAATGAAAAGAACACCTTTCCTATCAAGATTGATCTTTAAATCTAAAAAATTCTTAACTCAAGTCTTCCAATTTTGGCAATACAAATTTATATTTTAAAAGTTCTAAAATCTCAAAAAAAAAAAAAAATGTTAGCCATCACCTGCCTTTCGCCCACATTCATCTCTCACCTGCATCCTGTAGACCGCACCCTCCTTCCCACCTTCTGTCACAGCCCCTGGGAGAGCAGCCCTGCTCCACGCCCCAGAGTGTGATTCTGAGCATCCTGTTGTCTGGGCCCTACAGGATGAAGGCTGAGACCAATGGAATTTATTCCTAAATTCTCTAAGCATTTGGCTTGTCTGAAATGTTTAGAATAAACACTATAATAATGGTACATTGGTGATTTTAGGCAACATGTCTTTTCTTAGGCCTGCAGTGTTTTTAAAAATTTAAGCCAATATTTGCCAAGACCGGTTTGGCTCAATGGATAGAGCGTCGGCTTGGGGACTGAAGGATCCCAGGTTCGATTCCGGTCAAGGGCATGTACCTTGGTTGCGGGCATATCCCCAGTAGGGGGTGTGCAAGAGGCAGCTGACCGATGACTCTCTCTCATTGATGTTTCTAACTCTCTCTCTCTCTCCCTTCCTCTCTGTACAAAATCAATAAAATATATTTAAAAAAAAAAAAAAAAATTTAAGCCAATATTTATTTCAATACCGGGAAAATCCAGATAAAACTCAGCTGTCCCGACAGTGAAATTTACCTAAACCTGGCTGAGCCCATGCCCCCGAGAGCCTCCTCCCCGCAGAGCCCTGGCCCTGGGGCCTCTGTGGGACAGGCTTCTGAGACCTGAGACCGGTGAGGTGACTCCTTGTCTAAGCAAAACCCAAGAAACCAATACAGGAAAGAAGGGGAAGCATGGTGTAATTTTACACCATAAAAAAGTTTCTGAAGTTTCATGTAAAAACATTTCTGTAAACATCACTGTTTAATGTTTTAGGTACATTAGTAAGAAAATCCAGTTTCAAATCTGTAAAAACCACGTAATCATAGACCCTTGTATTTAAGTTTTGGATCTAAGAGAATATTTAAATAATACTTGGCTTAGCTATTTCCTCATCATTGTTATGTTACTACTAGAGGCCCAGTGCATGAAATTCGTGCACTCAGGGGGTCCCTCAGCCCGGCCTGTCCCTCTCACAGTCCAGAAGCTCTCAGGGTATATTGACTGACATCTTCGACCCACTCCTTACGGGATAGGGCTTAAACTAGCAGTTGGACATCCCTCTCACAATCCGGGACTGCTGGCTCCTAACCGCTCACCTGCCTGCCAGCCTGATCGCCCCCTAACCACTCCCCTGCCAACCTGATTGACACCTAACTCCTCCCCTGCTGACCAGATTATCCCAACTGCCCTCCCCTGCTGGCCTGATCGCCCAAAACTGCTCTTCCCTGCTGGCTTGAAGGTCTACAACTGCCCTCCCTTGCCAGCCTGATCGTCCCCAACTGTCCTCCCCTGCTGGCCCATTAGTCCCCAACTGCCCTCCCCTGCTGGCCTGATGGCCCACAACTGGCGTCCCCTGCTGTGACCCGCCTCCTCCACCGGGACCTGCCTCCTCCGCGCCACAGAGCCACAGGACCCCAGGCCTCACCACGTGGAGTAGCCGCCTGATCCCGCCTCTGCTGTACACTTGGCCATCTTGTGGCAGCCATCTTGTGATGATGTTGCACACGAGGGCCACTTAGGCTTTTATTAGTATAGATTGTCTGGGCCTCCACATTAACATCCCATTCCTCAAAAACAGCAAGCTCTCCAGAATAAAAAATACACAAATTAGCCCTGGCCTGTGTGGCTCAGTGGGTTGGGCATTGTCCATGCATGAGAAGGTTGCAGTTGGATTCCTGGTCAGATACATGCCCGGGTTGTGGGGTAAATCCCTAATAGGGGATGTGCAGGAGGCAGTCAATAGATGTTTCACTCTCACATCCATGTTTCTCTCTCTCCCTCCCTTTCTCTAAAAATCAATAAAATTATATTTTAAGAATTTTAACTCATTAGCATGACATTCAAGCTGTTGGACAAGGTGGCCTCAGTCCCTCTCCAGCAGGCCAGGTGGGGAGTAATCTGTGTCCCCAGCCCCTCAGCACCAGACCCTCGCCAAGCACGGTCCCCCTTTGCCTGGGCTCCTCCTTTCTTTTCAGCCTCATCCACTCACTCCCATTCCCGCTCACCCGGCGGAGGCAGCCTCAAAACCAGGCAAAGTGTCAGAAACCCTGCTGACACTTTAAAACTGGTGCCTCTTTAAAAATGGGTGGAAAATAAAATAAAATAAAAATGGGTCGAATGACCTCCTCTCCGCACCGGAAATGCTTCCACGCTAGGCTCTGCCACCGCAAGGCAGGCCACTCCAGTCCCTCGGGACGTGCCTCTGGCACCTAAGGGGGGGCCTTCCAGCACATGCTTGTTTGTGTGCCTGTGACCCGGATGGCCAGGCTCCCAGCCACCGGCGCTGGGGGAGCAGACAAGTGAGCTCACGCACTAAGGTGCTCCCAGCCTGCAGTGCAGAGCCGCTTGTTTCAACAAGTTGTTAAAGTAGTGGTTGCCATTGATTTTGAACAATGGTATCTTGAAATTAGTTTACATCAAAGGAAAAAAATCCAGTCTATTGATATGAATATTAAGAAGTCATTTGCATATAGAAACTCATTAGTCAACAGAGACAAATATTGAAATTTCTTTTGAGAGCCAATTTTTTTAAACTTAAACTTCTTCTAACGCCACTTCTTCAAAATAGACCCGCCCAGGCCGTGGTATTTTGTGGAAGAGCCACGCTCAAGGGGCCAAAGAGCCTCAGTTTGCCGACCACAGCACTAGGCAAAGAGCTTTAAAAGCTAGTCTACACAAAGAAAACAAATGCAAACACACAGCTAAACACTCGCATTTAAACACTGGAAGATACCTTTTTCTCTTGCCAGATTATTGAGGTTCAAGATTTTCTAATACACGATACAAGAAACAGTTTATTAAAGTCACTCTTATAACCTGTTGATATAAATTGGGACAATTTCTCCAGAGGCCAATTGGCAACATATCAAAATGTAACGATAACCAGCAACTCCACAACTGGGGATTTTTCTTATAGATGTCCTCACTCATTTGGGGGTTAGGAAGAAGCCGTGATCAAAGTGACAGCCAGGAGGGGACATTGCTCAAGCGGACCGACAGGCCCGAGCAGACGGGGCGAGCCTCATCTCCTGGAACAGCCTGCTGCCCCATTGGACTCTGCAGGAGGCAGCGCACTGAGGTGTGGCAGCCGCCACAGCCTCCGCCAGCACCAATCGCGCTGAAGGACAAAGAACTCCATCCAATCAGAATAGAACACTACATCCCTCAGCCTCCGCCCCTGATGGTCTCGGCGCATAAAATTCAACCCCAAGAACAGGGGAGGCCCAACCTTCTGGGTGTGGCTCCATCCCCCATTCCCTCTAATAAACCCCCCTCTTGCTCACTGCATCCACCTAATTCCCTGAGCGACTCCAATCTTACACAGATATCCATTAAGATGAAAATAAAATTAAAATAGTTATATTTAAAATCACATCAAAAGATCAAAATACTAATACATTTAATCAAAGCGTGAAAGACTTGTGTCCACGGGTCCCATTTCTATTCCAGTTCCAGTGGGCTCTTTGCAAAGTTGACAGCCTTATTCTAAAATTTGTTGCTATTTTTATTTTTTGGGACTCAGATATGCAAAGGGCTCAAAGTAGTCCAGCATATTCATTAAAGCATCGCTTGTAACAGAAAATACTAGAAAACCAACTTGCATTTCCATAGGGAACATAATGACTCACTCAGGGCTCTAGTAAAAGCCAGAACTCACATGCTAATGTAAACATTGTTATTTATATGCTGTTTATGCAACCACTCAGCAATTACCTCCTAAGGAAATTCTGTTAAGGAACATGCTTCATTGGTATGGTTTTTAAATGAGGTCTCTTCATACCCATGTTATATATGCACAGAAGTTGCTGAAAGAACCACCAGACACCAGCCCCTCAGCACCCTGACCCTCGCCAAGCACACCCCCTCTGGCCTGGGCTCCTCCTTTCTTTTCACCAACTCCCGTTCTTTCTCACCCAGCGGAGGCAGCCTCACCTCCAAAAGCGTCAGAAACTCTGCTGACACTTTAAAACTGGTGCCTCTTTAAAAATGGGTGGAAAATAAAATAAAATAAAATAAAAATGGGACCAAGGATGCCCTCCCTACACCGGGGAAGGCTCCGCACTGGACTGCCACCAGGAGGACAGCCCACTGGGGCTCCTGGCAGGAACCTCCCGGTGAGAGCTTACACTTTTGTACTGACAAATGCTCGCTGTTAATACAGTTTTCATTTAAAAGCAACGAGCCCTGGCCAGTGGGTGTGGCTCAGTGGTTGGGCATCATCCCACACACAGAAAGGGCGCTGGTTCTACTTCCCTCGGCACACATGGGGTTGCCAGCTCGATCCCCACTGGGGGGCGTGCAGGAGGCAGCAGGTTGTTGTTTCCCCCTCTAAAAATCAATAAAACTATTTTTTGCTAAGTTAAAAAAAATCTGCTCTATCTGGTTTGGCTCAGTGGATAGAACATTGGTCCTGGACTGAAGGATCCCAAGTTCAATTCTGGTCAAGGGCACTTACCTTGGTTGCAGGCCCTTGTCGGGTGAGTGCAGGAGGCAACCAACTGATGTGTTTCTCTCACATTGATGTTTCTCTCTGTGTCTCCCTCTCCTTTCCACTCTCTCTAAAAATCAATGTAATTATATCCTTGGGTGAGGATTAACAAACAAAACAACAAATTTAAAAAACTCAAATCACATATGCAAGTACACAAGAGGAAAGATAGAAGAAAACAACATTGTAGCAAGAAAACTGGCCTAGCCGGTTTGGCTCAGTGGATAGAGCGTTGGTTTTCAGACCGGAGGGTCCCAGGTTCGATTCCGGTCAAGGACATGAACCTTGGACGCGGGCACATCCCCAGTGGAGAGTGTGCAGGAGGCAGCTGATTGATATTTCTCTCTCATCAATGTTTGCTCTCCCTTCCTCTCTGTAAAAAATCAATAAAATATATATATATTTTTTTAAAGAAAACTGGCCTAGAATCAGCATGATGATAAGGATGGGTGACCTATTTGAAGTGTATTCCACAATTAAGTGTGAGCTATGTTTATAAACAATGGAATATTACCATATCCATTTTTTAAGTTTCCAACTACCTGTTGATTTAGGTCAAAATAAATATTTTTCAGATCAAATTTATCCCAACTGAAATTCCCATAAGTGAACTTGGCCTTAAATGTCACATAAAAATGTCAGCTTGGTAGAGACTGAACAGCTTATTTCTCAAAGGATGACTTTGGGGAAATGCCTATCTTTGCCTCCTCAAAGCAACTCATAGTCCATGCACACAGGACGCCTCCAGCAGCTACTCCAACCAACTCTCCAGCGGTGGGGGCACTGTCTGCGCCATGCATGCGTTCTCAGTGCCTCGCCACATTGATGGGGTCACAGCTGGGGGCACTGTATGCATTCTCTCACCCAAGGATATTTTCCCATTGATTATTAGAGAGAATGTAAAGACAGAGGAATATTGATGTGAGAGAAACACATCAATTGCTTGCCTCCTGCAGGCACCCAGACCAAGGTCTGGGCCTGGGCGGGGGAGGAGCCTGCGACCCCTGTACATGCCCTTGACTGGGATCCTTTAGTCCACAGGCTGACACTCTATCCACTGAGCCAAACGAGCTAGGACAACACCGCACTTCTTAAATAGAATGTGTAACAAAGAACATTTCTCTTGGTTCTTGGTAACAAAAGTATTCAAATAAGGAGTTTCAAACTGTATTTGCACACACACGCAATTCCAGCTTCACTGATGTGTAGACTTGTCTTCCCTCGGAATTCAAACGGAGGGACCCACCACCCATCACAACAGGGTTTCTTGTCTCCAAACCCCCGTTCTCAGGAATTTCAGAATTGTCAGATTACAATTAATTTTTAAAGGAGTTAATTTTTTCCCTTTCAGCCTTACTGGTGAATGGTGTCAGGAGTGTGTGAGCTTACTACCACAATCCCAGCTGCTGGTGTTGGAGGCTGTCCCACCAGAGGGCTATTGTAGGATTGAAATGAGAAAGTCTGTGAGAAGGAATCAGAAACCATTGATATAACCTATAACCTAATCTTCCCAGGAAGAGGAACCAGTATCAGCAAAGCATCGCCTGGAACAGATCTTTTCAAAAGAAAGTCGTGCCACTTGGGAGACTCATCAGACCGTCTCGTGGTGTTCTCCTTGGACTGGTCCTTTGTCAGAAAGACCGCCGGGCGCCGCTCTGCCAGCGGCTGGCAGGCTGTCTGTGCCCTGGCTGAGGAGGCCTGCCTCGGGTTGAGTTGAGTCTTAGGGTTTTGTTTAGTTGGGGAAGGGACTGTGGGACATTCTCCTATCTCGTCCCATCCCTCCGCCCTGCAGCCCTCCCGCGCTCTCTGCAGGCTGAGGTCTGGGTGCACAGTGCATGCCGCCCAGCACCGCGTCGGACAGCGGAGTGCTGACCTTTGTTTCTCTTTTTATGTGAATTTGTTAGTATTGATGTTTTTTAATTGTTTTTGTTATATATAGATAGATTTCAGAGAGGAAGGGAGAGGGAAAGAGAGAGAGAAACTTCAATGATGAGAGAGAATCATTGATTGGCTGCCTCTTGCACGTCCCCCACTGGGGATCAGGCCTGCAACCGTGTGTCCTTGACCGGAATCGAACCTGGGTCCCTTCAGCGCACCGGCGGAGGCTGTCACTGAGCCACCCCCGCCAGGCTGCACGATGTCTGGCCGCACGGACAGCACCGCCCGCTTCCCTGCGGGAAGGGCCGCCGGGCGGTCACGCCGCGCGCAGGGTCCCTGTCCCAGCGGGCACGCGCCCGGGACCGGACGACCCTGAGACCGCGGCGGCCCCTACTCCGCGCCAGGAGCCCGTCCCGCCCCGGGCCCGGACGCCGCCCCGAGGCCGGCAGGGTGCTCGCGGGGACCCCGAGCCGGCCCGCCAGCGCCGCCTTACCCGCCGCGGACCGCGACCTAGAGCAAAGGAAACCCGACCCAGCAGCGCCATGGCCGGAGCAGGAAGCGTCCGGAAACGCGGCCCGGAGCAGTGCGTGAACGCGGGCGTGGCCGGAGTGGGGGGCGTGGCTGGGACCCGGGTCCAGGTCGGGGCGTCACTGAGACTGGGACGAGGGTCAGGAGGTGTCTGAGACCCCAGCAGGGCCGGGGGCGTGTCTGAGACCGGGGGCGGGGCTAGGGGGCGTGTCTGAGACTCTGAGCGGGCAAGGAGTGTCTGAGACAGGGGCGTGGCTTGCGCGGTGGAGGCGGGGCGTGGCTGCGGCCAGGGCGGGGCTTGCGCGGTGGAGGCGGGGCGTGGCTGCGGCCGGGGCGGGGCTTGCGCGGTGGAGGCGGGGCGGGGCTGAGGCGGGGGCGGGGCTTGCGCGGTGGAGGCGGGGCGTGGCTGCGGCTGGGGCGTGGCTTGCGCGGTGGAGGCGGGGCGTGGCTGAGGCAGGGGCGGGGCTTGCGCGGTGGAGGCGGGGCATAGCTGAGGCTAGGGTTTGCGCGGTGGAGGCGGGGCGGGGCTGAAGCGGGGGCGTGGCTTGCGCGGTGGAGGCGGGGCGTGGCTGAGGCTAGGGTTTGCGCGGTGGAGGCGGGGCGGGGCTGAGGCTGGGGTGGGGTTTGCGCGGTGGAGGCGGGGCGTGGCTGCGGCGGGGGCGGGGCTTGCGCGGTGGAGGCGGGGCGTGGCTGAGGCTGGGGTGGGGCTTGCGCGGTGGAGGCGGGGCGGGGCGGGGCGGGGGTGGTGTCCGGCGAGGAAGGAACGTGCTGGCGGGAGCCGGGGACTGGCGGGCCAGGCCGTGCTGCGTGGCGCCTGCCCGCTCCCTGGAGCTGGTGCGGAGGGGCTCCTTCGCTCTCTGTAGTTGTCCCGGTGCAGTGCGGGTGGCCTCCTGGCGGTGTCCTTGTAGGGTGCTGTGACGACGTCACCCTTAGACTCGGTGGCCTGGCCGAAACCCCAATCAGGTTGAATTCACAAGAACCCACAGTGTATTGGAGGCTGTGGTGGGCACGTATATCCTCCAGAAAGTAACAAGAAAATCCCTACCAATTGTTCTGGCCCACAAAATCAGTGAAATTTACGGATTCTGCAGCCTTGGGCACACTTCTTTTGGTTCTATTTTTATTTTTTATTTTTTAAATGTATTTTATTGATTTTTTACAGAGAGGAAGGGAGAGAGGAATAGAGAGCTAGAAACGTCGATGAGAGAGAAACATCGACCAGCTGCCTCTTGCCTGCAACAATGTACATGCCCTTGACTGGAATCGAACCTGGGACTTTTCAGTCCACTGAACCAAACCAGTTTCAGCTGTGTTCTATTTTTAAAAGATTTGCCAAATCTTGCTCGTATTTTCTTTAAAAATATTTAATCATATTTAGATCTATTATCCATAGGGAGTTGATTTTTTTTTTTGTATGTTTGTGAAATATAAGCCCTGTCTTCCTATCTTCTGTAGAGTTAACCAATACCTCCCAGATCATTATCGGAAAACAAAACATCATAAGACCTTTCCACCATTGCTCTGCATTGTAACTTGTGAAAAATTAAATTTATAGGTGTGTTTTTTGGGTCTTTCTATATTAACCCATTTGCCTATTGTGCCAATAGAACACAGATTTAAACGATAACTTTACATTTTGTAACATTACAGAATACTTTTGTAAACCAGAATTTCTGTGATCACAAGTGTGCTCTAGTCGTCTGTGAGTCTGAAGGGCTGGCGACCGCCCTCGGGTGTTCACTTTGTCCGGTGCAGGTTGGAGGGTGGTGAAGGGTTAGGGACTCCTGGATTGGAAGCAGAGCTTACAACAGTTAGGTCCAAGTGAAAGTGGAAAGAATTCAGCTCCTGATTAGATGAAAGTGTACCATTATGAAACAGAGAGGTTGGGAGAGGTTGACTTGAACTTGGAGTAAAAATAGTAAGTTAACTGGCGAAATCCTTATCTTTACCATAATCATCGTTACCATCACTAGGATCCATACAAAGGGATGACTGCAATTTAAGTAATTACAAACCCATGGAATTATATAAGTAGTGTTAAGGTTTGGGGGCCGGTAATGTGGACTATGAAAGAATTTGCAACTGCAAAAAGAGACAGATGCAGAGAGGAAGTTTATTTTTACTTTCCCCAAGGAAAAGGGCAAAGAACAAAAGCTGCTCCCCCTTTTAAAGCCTTGGCTGCTGTTGCTACAGTGGGGGGGGAGGGGAGGGTGCGGGAGGGGTGACTGAAATTGGACATCAGACACGCCCCTGATCCCGCCCCGGTCTTCTTCATGAGACAACCAGACAGATGTCCTAGGCAGATGTCTTTATCCGCATCTCCACCCAAGCCTGTAGAAGATAGATAGATGCTCAGAGTAAAGTTAGGAAGAGTTCCAAAGAGGCTTGTTTGAAGAGGAGAGAAGGAGGAAGGAAACTTTCTACTAATTAGAGACTTGGTGTGAATTACCCGAGTTGTTTAAAAAAAAAAAAAAAAAAAGGCAGAGAGGAGGTGTATGCAAGGATGTAGTCTTGAGAGTAACTTACCTTGTCTTCCAGTTTGAAGAGGGGGACTGTTTGAATCAGAGGAGCTAACAATGTTGGGGTTTAATTACCAGGAGCTTCCCATGAATTGTGGAAGGCCTTTTTCCGATTCTGAGTGATTAGTATGTTAGTGTCTATGAAATTTCCTTACGTTGCTTTGCAGCTAATTATAAAGCTATTTCCATTTACAACCAGGAAAGTGCAGATAACCTAACATTGGCGAACACCTTAAAACGGGATCCCCACTTCCCAGGCCTTTAACACTTCCATAGAGGCTGCGCCATTCCCTCCCTGCCACCAGGTGGCGCCCGGGTGCCGCCGCCCTCCCGCGCAGGCGCAGTCCGCGAGCAGGCGCGTCTCGGAGCCCGCCAGCTCGCAGGCGCCGGTCCGCCAGCTGAGGCTGCGCAGCCGCGCGTCGCCGACACTGAGGCCGGATTCATGTGGAAGCTGCTCCCGCTCGCGGGCTCGGCCCGAGGTGAGGCGGCGGGGAGGTGATCGAGGGCCGACTTCCCTGGGCCGGGCTGGGAGAGAGGGTCCAAGGGGCACTTCCTGCTTGACCCGGACCGTGTCGTCACCTCCCAGCGACGGCGGGAGGCTGTGCGTCCGACGCGGGGGCGGGCGGGGGCGGGCTGGTCCCTGGTATCGAACCCGCAGCCCGCAGGTTCCCGAGTTGCTCGGGACGGCGGACCCTGCGGGGTGGCGGCCGCCCGGTGAGTGTCGCGTGGGCTGCGGCGGGTCCCGCTGGCGGGACGGCAGGCGCTCCTGTGAGAAGCTGCGGCGACGGACCCCCGCCTGCTCTGAACACCGACGCGGTTGTGCTGTGCGCGCCGGGTGGTGGGGACTGGCACCTGGGGGACAGGGACGGGCACCTGGGGGACGGGCACCTGCGGGGGGGCACGAGGGGGGGCAACTCTGGGGGGGCAACTAGGGTGGAGCACCTGCGGGGAGGGCACCTGGGGAAGCACCTGCGGGGGGACACCTGGGGGGGGCACCTGGGGGGAACACCTGCAGGAGGCATTTGCGGGGGGGGGGGAGCACCTGAGGGGGGAGCACCTGCAGGGGGCATTTGCGGGGGGGGGGAGCACCTGAGGGGGGAGCACCTGCAGGGGGCATTTGCGGGGGGGGGGGGAGCACCTGAGGGGGGAGCACCTGCAGGGGGCATTTGCGGGGGGGGGGAGCACCTGAGGGGGGAGCACCTGCAGGGGGCATTTGCGGGGGGGGGGAGCACCTGAGGGGGGAGCACCTGCAGGAGGCATTTGCGGGGGGGGGGAGCACCTGAGGGGGGAGCACCTGCAGGGGGCATTTGCGGGGGTGGGGTGGGGGGCAGCGGGTAGGGTGTCGGGCTCCTGGGAGGGAGGCTGGGCTCCTGTTCCCTCCTGTGTCACCTGCTTTGCATCCGCTGCAGCGGGTCAGGGGCCTGGGTTCCCGCAGCCCTGCTTTCCCAGGGGCTGTGGTCCGTCCATCGGTTCTCCGCAGGCACACTGACCTCCGATAGCGAGGGTGGCGGTAACAGCTGCTCCAGGGGAGTGGTTACAGGAAGGTGGTCATTCTGGCTTCTCAGTGTGGTTTTCCGGCTAGTCAGCCTCTGGGTCCTGCAGCGAGACTTTACTGAAAAATACGTTTTCTTTATGAGCGCATTTGAATAAAAATAAGTGCACGTGCGTGTACATGTGTGTTTCTCAGTCTCCTCGTTCTCCTAGAACCACACCGACTTCTGACGGGCGTGGAGTACACGGTGGGGAGGAAGAACTGCGGGGTCCTCCTGGAGAATGACCAGTCCATCAGCCGCAGCCACGCCGTGCTCGCCGCCCGCTTTCCCGCTCCCGGGACCAGCCTGGTGCGTCTGCTGTGCTCAGGGGCTCTGGGAGGGTCGCATCAGAGTGCCGTGCTGCTGTGGGAGGATTAGGGCCTTTTACTTCCTAGTGGTTAGGTGGTTTTTACTGTTTTTATTCATTTTATAGAGGAAGGGAGAAGGGGAGAGAGAGAAACCTCAGTAAGAGAGAAACATGGTCCACTGCCTCCTACTCCACGGAGCCTGCAACCCCAGTCCTGGGAATAGAACGGGGCACTTGGTGTGGGGAGGCCCAACCAACTGAGCCACACCCACCAGGGTTAGATTTTTTAAATAAAAAATTAAATACGTCTGGCAGCAGTACCAGTGGTATTTATTTTAATACTAGAGGCCCAGTGCATGAAATTTGTTCCTCAGCCCAGCCTGCACCCTCTCCAGTCCAGGACATCCCTCTCACCATCCAGGATCACTGGCTCCTAACTGCTTGCCTGCCTGCCTGATTTCCTATAACCACTCCCCTGCCAGCATTCTTGACACCTAACTGCTCCCCTGCCAACTCGATTACCCCCAACTTCCCTCCCCTGCTGGCCCAACCCCTCGCCCCCCAATAGCCCTCCCCAGCAGTCCTGGTTGCTCCCAACTGCCTTCCCCTGCAGGCCTGATCATCCACACCTACCCTCTCCTGCTGGCCATCTTTCGTGAGGGTATGAGGGTCAATTTACATATTACCTCTTTATTATAGGATTTGAAGTTTCTGTTCCAGTATTTGACAGTTTAATGATTTAGAAACTCCGGAAATAGAACATATTTGTTTTTATTTACTTAAGCATTCATGGAGTCTCACTGTGTGCCTCTCCTGGGGGTGGAGCAGTGAATGAAGGGGATGGAGAGTGATTGAAGGGTTGTGCGGCCCTGTGAACACAGGTATTCCCCCCCAGCAAGCGATTCCTTTTATTCAGGAAAATGGCTGTTGCTCGTGCACCACAGCTCCTTTTACTGGCTGTGAGTTTGTCTGGGTTGGTTGGTTGTTTTAATCACAATCTTGGGTGAGGAAAGGGCTAAACATCTATATCAACAATTGTGCTTGTTATGCTGGTGCTAATAGGAAAGAAAGACATTATTTTTAGCAAACACTGTATATCACCAAGTGCTATATCTATGCAGTGATATTTAGGTTTTGTGTGTCTATTCTTTTTTGTTTTCCTCACCAGAGGGAATTTTTTCCATTGATTTTTAGAGAGAGTGGAAGGAAAGGAGGGATAGGGAGGGGGAGGGAGAGATTAGTGTGAGAGAGACACTTGGATTGGTTATCTCCCACATGCCCCTGATGGGGGCAGGCTGGGGATCAAACCTGCAACCCTTCAATTCCAGGCCTGATGCTCTATCCACTGAGCAACAGCCAGGGCTGCCTTTATTCTTACAGGTAGAGAAAAACATTATTGTCCAATAGTGACTGAGTAGTAAAACACTTTAACGTATTTGATGATTTTTTTCAGAGTCAACCACATGAAATCCCTGTATTGACAATAAGAGACAGTTCTAAGTATGGCACCTTTGTTAACGAGGAAAAAATGCAGAATGGCCTTTCTCAGACTCTGCAGCCAGGGGACAGAATTACTTTTGGAGTGTTTGAAAGCAAATTCAGGTAAGAATTTTAAAATTTATATGGAAGTGGAGTGCTTTACTTTGCACGAATCAGATTCTAAAGGACACAGCAGTTTTTTCTTGATTGCACTTCAGGTTTAGGTAACTGATCTCATTTAGTTAGAAATCCTAGATTTACAAAAAAATTAAAATAGCACCTGTTTAAAGCTTGGTACCTATGATAACAGCCTTATGTGGCTCACTTTCACTTACAGAGTGGAGTATGAGCCTCTGGTCGCGTGCTCTTCTTGTTTAGATGAGTCTGGGAAAAATGCTTTGAGTCAAGCCATACTGCAGCTGGGAGGACTTACCGTAAACAACTGGACTGGAGACTGCACGCACCTCGTCATGATGTCAGTTAAGGTCACCATTAAAGTAGGTCGAATGCCTGTTGTTATGCTGAAATGATTCTGTGGATTTAAGCTTACCCATTCTACACAGTTGTTTTTAAGGCCATTTACTTTAAACCCATCAGAATTGTTAGTTGTAGTTTATATATGCCAACCCCATGCCTTTGTATACCATTTATGTCAGATTGGCTTTTGGTAACTTATTTATTACATGGGACAACAGAAGCACCTAAAATTATATTTCACCTTTTGATTTGGCATTTTACATCATTGTTCACCAAGAAGTGTACACGGTGTACAGCTAGTCAGAACAGCTGCTGGTCTTCAAGTCAGCGTCTCCCGCCTCCTCGTCCGCTTGTTGTCCTCCTGGCTCTGTCGCCTCAGGCTCTTTCATTTGGTTTAGGGCCCGGTCACAAATGCTTCTTCAGTGCTTGTAGTTGACTATTGCCCTAATGTATCTCACAACAGAGGCGCTGAAAGTATTTCTGAACACAGTGCTGTGTTTTGGTATGTTTTCAGGTTTTGCATCTTTATCAGGTTTGATTATGTCCAAACTAACTGAAGAAAGACATTGGGAGGGAGACTCAGCTCCCTTCATTATTTATTGTTTTTACTGATTTTTAGAGAGGAAAGAAGAGGGGGAGAGAGAAGCATCTAAGCAAGAGTGAGACTGCCTCCTGTATCCCCATCCTGGGGATGGAGCCCACAATCTGGGCATGTGCCCTGACGGGAATCATACCAGCAACCTTCTGGTGCACAAGACAGCATCCAGCCCGCTGAGCCACACCAGCCGGGGACGCATCTCCTTGTCAACGGCTTGGTTGTGGGTGTGAGGATTGCTTTAGGTTAATCTCTGTAGTGAAAACCAACAAATATTTAGATTCCTTTTTTGGATTCAGAAAAATATTTTAATATATAATTAAGTCAGAATGTTTGTATTATACCCACCCCAGTGTCCTAGAGAAGGGCCTGCTGCTCAGATTGAACCTCCGGTCAAACTTGTATCTGAGATTATCTCTGACCAAGGACCATGTCACCTTTGCAAGTTTATTAAATTGATTCATGAATTCAGCAATCCTAACTTACGTTAGTATACCCACAGATACTAGATTCATAAATCAAAATGTCCACTATTGGTTTACAGTAGGAATGCCCCCTCACGGTGATCGAATATTTGTGTGTGGATTCTTAAGATATCAAGATACCTGAGACTCACAGAGGAACCGTGCCCTCACTTGTGGCCATGAAGTAGGAGCTGCGGCTGGGACAGTCCGGGAACGTCACCCACTCACAGAGCACATGCTGTCCCAGTGACTGACCCGCCGCCGGCCGTGTGTGGCTCTCCCCATTAGAGTCCTGGGTATCCGTACACCAACAGAGGCTAGTACAGCCAACCTTTCCAATATTTCTGATCAGTCCTATGCCAAAAAAAGAAAACCTGGCCCTTACTTTTTTGGTAAAATTTCCAGAAGTGCAGACAGGTTAGCTTATGTTTTTTAAATCATGAATGTTAGAACAAAATAGATCTTAAAGAACATTCAGCTCAGTTTTTGTTCGCTGAAAAGGAAACTGAGGCATGGAACAATGAAGTCCTTGGCCTAGGATTACGTTTGGAGCTTACTCACCCCAATGTAATTGCACACTTTTGCTTTATGCCAGAAGTAAGTTACTTCATTCATTGATGTGTTTCACTCTATTCATGAGAGACACCAAATTGCTCATGCATAATTGATTAGAAGCATGCTGAAACAAAACAAATTCTTAAGCTGAATTATGCTGAAGCATCTTCATTTCATTGCCAGTGGCAGAATTTCTAAACTTCCTGAAATTTTGTGGATTTACCTTATTTGAGGCGTAAACGTAATTCATTTGCTACTTGTAAATACTTATTTGGAGCTTTTACTCAACCCCAAACAGTCAGTCCTTTGTTTACCTCCTTGAACATAGTCATATCTGTTGGAAGGCAGGTGGGCTGTCTCCTGCGTGTTTATCTCTTGATATGATCTTCTCTATGGTAAATGTTACATCGCCTCAATCCTAACACTTTTTAGCATTTTAATGTTTTCAAAAGAATACATTTTAAAAGTGACTTATGTTTTATATTGTTCCACCTTCCCAAAGAAGTTTTTAAATTAATATTGTAATTAATGGGTTTTACAATTGAGTGATTGTATAGGGATTTGTAAATTAAGCAATGACTGATCTGATTTCTATTTTATAGATTATGGTTTCTTTATAGAGAGATGAGAGGGGAAAATAATAGAATAGCCTCTTTGTAGTCTATAACTTAGAACTTTTATTTAAAATGAGCTAGCAGGGGTATATGTATTCACACATTCTTTCTTCTTCTTAGACAATATGTGCGCTCATTTGTGGATGTCCAATTGTAAAGCCAGAGTATTTCACTGAATTTCTTAAAGCAGTTCAGTCCAAGAAACAGCTCCCACAAATTGAAAGGTATTTGTATACTTAAAATATAATAAAATACGGCATATAAAGTATGATAGCACTGATTTTATTTAAGTTAATTCTCTCTTTATTGACTTTCAGGTGTGAGGTTATAGTTCAGTTTTATTAGTGAAGATTTTTTGTTAGTATGTAAAGAAAGGATCCCTGAATTCCTTTTGGTTGTTGTTTATCTTAGTGAAACAAATGTTACGTGTGTGCTGCTAATTTTTAAAGAACACTGAAGGCCAGTGAACGAGGCCATCCGCAGAGCCTGTGCCTTGCTCCGGTGCTCCCTGGGCCGGGGGGTGAGCTGCCTGTCCAGAGCCACTGGTCCCGGGGCAGCACCGCCCCCGGCCTGGAGCGCCTTTCTCCCGGGCTAACCCCTGTCCGCTGAGGGTTTGGGTGATTAGCGATATTAGAAGTAGGTGGCTGCTCGGTACTTTAAGTAATAGAGTATATAGCATCCGAACCTGTGGCCTGGCACCGTGCTAGGTGCGTGCTGAAGGAAATGCTGTTGCAGTGTCTGTGGAGATTGCTCTATTTATTTATTTATTTATTTATTTAGATGCTTTGTTTTAAATTTGTGAACCACCAGGCTAAACGATGGTGTGGCATTACAATGTTGGAAGTGATGTAAATGGGTTGAAGAGGGGATGTTTGGGTTTTTAGATTGTGTGGTTAAAATGCTGGTGCTAAAGTGGTGGGTGTGTAGTCATCTGAGCACTGGGGCAGCTGCTTAAAATATGTGGCAGGAGATTAGAGTCTGAATGGAGTAATAGACGGACTACCTTTATAAACTCATCTCATAAGACAACTTTGAAGGGTTAAAATCTAAAATATTACTCTAGTTTATTATCTTATTACTAATTTTAAAATATTACTAGCTAGTTACAAGGTATTTTGCCTAGTTCAGCGTTCTTAGGGACTGTTTATACCTGATAATATGTATCTACTTTTAAAAGTAACTGAAAATCAAATTTTTCTTTTTGTTTTTAATTTTTGTTTGGAAGGTTTCTAGTATTTTATAATCTGGTTTAACAGATAATGTAATGTTTTGGGACCGTGAAAAGAGATCCTCATATTTTAAAACAGACAATTCTTAACCTTTTTTGAGTCCTAGACCCTGTGAGAACATGAAACTTCACTTACATACCCTCAACTTAGCATAGTGTTTCAACAGAGTCACCTCCTGCAAAGCCTATTTATGAGCCTCCGTGGGGAGTTGATAAAACCCTACAAATCTCCACTAATGAAACTGAACTGTAACCTTACACCCTTGTGGATCGTCACAAATCAAACCGCTGTGGAGTCTAGATCCTTGGGAGTGGAGGGCTGTGAGGCCTCTGCTGCTGAGGGCACGGCCGTGGCCCTAGAGATCTGAGAGCTGGTCATTGGTTCCCATGTGCTCTTCATATTCTTGGGTATTTTTGACTTTAAGTTTGACGTAATTTTTTTTTCTGACTTCAACTTATGACTTTATTAAATTAGATGCCTAAACAAAAACACGCCTGCCATGAGATTGTTCAGTAACTCCAGATTCATTGTCAACTAGAAAAGGCAATTGCATTAGCCCTGGTTTGATGATGACAATCAGAAATCACATTGTTAATAATATCGTAAAATGCATATTTTCCCCTTAACCAGTTCCCACACCTCCTGGGATCCGTTGATGCTGTGGAAGACTTACCTTCCACAGAAAGGGGTTCCATGGGGAGGTAGGGTGGGTTTCCAAAGGGATGTGAGATATGTTGTTGTGACTTTTTATTCCATCGCTGTCTTCTCTTTTAGTTCTGGAAAAAGACCCTCCCTAGTCCCAGGTGTGAATTAGAAAGGCACACGACAGTGCTTTTACCTCACAAAAGGACCGTTCTTTCTGGAGCAGCGGTGCTGCCTCTCTGCACGGTTACTGGGAGACAGGAAGACAGAGTCTAAGCTTCCTGCACCCCCGGTGGTGCCAGCTTTCTCCGATGCCACACGCTTGACTGTGGTGGCTTTATAGTGAGCCTTGGATTCAGGGAGTGTCAGCTCCTAATGTTGTTTTCTCAGCATTGTTGGCTCTGCTGGGTCTTTTGCCTCTTTATGTAAACTTTAGAGTCGTCAGAACCCACAAAAGAACTTGCTGGTAGTTTAATTGGGGCTGCATTGATTTATAGGTCAAGTTGGGATGCACTAACAGCTTGACAGTGTTGAGCCCCCCGTTATCCATGTGGACATTAGTCATTTTTACCAGAAGGTAGAGGTAAAGAAAGCCTGGTCACTTATGAATAGCTGTAGCAAAATATCTGAGTATGTAGAAAGGTGAGACTGGACTGATTAGAAGCTGAAGGATTACCTATTGATTTTTCCTCTCTGTTTTCTTCTTTTCCCCCATTCCCATGGATGATTAGCTGTGTTTATAGCATTATATTGAAGAGCTAAGAGACTGTACCTTTAAATCTCACTTTAGAAATTTTATTTAAACTGACACAGTAATGTAAGTTTTAATTTCCTGAGTTTCTCCAAAGGGATCTGTAACAAAACAGTTTAGAAGTTCACAGAATGGAGTCCGACACTGTCAGTGCGCCCTGTTCCCACACCAGCACATGCGCTGGAATGGATGGTTATGGTGAGGTCTTTCGGCCTCATCATTCATGGAACTTGGTTCTATAAAATTTAATTGTATCTTGTTATAATTGTCTACCCTTAGATTATTTCAAGAAAATCAGTTAGATACCTTTAATCAGTTTGTCCCAGATAAAAACTTTTAAAAAATAATATAACGGTATTATGGAAATTAAATCTTTCTAGCGTCTAGAGAGCTATCCACTTACAAATTTAATGGCATGCACACAGAGTAGTTTATAATTAGAATATACTTAAATTTTGTTTTTACAGTTTTTACCCACCAATTGATGAGCCAGCCATTGGAAGTAAAAATATTGATCTGTCAGGACGGCAAGAAAGAAAACAGATCTTCAAAGGGAAAACATTTGTATTTCTGAATGCCAAGCAGGTAATGTTTTAAGCTACATGTTCCTAAAGAAAACATTACACATGAGGACAAATTAGTAATGTTCTCAGTGCATTTTCTTTTGAGATTATGTGCAGAAGTGTGACATTGATTAAAAATTGCCCCGGCACCAGCACCTGCCCATGTTCTTATATGTGATTATAATGTTCATTAATACCTGTTAATTGGCCTATTAAGTTTATACAAATATACTAGAGGCCCGGTGCATGGGGGTAAGGGGGTTGTCTCTCAGTCCAGCCTGCACCCTCTCCAATCTGGGACCCCTTGAAGGATGTCCGACTGCCCATTTAGGCCTGATCCCACCTGATTGGACATCCTTCACAATCCAGGACTGCTGGTGGGATAAGGCCTAAACAGGCAGTCGGACATCCTTCTCATAATCTAGGACTACTGGCTCCCAACTGCTTGCCTGCCTGCCTGCTTAATTGCACCTAAACACTTCTGCCTGCAAGCTTGATCACCCCCTACCAGCCTGATCGACACCTAACTGCTCCCCTGCCAGCCCGATTGCCCCTGATTGTCCTCCCTTGCAGGCCCGGCCTGGTTGCTCCTAACTGCCCTCCCTGCCAGCCTGGTCACCCCTTACTGCCCATTCCTGCTGGCCTGATAAGCCCTAACTGCCCTTCTTTGCCAGCCTGGTTGCCCCTAACTGTCCTCCCCTGCAGGCCTGGTTCCCCCGCAACTGTCCTCCCCTGCAGGCCTGGTCCTCTCCTCCCCTCCCCCCAATTTTCCTCCCCTGCTGGCCTGGTAACCCCTAACTGCTCTCCCCTGTTGGCCTGGTTACCCTTAACTGCCCTTCTCTATAGGCCTGGTTCTCCCCAATTGCCCTCCCTTGAAGGTCTGGTCCCTCCCAACTGCTCTCCCTGAAGGCCTGGTCCCCCACAACTGCCCTCCCCTGCAGGCCTGGTCTCCCCCAACTGCCCTCCGCCAGCCCAAACACCCTTAACTGCCCTCCCCTGCTGGCCTGATCGCTCACAACTACCATTCCCTACAGGCCTGGTCCCTCCCAACTCCCCTCCCCTGCCAGCCATCTTGTAGTTGCCATCTTGTGTCCACATGGGGGCAGCCATCTTTGACCACATAGGGGTGGCCATCTTGTGTCTTGGAGTGACGGTCAATTTGCATATTACTCTTTTATTAGATAGGCTGTAAGTTGGGGTAAGGGGAACTGCTTTAAGTTCTAACTTGTGGATTATTTAACAGGTGTTGAATGTCTTCTATGTGCTGAAGTGGGTCCAGGGTTTCTGTCGCAAGGGGGGAACCCTGCCCATTGGCTGCAGGCCGTGTGGGGGTCCGAGGTTTCTGTTGCAGGGGAACCCCGCCTGTGGGCTGCGGGCAGCGTGCTGTGCCAGGGCCGGGGTGCCTGGGGACCAGGGCTTTCTCAGAATGGAAACGCAGACTGATTGTATGTCAATTCTGTCCTTTTGCTTCCAGATTAAGTTCTTACAGGTTGTAGAACGTCCTCAGAATTAATTGTGGCTATTGTATTTTGTATTTTTTCTATTTTTAGCATAAAAAGTTAAGTTCAGCAGTTGTTTTTGGAGGAGGAGATGCTAGGTTGATAGCAGAAGAAAATGAAGAAGGAGAAAGTTTCTTTTCCGCTCCTGGCACTTGTGTTGTTGATGTAGTAATGACAAATTCCCAGCCCTTAATTTCTGACTCTCAGAGAAAATGGATTCACTCGGTTATGGATATGCTCCACAGGTACTGTGTTATCTTTCGTTAGTAAAAATATATGCAAGCAGGCGGTTTTATATATGTGAGTTTTGTGTACTCTGCATAACAACGGAAAAGTATATACAATAATTATTGCAAAGGTTTTATTATAGATGGTGCTTGTATTTGGTTTAACATAGATCAGATTAGTTACCTATGTTTTTTATTAGTATTTTGATATTTTGTTTTGAAATTTGGTTTTAATCTACCCGGAATGGATTCTGTTTATTCCTGCGCTCCACATGCAGGGAGCAGTTTGTCCTTACCTCCTCCACACACCCACACGCCCTCATGTCCAACACGCCTGCCTCCTGTCCCCCAGGCCGGGCTCTCGCTCTGCTCTGCCCGGAAGCACCCTGCCTGTTCTTGGCTCTTTACTCTTCATATACATTTAAAAATCAGCTTTTCACAAATCTTGTTGGGAATTTGATCAGGAATTTTATTGAAACCACAAATCAATTTGGGGAGAATTAAGAGTTTTTATAATTTCTCTGTAGAGATCTTAAATACCATTTATTAGGTCTTCCTAGATATTACATACATTCTGATAGATGTACACGTGGTAGGTGAAATATAAGTATCTGATATTTATTATAATTTCTAGTTTACTGTTGATGGATAGAAATTCAACTCAAGATTTAGACACTCTTCTTCTAGCTCACCACCTTGCTGGATTTGCTTTGTATTTCTAATCATTTTTAGTCATTTTTTTGTATAAACCATATCTGTAAATTACATTTCTAATCCTCATGTCTCTGATCCCTTCCTCTCCCTGTCTCTCTGTGCCTTATGGGGCCTCCAAGCGTGTGATGCGGGGAGGGTTGCCACGCATCTCACCATGGGCTTGAATGGGTGCTGCCACGTTTTCCTCCCAGGACGATGCAATGTCTGTATAGCACTGCTGTCACATGTTTTTATATAACTAATCGTTATAACTAATTTTTATAGTATATGAGGGGCCTGGAACATAAAATTCATGCATGGGGTGGTGTCCCTCAGCCCAGCCTGCATCCTCTCCAATCTGGGACCCCTTGAGGGATGTCTGACTGCCTGTTTAGGCCTGATCCTGGTGGGATCCTGGTGGGATTGGGCCTAAACAGGCAGTCGGACATCCCTCTCACAATCCAACTGCTTGCCTGCCTCTGCCTGATTGCCCATAAGTGTTTCTGCCTGCCAGCCTGATCACCCCCTAACCACTCCCCTGCCAGCCTGATCTCTGCCTAACTGCTCCACCATGGCCCAATTGCCCCTAACTGCCCTCCCCTGCCAGCCTGGTCACCCCTAACTGCCTTTCCCTGCAGGCCTAATCGCCTACAACTGCCCTCTTTTGCAGACCTGGTCCCCACCAACTGCCCTCCCCTGCAGGCCTGTGTCTCCCCCAACTGTCCTCCCCTGCAGGCCTGGTCCCCCCTCAACTGACCTCCCCTGCAGGCCTGGTCCCTCCAACTTCCCTCCCCTTTTGGCCTGGTCTCCTCCAATTGCCTTCCTCTGCTGGCCTGTTCATGCCTAACTGCCCTCCCTGCTGGCCTGACTGCCCACAACTGCCCTTCCCTGCAGGCTTAGTCCCCCACAACTGCCCTCCCCTGCAGGCCTGGTTCCCCCCACAACTACCCTTCTCTGCTGGCCTGGTCTCACTCAACTGCCCTCCTCTGCCAGCCTGGTCACCCCTAACTGCCCCAACTTCCCTCCCCTGCAGGCCATCTTGTGGGGCCATCTTGTGTCCACATGGGAGCAGCCATCTTTGACCACATGGGGTGGCCATCTTGTGTCTTGGAGTGATGATCAATTTGCATATCACTCTTTTATTAGATAGGATTTATAGTTTCAAAAACATTAGGGTAATAAAGTATTAATTTTGGATTGCCTGAATTATAAGTAGGTATATGTGGCCACTTGTATACAATACTTTATAAAACCTTTTTTTTAGTATATACTATTATAATACTATTATAATCGCATTTATAGTAAAACTCTAAGTTAATCCAGTCAATACATTTAAAAAAACAAATGTTAAAGCATCCAAAAAAGACCTTTTAAACTACTGCAGCCACTTAAAATATCTTGCAGTGAGTATTAAAAGTTTTGTAGTTCTTAAAATTTGAGGTATAGTTTCTATAGCATTATATTAAATTGCTTTTGTTTTAAAAACTCAGTCATTATCCACTTTACAGAATAACAGAAGATAGGTTCACCCTAAGATTCCTTTAATAAGATTCTTTTACACATGTAAATTTGATTAAATGATTTGATTTACTAAACTTTAAATCATAGCACACATCAGCTTATCCACAGTTCTTTGTGCTTCCCTCCCTCCTTCCCCTTCTCCCTATTCTTTCTCTCTTTTCTGTTTTCTCTTAGGATTTCAGTAATCATAGGTTTACTTATAAAAATCTTTCCTATTGCTTCATCTGGGTGTTACTGTTTTCTTCTTATTCTGAAAGTTATAGAATTTAGAACTGAAGGATCTATATTTTTTACTCTAGACCTGAGTTAATAAACATGGTGGACTTGGCCAGGGTAGCCTGCTCCATGAGGGAGCCAGCCTCCGTGTGTAAAATTCTCTCCATACCTTTCATTGCTGGACCTCTGTGGGGAGGGGAGAGTTTCAGTTTGACATCATGTTAATAAATTTTGTTAGTTGGAATATATTATTATGCTTAAATCATTTTATTCTAATAGGCAGGGCCTTAGACCTATTCCTGAAGCAGAAATTGGATTGGCAGTGATCTTCATGACTACAGAGAATTACTGTGACCCTCGGGGCCAGCCCTGTACAGGTAATTCAAGCATTGTTTCTATTGATGCTTCAGCAAGTGCGTTTATTATGTAACTGATGGCAGGCTGTGTGTACATTCCGAGGTACTTATCAGGAGTGACCATTTCCAATGTCTTTTAAAACTGCCCTTCTCCATGTAGTCATTTGAAAAACATATGTGTCACTGCATATTGAGCGCTATTCTGAGTGCTGAAGATACAGGATGAGCAAAGTGAACAAGTTACCGGCTGCTGTGACTTTCTGTTCTGAAGCGTGGGATTCAGGCTTTCCTGCTGAGCCCTGTGAAGGCCAAGCACAAAGAGGAGCCGACCCCGGGGAGTGGCAGTGCCAGGGAAGGCTGTGGGTATAGCACTGGGGTGCCAGGTGTCTGTGTGGCAAAAAGAGGCCACACGATGGATGTGGGGAGCAGAGTGCCAGGGAGGAGGACCTGAGCACCGCTTTGTGTGGAGAACGGATTTCGGCGTCCTGGATGGGTGGGATCCGAAGGGTAGCCCGTGGAGGCAGGTGGGAGCCGGGCCAGGGGCTGTGTGGCAGCTGGAGAGGCGGAAGAGCAGAGTCAGGGTACATTGTGGGGACAGCCTGCAGTTCTTGGCGTGAGTCCCTGGTGGCTCGTGCCATTTCTGGGGTGAAGGGGGCATGCATAGTTCAGTGCTGCCTGTCCGAGGAGTTCCCGCACAGTCCCCTACTTTTCTTGAAAATAAGCTGTTGCCATTAAGATGATTCATTCATTCATTCTTTTCTGCTTGCTTTGGACTCTCCATGTGTTTGTGTCTATTCCCCTGAGGAGCGCTTTTTTCTTTGTACATTACCTCCTGTACGTACTTACAGTCTGCTGACAATTTCAGAAGACAGCCATTTGGGGGGATGCGTGTCTTCTTCCCTCTCCTTTCTTCCTCTTTTTGTAGTCACCCATTTACTTATTCAGGAAGTGTTGATTGAACGGGTTGTAAGTAAACTGTTTATTATTATTGTAAACACGTGGAGTGAAGCCACAAGCAGACCTCAGCAGACCCCTGCCCTTCTCGTGTCTTTGCAAGGAGAATATTGTAAAGAACCTTATTGTTGACAAACATCAGTTATTCTGGGCATTCAATTCCATCTATAAATGTTTCTTTTAGTGACTATATAAGCATCCATAATTATGTTTTGCAAACGTCTGTGCAAGGAAAATGAGTTTTGGGGATGTGTGTGTAGAAGGAAGTGCCCGTGAGTGTCTGCGGCGGCCACGTGGAGGGTGGCAGAGGCTTGGCGTGCCGGCCTGGGAGGCGGCGTGACGTCATCAAGCCCGGGCTCACAGGAGTTGGCTGTGATCTTGCTTACGGGCTCAGTGAATGCCAAGAGGAGTGTTTCAGTTAGCATCCAGCTCCATCACCGTGTTTAATCCACGATGTCAGCGCTGCTCCGGGCTGGCGGAGCAGACACCCCTGCAGGACGCACTTCCTTGGTGCTGTCCCCGTGTTGGTGCATTTTGCTCTTGGAAAGGACGATAGTTCCCCCAGTTCACGGAGCAGGAGAGTCTGGCACGGCCACTGACGCAGGCCCCGCACTGGGCGGTGAGCTACGGGACAGACGCCAGGCCCTCGGGGCGGGGCGCGGGTAGCAGCCAGAGCTACGCTGTGTCCCAGCAGCTACGGTGATGTCATCGTGGTAGCCACGTTGTCTAAGCCTGTTGTGTTCTTGTCACATAGTATGTATCTTGAGATTCAGGCTCTTCTGCTGGCTCCTCAACGTGGGCGTTGATTTGTGTAGTTAGTGGGGTGGATACACTTTCTGTGGGGAAGAATGTCATTTTTTGTCTGTCGACTTAAAGCATTATTTGAATTGGAATTTAAGTTGGTTATTTGGTTTGGCTTGTTAACGTCCCTGAAGGCTGGGATGTAGCACTGACGTGATGTAGGGCACACACGCTCCTCAGATGCCGCAGGCGGTAAGGGGCCTTTTCGTCAGCTGGCCCCGCTGAGCGGAGACAGCGTGCTGCCCGCCTGCCTGCTCCCCTTGGCACGACCGGCCCGTGTGCGCGGCCGTCAGCCCGTCCTTCTCCCTGTGTTACAGCCGCCAGGACAGCCGCCCCCGGGCCCAGCCTCTCCCAGGGCTTGTCCGTCCAGGAGGAGTTCGGGCCCAGCGCCCCCGGGAGCACTGCGCCCTGCGTGGCCGACTCGGCGTCGGAGCAAGCAGACACGTGGTAAAGCCCCGTCTCCTCTGAATAGTTATCACCGCGTTTCGATGTCACGTTTCAGTATTCAGACCAGGTGCAACTTTTGAAAGAGAAACTGTGTTTAAAAAATAATCTGAATGACAGCTTACTTGTTTTTCTGTGAAATAAGAACAGCAAAGGCAATATATATTCATTCAGCCATGCAGAGTGTGTGTATGTGTGTGTGTGAGGGGGGGGTAATACATTTTCTGGCATCGAGAGCTGAGCTCTGCTGCAGACTGTCCTCAGCCGGCCAGACTCCACCACCTCAGTCCTTCCCGGCTCTGCCACCTGCTGTGACTGGATGATGGGAGATTCATCTTGTGATTGTTCACTTTTTATTAATTTTTTCCGTGGAAGTAATTTAAAAGTTTTAAACCAAGCCAAAATTACCGCAGCTTCTCCCGCATTTAGTTGGTAGGAGGACAGGGTGGGTGCACTGCAGGGTGAGAGGGGCCGGCCGGCCTGGGTGCCGATGGGGAGAGCTGGGGTGTATCAGTGCCACTTGATGGCCTGGTTTCTGGGGAGCTGGTTTCTGGGGAGCGTGGCGGTATGTTGATTGCCTGGCATTCTTTTCTTTTGCTACAGCATGGATCTGAGCGAAAGGCCAGAAGAAGTCAAAGTCTCCGGAATGGAACAGAAGTTCAGAATGCCTTCACCGGAGAAGGACCCTGCGAAGGAACCCCCCAAAAGGAGCTCTGCCCACACTCCTGTAGCACCAGGCGCTCCAGCCAGGGCGGAGATCCCGGACTATCGGCTCTCTCCAATGAGGCTCCCCGCTACCAACAGAGGTGGAGGTGGGGCATCCCAGCAGCTGCAGACCGGCTCCATCCGGAACCACTTCCAGCCAGGCCCCGGGAAGAGGTCTGCTCCCCTCACCCTGTCCGAGAAACTGCTGGCCAGCTCGGCCGGGACTGCCCCCTCACTGTGCTCTGCACGGTCCCCCTCGCCTTTCCTTCTGCCCCTGCCATCTCGCCCTCCAGCCTGCGGTCCCCGCTGACTCCCTCCCAGCAGTGCTCTCTGCTTCCCGCCTCCGTGTCCTCCAGGTCTTCTGCATTCTAGAGCCCACCTCCTTCCTCAAATCTTCCCTCACGTGGTTCTTCCTCTACAAAGAGGCCTCTCGGAAAAGGAGGTGGTGCGCTGCTCCCCTGTCTGTCTGAGCACCGTTCATCCTGACGTGATGTCCTTCAAAGGACCATGGACACTGCCAGGCCATGGCTGTTGCTGGCACGCAGCCCTGAGCCCTCTGCTCACGCCTCTCGGTTGTGTGGCTGCTGTCTCTCCTGCCCTTTCCCTCTCTCACTGGCAGCCCTTTGCCTCCTTTTTGAGGCATTTTTCTTTCTTTCACTGCATTTTATCCTCTGTGTAACCTACCTGCAGGTTCCATGATGCTGTTACAGATGGTCAGTGCATTGGGCCCTAAGCTTCACTTTTCCAAGGAATTTCCTGCTGTTTTCCCAAATGATCGTCCTGAAAACTTTTCTCCCCTGTGACTGAATGTATATTTTTTTTGTTCAAACTTTGTCAAAATCTTTGATGCTTTCTTCTCTGCCCCCTCCCCCAAACCAGTGGTTTAGTTCTCATTTTCAGTCTGATAAACTCCTTCCTTTCCATCTGGTTGTGTTGCTAACTCTCTGGCTCAAACTCTTATTATAGAAACCTCTTGGTCCAGCATGCTGAGGTGAGATGGGAGTGACTGGCAGGTCACCTGACTGTTCAGTCCAAGGGGAGCCCGGCCCCCTCCTGGAGAGCAGGCCTGTGCTCGGGCGCCCAGTGCCCGGGCTTGTGGGACGAGCGCCCAGTGCGTTGTCTAGAAAGCCTGTGGCACTGGCCGGGGTCGTCTGCAGGTGTTCTAATGAGCTCCTCGGCTCCCTCGTCAACCCACAGGTTCCGTCCCCGGTGCCGTCTCCCTGCCACAGGCTCCCTAGCGGCAGGTGCTGCTTCCTGGCAGCACGGCCTTTGTGTTTTGTTCTTTTCTCCACGTTGACTTGTCAGCTGCAAAGAGGGAGCTGGCCACACCATGGTAGCCATGTGCTGGGTCCGTCCTCTCAAAGCAGTAGAGTATATATGGATTATGTACCGTTTCCTGATGCCTATTCTTATTTCCAGGGATACTGTTACTTAATAACACCAACTATTGTGAATTAAAGGTGAGGGGGTGAAAACTGCCAGACTGTTACATTACTTAGCTGTGCTCATTGTCCGTTTTTTACTTTTTTCTTTTATATTTTTAAATCTAAGGGAAAGGGATGAAGAAAATCAAGAAACGTCTTCATTTAAGTCAGCAAGAATGGAAATGTCTTGTTCTCTCCTGGAACACACACAGCCTGCCACGCCCTCGCTGTGGGCGAGCTGCGGACTGCCTGCCCCGCAGAGGGGGCCCGTGGCGAAGGAGCCGGGCGGCTTCCTCACACACACACAGTCCACGTCCTCTCTGAAAACTTCCGCCACTACACCTCCTTCTGCAGAAAAACTCAGACCAGAAAAAAGGAAAATTGATGATTTAGCCATAGAAAATGAAGTGCTGGAAGAGTTACTCAAGGACACAAAGCCAGAGCTAGACATGGAGGTGCCAGTGCCGGGACCAGAGGGAGCTGCCCACAGCAGAAAGGTGCCAAGGCTGGACATGGAAACAAACGGCTCTCCTAACGACCGAGCCGTGCCAGAGCGTCCCACGCTGCCTGTAAGTAGCATTTTTAATGAAAAATACTGCAAATAGAAACTTAGAATGTGAAATAATGCTTGTTTTCGATACTTGTATTGACAGTATCCGTTATGTTCCTTGAAAAAAATTACTATCTTCAGCCCTGTATTAAGTATAAGAAGTTATGGTTGAAAAAGTAGATGTTAAAAATACAGCAACTCTGACAGTATATAATAAATGTCAGCAAATAAAACTGTTATTCACGATTGTGGACATTTGGCCATGAATGTAAGTATAGGATATATCTTAATAGAGGAATGAAGACAGGAAGATAAAGAAAGTTAATGCAACAGAGTATCTACTAAATACATTTTTCCTTTACTTTTATTTAATTTTTTTTTTAAATATATTTTTATTGATTTTGTACAGAGAGGAAGGGAGAGAGATAGAGAGTTAGAAACATTGATGAGAGAGAGTCATCGATCAGCTGCCTCTTGCACACCCCCCACTGGGGATATGCCCGCAACCAAGGTACATGCCCTTGACCGGAATCGAACCCGGGACCCTTCAGTCCCCAAGCCGACGCTCTATCCATTGAGCCAAACCGATCTTGGCTATTTAATTATTTTTCAATTTATCTTTATTGTTGAAAGTATTACAGATGTACCTTTTTCCCCCCAATTGACCCCCTCCACCCTGCGCCCACCCCTCCCACACTTCACCACACTATTGTCTGTGTCTATGGGCTATGTATCTACAATAATAATCTATAATAACAAAAGCGTAATATGCTAATTAGACTGGACGTCCTTCCAGACAAAGCCGCAGCGGCTGGGGCTGAGCCCTTTGCACTAATTTCATGCATCAGGCCTCTAGTATATGCATGAATCCCCCAGTTAATCTCTCCCACTCCCACCCCCACCCCCGCCTTCCTTCTGAGATTGTCTGTCTATTCCATGCTTCTATGTCTCTGGGTCTACTTTGTTCATCAGTTCATTCTGTTCATTACATTCCACATGAGTGAGATCATGTGATACTCGTTTTTCTGTGACTGACTTATTTCCCTTAGCATAACACTCTCCAGGTCCATTCATGCTGTCTCAGAGGATAAGAGATCTTTTTTTCTTTTTTTACTGCTGCCTAGTATTCTATGGTGCAAATGTACCACAGCTTTTTTATCCACTCATCTACTGATGGGCACTTGGGCTGTTTCCAGATCTTAGCTATTGTAAATTGTGCTGCTTAATATACTCTTTCTGATCGGTGTTTTGGGATTCTTAGGATATATTCATAGAAATGGGATCAAATGAGTTACTCAAGTCAGTTACTCATTTTTAATTTTTAATTTTAATTTTTTGAGGAAACTCCATATGTTTTCCATAATGGCTGCACCAGTCTGCATTCCCACCAGCAGTGCACTAGGGTTCCCTTTTCTCCATATCCTCACCAACACTGATCATTTGTTGATTTGTTGATGGTAACCATTCTGACTGATGTGAGGTGATACCTCATTATCATTTTAATTTACATCACTCTGATGATCAGTGAATTTGAGGATTTTTTTCATATGTCTCTTGGCCATCTATATGTCCACTAAGTGTCTATTTAGGTCCTTTGCCCATTTTTTAATTGGATTGTTTGTCTTTCTTTTGTTAAGTTGTATGAGTTCCTTATATATTTGAATATTAACCTTTATCAGATGAATCATTGCCAAATATGTTCTGTCATGCAGTGGGCTCCCTTTTCATTTTGTTGATGGTCTCTTTTGCTGTATAGATGCTTTTTGTTTTGATGTAGTCCCATTTGTTTATCTTCTCCTTAGTTTCCTTTACCCTAGGACAGTGGTTGGCAAAGCGCGGCTCTTGAGCCACATGTGGCTCTTTGGCCCCTTGAGTGTGGCTCTTCCACAGAATACCACGTGTGGGCGTGCACGTACAGTGCGACTGAAGCTCGCTGCCCGTGCACGTAAGTTGGTTTTCAGCCTGGGCGAGTCTATTTTGAAGAAGTGGCGTTAGAACTCTGCCCTCGGAGGTATGTCCACAAACATGTTGCTTTGAGAGATGTCTGAGATTTGACTGCCTATGGTTTCTCCTAGATTTTTATGGTTCCCGGACTTACATTTAAGTTTTTTATTGATTTTGAGTTTATTCTCGTGTATGGTGTAAGTTGGTAATCTAGTTTCATATTTTTACATGTGTCTGCCTGATTTTCCCAACACCATTTATTGAAGAGTTTATCTATACTCCATTGTTGCTCTTGCTTCCTCTGTCAAATATAAATTGAGGGTTATTGGTTGGGTTGATTTCTGGGGTCTCTGTTCTGTTCCATTGATCTATATGCCTCTTCTTATGTCAGTACCGGGCTGTTTTGAGTATAGTTGCTTTGTAGTATAATTTGAAATCTGGTATTGTGACTCCTTCAACCTCATTCTTTTTCAAGATTGTTGTAGCTATTTGGGTGGTTGTTTTATTTTTTTAGATTCCATATAAATTTTTGGGATGTTCTAGATCTCTGCAGTATGCTGTTGGTATTTAATAAGGATTGCATTGAATCTGTTGATTGCTTTGGTAGTATGGACATTTTATTGATGTTGATTCTACCAATCCACGTCCAAGTTGTCCAGCTGGTTGAAATATAGTTGTTCATAGTATTTTTTTTTAATGTATTTCTGTGGAGACAATTGTTACTTCTTGCCTTCGTTTCTGATTTTGTTTATTTGGGTCCTCTCTCTTTGTTTCTTGATGAATCTGGTTCATCAGTTTTGTTTATCTTTCGAAGAACCAGCTCTTGGTTTTATTGATATTTTGTATTGTTACTTTATTTTAATTGTTTAGTCTCTACGTCACTATTTCCACTCCAATTATTCCCAGGTGTACATTCCGTAATTTAGCTATTTCTACTCTGGCCCTGGGAAGAGGCACAAAAAGGGCTGCCTATTTGGCTGCCATTTTATCAACTCTACATAAAATACGTATGATATCACTAGGAACTTCTTTTCCATTTTGATCTTTAATGTCCTATTTTCATGCATGTTGATCATTGTCTTGCCTGCTTTGGTCTAAGAAAAATCTCCATCTTCCTCCCTATTTTATGCATCAGAAAGTAGACCAAGTGAGCTCATTAGGTGAGTTTAATATTCTCATCTCCCTTCTTCCCCCCCCCCCCCAAGCCTGTTAGCTTCGGTCTCATTCATGGTCATCCCTCCTATAAATGGCTACGGGGTGAGGACAGGACTTAGTAAAAGGATGAGACGTAAGAGATTGGGAATGCAATGGTTGTTGAGAACTGGTGTGTATCCAGCACTGTATAAATTAATGGCTACTATTGAAAGAAAAAAGTATATGTCTTATTTAGCCTATATATTGGCATCTTCCCATGAGGGAGAAAACCCTCATTGTGTACTTCTAAGGAGTGAGCTGCAGATGCCCTGTGTGGAGTACACTGCAGCTGCAAGAAGCATCTGATGAGCTTCTTACTTTTTTATTATTTTTTAAAATATATTTTTATTGATTTCAAAGAGGAAGGGAAAGGGAGAGAGAGATGGAAACACCAATGATGACGAAGAATCAGATTGGCTGTTTCCCCCATGTCCCCACTAGGGATTGAGCCCAAAACACAGCCATATATGCCCATGACCAGAATCGAACCCAGGACCCTTCAGTTTGCAGGCTGAGGCTCTGTCCACTGAGCTAAACCAACCTGTGAGCTTTTATCTGTGGCTCCCAGACCAGAGCTTAGAGGTCCAGAAAACGTCCCCTCGCTGTAAGAGGTAGGGTTCCTCTGTGGCCTTAAAAACTCAAATAGTGGCTTAAGGAAGTCATGGCTGCTCCTTTCCTATAGAAGAAGCCAGAGAAGGCAACAGTGCTGCTTGGCAGTTCCCAGGAGTCTGCCTGCCTGCTCCGCAGTGTGGCCCATGCACCCATCATGGCTTCACGCCTCTGAGGTTACAGACCCTCCTGCAGCCCAGAGCTACGTTCCAGAGGAAGCCCGGGATAGACAGCAGAAGGCTTTCCAGCTTTTTACAGGCTTTCCTCAGCAACCTCACTTGAAGCTTGGATTATTGGCCGGAATTTAGTCATGGCCTGTGCCACTCCCCATCTGTCCTTCACTCCCAGTCCCCAAGAGAGTCTGGGAGATGCTGTACACTTGTCACATGGTCGTCCCTAACACACTCATCCTTGTGAGGAAGGAGGAGGGTGGACACTGAGATGCCCTCTCGCCGGATTGAGAGCTTCAGACCGAGGGGTCCGTTATTGTCAGAGTGAGGATTAGCTGTCCCTTTACCAGGAGGTTGATTGAGCCACGTGGTCACCGGTGGCGCAGGTGCCACACGTGGAGAGCTCAATTAGCTTAATGTGGCTGGCGGTGCCACGCAAGGATGACGTCCTGGCCGAGTCCCACGCGGCCGTCCATCCCCATGCAGACACGTGTCCTCTGCTTGCCTGTGAGTCCCATCGTCATGCTAGCTCGCCTGATCCAGAGCCTCTGAGAGTTAGGTCCCAATCCTGTTTCTGTTGCCACCCTCCTGTACTTATTTCTAATTTTTATGTTTTTACTTTCTTTCTCTCTTGTCCAATTACATGTCAATCTTTTATTAATAGCCTTTCTTTTTTTAGTTCTCTCCCAGATTGATCCACTGCTCATAGTGGTCACAGCCATGTCTGGCAGTGGCTATGGTTTTAGTTAGAGAACTTTGGTCCATCCTGTGTGGCTGCTCATGAATCTCCCTAAATATCTGCTTGGACTGCACGTTCTCCCAGGCTCCTGTCACCAAGGAAGTGGGCACTGGCGCCCAGGCGAGAGAGACAGGAAATGGGCATAGACCCCATGATGCTGGGACCATTAGACAAGGCTTCTGTGCACCTGAAAAGATTCCATTTAAATGCCAAGGTTTAGCCTGGCTGGTGTGGCCCAGTGGTTGAGATCAGCACATGAACCAGGAGGTCAGGGTTCAATTCCCAGTCAGGGCACATGCCTGGGTAGGGGGTGTGCAGGAGGTAGTTATCAATGATTCTCATCATTGATGTTTCTATCTCTCTCTCTCCCTTCTTCTCTCTGAAATCTAAAAACATATTTAAATGCTAAAGTTTACATGCTATAAGGTTGTCAGGGGATATTATTTAATTTTGCTCTATAATTCTATGGCATGATTTTCTTGTCTTTATTTTACAACTTGAGAATTCATGACATTCTGAATAAAAATGTAGTACAACGTAAATATGTGTGTAGACTTTTGGACAGTGAATAGCAATTTGTGGCATATCTTTAGATATTTTAAAAGTTAAATCACTGTATTTTAACACTATAATTTTTTTAGTGAAAATCTTGTCACAAAACTATTTTTACTTTCAAAGTGAGGTAAGTTTTAAAACCTTTTTTATTTTGAGAGGAAGGCTGATTCACACCTGTTGTGAGGAATTGTATGGAGAGATCGCACACCACTGCCCTGCCTCCGAGTGTAACGTCTGGCATGACTGCAGTTCATCAGTCGTACTCAGACAGTGTGTGGTCATTTTTAATTCTCTTAGTTTTGTCATTTTTAAGAATTTAAAATGTTGGAAAGTACTTGAGGATGCTCGTGGAATTGCACTTAATATTTCTACTACAGAAGTAATTATCAGAAAAAGTATTTCTTAATCCTTCCATATAAAAGCTTTTTGCAGTTTTAAGAAGGCAAAAAATGTGATACTTCTCGTTGACATTGGATTCTTTAGTTATATTTCAGAAAGGCCTTTTCTAAGCTGTGTTGGTGGCAGAACTGCCATTTTCCTGTTTGGGGATTTAGATGAGGGCTGGAGCCTGACTGTGAGGTTTTCTGTAAGCTCGTGTAGAAAGCTGCGGCAAGAGCCTCCTGCTTGGGGCTTATTCTAAATGGCCGCCCAAGTCTAGGCCTTAATCTCCATCTCCAGCCTCCAAAGGATGCCAACGGGAGGTGGCACCCACTGTCTGCACATGCCTCCCTCTCCTCTTCCCACCTCCTGGTGTAAATCACGCGTTCCTCCTCTCCTGTAGTTGTAGCACCTTTCAAAGCCCAGGGTGAGGATCCCTGCCTCCCTCCTCCCCCCCCAACACGCACCCCCAGCAACCCAAGCGGAGGCCCTGGGAACTGGGATTTATTTATCTTTTATAATTGAAACTTTGTAGCCTTGAGTGGCGTTCAGGGCCCATCAGGGTTTGCAGAAAACTTGGCTTTCTCCATTGCCAGGGAAACCCAAGCCTCCTGCTCACTCCATAGCTGTAGCCATCTTGGTTGGGTTAATTTGCATACTTGCTCATGATTGGCTGGTACGCATGGCTTGTAGGTGTGGTGGAGGTATAATCAATTTGCATATTGCTCTTTTATTAGATAGGATATTATGACCATTTTTCATATAAATATATATTTTTGTTAATCCTCATCTGAGGATATTTTTTCCATTGATTATTTTTTTTAATATATTTTATTGATTTTTTACAGAGAGGAGGAGAGAGGAATAGAGAGCTAGAAATGTTTAGAGAGAAACATCGACCAGCTGCCTCTTGCACACCCCCTACTGGGGATGTGCCCGCAATCAATGTACATGCCCTTGACCGGAATCGAACCTGGGACCTTTCAGTCCGCAGACCGATGCTCTACCACTGAGCCAAACCGGTTTCAGCTCCATTGATTATTAGAGAGAGTGGAAGGGAGGGGGAGAGACCGAGAGAGAGAAATATCAATGTGAGAGAGACACATCAATTGGTTGCCTCCCACAGCGCTCCAACAGTCCTCAGACCAACACTCCAACCACTGAGCTGGGGCCCATTTCTCATATTAAATGTCCCTTACATGCATAGCTTACCTGGAAGAACTTAGATTGCTTCCAGCTCTGCTCTTATGACTAACTCATACTACAGTAGATTTTCCACATATATGTGTATTCCTATTCCCATCTCATAGTTTCTATAGGAAAGGTACTTGAAAGTCAGAGTCAGGAGCGTGAATATTGCTGAGGTTCTCAGAAAGCTACCATTTTATAACTTCTTTGAACAATGTATATACTTTCATTTTCAGCAAGAAAATGAAATTGGGAAGAAATGTGAGATCAAGAAAGAATCACTGCCATCAACTAAAGAAGAGCCATCTGTGAGGAAACTTTGTTTGCTTTTTCTAAAGATTTGACTTCTATGGGACTATCTTCTCATCATTTTTCTGTCAGTGCATATTCTCAGAATTGATTATCTTTCTGCATTTTGGTCTCAGAACTGTGCCTCCTCTAGAAAGGGTAGGTCATATTGTGACCATCCTATAGCCAACAGTATGGCGATCCCCTGCCCTCTACTCCATAGATTGTGACCTCAAACGAGTCATTGTCACGTCTGTTTATAAAACCACGTGATACTTTAACAGGACTGTTTTTCTATCACGTAGAATAAGGATGTGAAATTTTTCTAACCTGAAGCACATCAGCAAAGTATGAGGCCGTTGTTTTATTCGGGCTCCTGATTGCAATCTGTCACTCTCTGATGAACCTTTTTTCTTGTTTCCCATTTTTCTTCTCTCCCTGTCTTTATCTTAGTCCTGTTAGCAACTTCCTTGTGAAAATATACAAAACAGTTTAAAAACTGAGACATGACCCTAACTGGTTTAGCTCAGTGGATAGAGTGTCGGCCTGTGGACCAAATGGTCCAGGTTCTATTCCGGTCAAGGGCACATGGCTTGGTGGCAGGTTCTTCCCCGGCCCAGAACCTGGTCCGGGGCGTGCTGGAAGCAACCAATTGATGTGTTTTTCTTTCACATCAGTGTTTCCCTCTCTCTTTTTCTCTCTTTTCCACTCTCTCTAAAAATCAAGGGGAAAATATCCCCGGGTGAGGATTAACAACAACAAAAATAATACAAATGGAGACGTGGGCCTGGGCAGCTGTGCCATGTGGATGTGTGGCTGTTAGGTAGGAACAGACGATGTGGAAAATCTCAGTTGGCCAGTTGGTCAGGAGGGAGTCTCCAGGCTGGTTTTAGTAACTATTAATCCCAAATGAAAAAGGGTCTTCATTTCAGAAGGTAGTGAGTCCAGAACTAATGATTTTTCTGAAGTGCCAAAAATAATAAAAAATAAAAATTACTGAAAATCCAAAAAAACTTAAATATAATAGATAAGAACTTGTGGAGTGGATTATACACTAATCTTGGAATATGGTTTTATTTTTTAAATATATTTTTATTGATTTCAGAGAGGGGGAGAGACAGAGAAACATCAGTGATAAGAAGAATCATTACTTGGCTGCCTCCTGCACGCCCCACACTGGGAATTGAACCTGCAACGCAGACATGTGCCTTGATGGGGAATCAAACCATGACCTCTGGTTCATAGGTTGATGCTCAAGCACTGAGCCATGCTGTCTAGGCTAGAGTATGGTTTTAATGAGAAGCAAACAGTACTAAGATTTCTTGCCAAGAAAATATGTATAAGAAGATAAATTGTTTATTGAGATGATATTTATTAAAATAGGCTACTAAATTTGAAATACTAAGATTTAAAATGCCATATGCCCTCTGTCATAGATTAGTGTGTTATAAATGTTTCTGGAGTTATAGAGTGCTTGGATAATTACTTTTCTGATTTTGAAATAGATATGATTTGATTCCAAATATAAAGTTCTGATGCCAGAAAGAAACCTTTTTAACTGTTTATTCAGTATTTGGACTTTTAAAATTTAGATCCCTCAATGACAAATAATTTTCCTTTTCTTATTTCTTATCCATCCACTTACCCGTATAAGAACAATGACAAGCCCCAGAGCGTTGATGAGATGCCTCTGAGGAAGGTGTTGCTGACGGAGTTCAGGTCCCTGGTGGTGAGTGGCTTTGCCTCCAGAAATGCCCCCAGTGTCAAGCGTGATCATGGTCCAATGAAGAATTTCAAGAAATTCAGAAAGGTACGTGTTCCTTCACTAAAAAACCACCAGAGAGCAGTGTGTCAAGTGGTTTTAGAACTACTAGTGATACTAACAAGTAGTCAAAGCAGCTCGAGTTGAAATCTGGTGCTCTTTCTCCAGCCTAAGACAGTTAAGGCATGAACTGACAGACAGTTAGTGCATGGAACACCTAAACCGAAACAAGCCTCACTGAGACTGGATTCCTCAAGATGCGTTCCCTGTCCCCCTCACCTCCCCTCCCCAGCGGTGTCTGCCTGCTGCCCGGTCCTCTCAGTTCTCATACTAATTGGTGACTACCCGAAGGGATTCTGTAACCCAGGACTTTATAAGGATAGCAGGTTTGTGGGAAATAACAGCTAATTCAGTAAAAAAATGAGGCCCTGCTGGGTAAGCGGGCGTGCAGCCTCAGGTTCCCCATCAAGCCCCGCCCGGCAGGGGGCGTGGCCTCATGTCTCCTAGCCCCTGCTCGAGGGCACAAGAGCGTCATGACCATTTGCATATTAGCTCTTTATTAAATAGGACGCATACGTAAAGTAAAATTATAAATACACTAGAGGCCTGGTGCACAAATTCATGTACCAGTGGGGTCCCTCCACCTGACCTGTGGGATCAGTCTGAAACTGGCTCTCTGACATCCTCTGAGGGACCCCGGTATCCAGGAGGGTACAGACCAGGCTGAGGGACTCCACTGGTGCATGATCGGGGCTTGGGAGGGATGTGGGAGATTGGCCAGCTGGGGAGGGACCCCAGGAGAACTCCAGGGTGTGTCCAGTCCATCTTGCTCAGTCCCAATCCAATCGCTGGACCCAAGCAGTAAGCTAACCTACCGGTCAGAGTGTCTGCCCCCTGGTGGTCAGTGCACATCATAGTGAGCAATTGAGTGGCCTTAGCATATCCTATCTAATAGGATGTGAGGGCGATCTGGCTGCGACATCTGTCACCCCATTGATCGCCAGGGTTGATTCGGCTGATCTGGCTGGCTAGGCGGGTGTCCCCCTCCTCCCTCACCGATCCATGTGCGTCCCTCCCGAAGCTGCGCGCTGGGTCGAAGAGGACGACTTTCCCCCAAGAGGAGAGGACTGGTCTTTGGTCAAGGGTATACGAGTAGCTGCGCTCCCCTGCTAGAACCTCCAAACAAGCTCTCAAGGTGCATATCCTATCTAATAAAAGAGTAATATGCAAATTAACCATCACTCTGCTATGCCCACAAGCCATGCCTACCAGCCAATCAGGACCAAGTATGCAAATTAACCCAACTAAGATGTGTGCAGCCATGGAAAAAGGGAGGCTTGGGTTTCCCTGGCGATGGAGGAAGCCAAGCTTTCCACAAACCCTGACTAGCCCAGGCCTCTGCTTAACGCTACAAAGTTTCAATTATAGATGATAAATGAATCTCAACAGAAATGGCTGCTGCCATGGAGGGAGCAGAAGTGGCTCCACTCCAGGCTACAAAGTTTCAATTATAGAAAGTAAATAAATTCCAGATACCAGGGCCTCCACTTGGGTCCCAGGGGTCGTAGCCAGCCTGCAAACCACCAGAGACTCCTCACCCAAGCCTCCCCACACCCCAAGGGAACCCCCATCCTGATCCTGGAGACCCTCAGGGCAAACTAGCTGGCCCCAACCCATGCACCAGGCCTCTATCCTATCTAATAAAAGAGTAATATGCAGATTGACCATCACTCCAACATACAAGATGGCTGTCCCTATGTGGTCAAAGATCCTGCCCCCAAGTGGACACAAGATGGCCAGCTGGGGAGGGCAGTTGGGAAGGACCAGGCCTGCAGAGGAGGAAAGTTGAGGGCAAACAGGCTGGCAGGGGAGCAGTTAGACATCAGTCAGGCTGGCAAGGGAGTGGTTAGGGGGTGATCAGGCTGGCAGGCAGGAGTGGTTAGGGGCAATCAGGAAGGCAGGCAGGCAAGCAGTTGGGAGCCAGCAGTCCTGGATTTACAACGGGCAGTTGTACATCCCTTGAGGAGTCTCAGATTGGAGAGGGTGCAGGCTGGGCTGAGGGATACCCTCCCCTGCCCCATGCATGAATTTTCTTTGCTGACTGTTCTGGGCTGTCTGGCTCCACTGTGAACCTGCTCTGACAGCTCTTGCTCATGCGGTTGATGAAAATTCTCTAGTAATCATTTCAAGGCATTTCTCTGGAAACAGGGTTTCTCTGGAACAGGATCTGTGTGATGCTCACTGTGACCATGAGGTATTGGATTTGTCTCTCCAATGGCAGCTGCTAATAACATTTCCCAGTTAAGTGAGAGGTCTGCCCGCTCTGACAGCTCCGCAGGGTCTGACCTCCATTTAAGAGGAAGAACTTCTGCATGGAGTGGAAGATGGGGGGTCTCCATCACAGAGCTCCGTTACTTCCCACCCACAGCCAGGAGAGCACAGGGGCATCCTTCATTTTTCTTCACCCAATGATATGTTTTAGAGAGACAGCAAAGGGAGATGAGAGAGAAAGAGAAACAGGATGTGAGAGAAAAATTGTCTCCTGTTTTCGCCCTGACTGGAATTAAACCAGCTGTCCCGGTGTATGCCCTAACAGGGTCAAACACACAACCTTTGGTGCACAGACGACACTTCAAGCACCTGAGCCACCAGCCAGGACATGGGGGCATTCATATTCCCTATTTCCTGTTAAGTACCCAGTTAGAAAACTCATGGCCAAAATCCAAATGACATATTTTTTTTTTGTATTGATTAAGTTACCAAAGGAAAAACGATAATATTCACTGTTGGCCCAGGAGTGATGAAGGGATATAAAGTAGTACACATTTCTGGAAAGTAATTTGGAAAAATTTAAAACCCTTAAAAGTGTTAATATCCTTAACAAGGAATTTTTTGAGAGTATAAAAGAAATTCAACCCCAAATTTGTAGGAAAATATGTTTAATATGATTACCTCTGATGAAAGAATTTGTCTATTTTTCTTTATATACCCAAATCAATGACACAGTTTTACATGTACTTTTAAAATACTGCTTAATGATGTCAATGAATTTAACATTCCCTTTCCGGTTCTTGTATTGAAATTTAAAAAAATATGTCCCATAAATAGTAAGAATTTATTACTTACTCCCTAAATGCATTATTACCAGTGCACTTGTTATGAGTTTTCATATATTTTTAAGCACTTCTTTATTTGTAAGCAATTAAAGTTTCAATTAAAAGTATAAACTGTTGCCATTCCAATATCTCTTGCTAGGGATGTATAAATCAGAAAGTTTGAATACTTGAATATTTGCAAGTATCAGCAGGACTTAAGCTCTGAAATCTTTAGAACACAATATTCGACTTTAAATTATAGTGTGTGCTCACCTGGAGTTGCTCTAATTGGTGGATGATGTGCTTTGTGATTTTTGAGTAAAACCTCCAAATTAAAAATCTTAAATTTTCTTAATACATAAATCTAGTCATGTATCTACATTTTGGTATAATAATAGCCAAATAATGGGCAAATCCATGGCTCTACCACAGTGACTGCTCTGTCTCTCACATTGTCACCCATAGGTTATAGACATCTTTGGCACTGGTATTACCCACTAGAGGTCTGATGCATGAAATTCATGCAAGAGTAGGTCTTCCTTCCCCTGGCTGCTGGCACCCAGGACCCGAGCTTCCCTTGTAACCTTGGCTTTGTCCAGAAGGACACCCAGTCTAATTAGCATATTATGTTTTTATTATTGTAGATGATTTATAACCCTTGCTTTGTTTAAGCTCTTAAAAATGATTGTCTTAACCTGTAATGCATTTAAGCTTACTACTTAACAGGTCGCATTTTCAGGAGCAGGAAAACTCCCACAGATCATTGGAGGATCAGACCTAATAGCCCATCGTGCTCGGAAGAATACAGAATTAGAAGACTGGTTAAGGCAGGAAATGGAGGTTAGTAGAAGTGGGGCCTGGTAACTTGTTTGCTGTGCATTTTAATCCCTTGTGGTTTCCTTAAATTCTTCTCTGATCTATTTATTTATTTTTGTACACTCTCTTTATTTTTATTTTTGACACTATTATAGATGTCAATTTCCCCAGTTTCCCCCTTTACCCAACTCCTGCCCCTGCCTTCCTTCTGTCCATCACACATTGTCTGTGTTCATGGGTTGTGCATGTATGTTCTCTGGCTAATCCATTCACCCTCCATCCAGTTCCCTCTGACAGCTGTCGGTCTCTTCCATGGGCCTATGCCTCTGTTTCTGTTTTGTTCGTCGGTTTATTTTGTTCATTAGGTTCCACATGTGAGATCACATGGTACTTGTCTTTCTCTGACTGGCTCATTTCACTTAGCACAGTGATTAGCAAACTGTGGTTCGCGAACCACATGCAGCTCTTTGGCCCCTTGAATGTGGCTCTTTCACAAAATACCACGGCCTGGGCGAGTCTATTTTGAAGAAGTGGCGTTAGAAGAAGTTTAAGTTTAAAAAATTTGGCTCTCAAAAGAAATTTCAGTCGTTGTACTGTTGATATTTGGCTTTGTGGGCTAATGAGTTTGCTAACCGCTGATTCTTAGCACAGTACTCTCCAGGTCCCTCTGTGCTGTCTCAGGAGTAAGTTCTCAAAAGCAAACTTAAGTGACCTGCAGTTGGTCATTCAGGAACATGCCTGAGTTAAGTGCTGCTCATTCACTTATTTCCCTCGGATTCAGCACTGGGCTTTGATCTGCAGATGCAGCCTTTTTTATTCAAGGAAATTTTTGTTATAGCTTTTTCTAATTATTTTTGTATTGGTTTCAGAGAGGAAGGAAGAGAGACATAGAGACATCAATGATGAGAAAATCATTGATTGGCTGCCTCTTGCACGTTCCACCCTGACAGTCAAGCCCAAAGCCCAGAAATGTGCCCTGACCAAAAACCGAACCATGACCTCCTGGTTCATAGGTTGATGCTCAACCACTACACCATGCCAGCCAGGCTTCTGTTACATCTTTCAAAACACTTTTGTATTTTCTGGGTTCTGTACACTTAAGATCCAACTATCTTTTATTAGCTCACCGTGACCCTCCACATTCCTATCTTCTGCATTCATTGTGATTTTTAAGCTCTTTCACTGTATCAGAAATTCAGATTTAGCAGTACATATTTCTGGAAAGTAATTTGGAAAAGTTTATGTTTCTTGCCAGCTATGTGACCTTGTGATCTTGGGCAAATTACTTAACTTCTGTCTGCCTCCGTTTTATAGCACCTCTGCTTCATAGACTTTGTGTGAGGACTAAATAAGGCTCCACATATAGAGTATCTGTAACAGGGGAACCGTCTATTTCTAATTTATTCAATTCTGAAATGGTGTTAGAGTTCTGTTTGTTTGCCTAGCATTCGTTTCCTTTCTATGTCTTTATCATTTAACTTTCTTACTGCTTTCACGTCCTTGTTAATGTGTGTATTTTTTATTCTTAAGTTGTTGTTTTTTGCAGACTGGATTCTTCATCTTCTTTGGCAATTCTGTTCTGTCCCCTTTCCCCGCAGTGTGTGGAGTGGCGCTGCTGTTTCCATTCGTCAGCAGCTGTTTAAGGTGACCGGTCCAGCACGCGCTCTGTGTGTGAAGTGTCCTGGGCCATCTCACGTAGGGATTACTTTCTAAAGCCAGTTTGTGAGCCAAAAACTGAATGTAGTTGAAGTTCCTCCCACCCTTAGCTTGCTATAGAGAACAGGGCTATCTGGTGGGTCACACCGCCCACCCCCTGGCAGGTGCTTGGCAGAGGCCCAGGGAGACCCGTCTAGTCTCTGGAGCCTGAAGTCCTGGAGAGGAGGAAAGGGAGGGCACAGCTGGAGCCGGCACTGGTCCTGGGCTGGAAGGAGGGGGAGCAGCAGAGTGCGTCCTGTCCCATAGGAGTCTCCTGGCTCCTCCGTTTGCTGACATGTCTGGGATGCTGGTCAGTGTCGGTCCCACTGACTCCCCTCCCACCACCCATCCCTCCTGCAGCCACCACCGTCCTCTCCCTGCTCCGGCCATTCTTTCCTACGTTTAGGGTGCCAGCAAGAAGGCTCAGGTTCGGTCAGCTCTAGCACCTTTGAATGGACTGGGTCAGTGTGAGGCTTCTGTCCCCTCAGACTGGCTCTCTGGGTAGCCACCTTGTAAAGCCCACGCGTGGACCCTGCTCCCCTGACTGGGAGAAGGTGGCGCAGTGCCTGGCGTTTCCCTGTTTCTTGTCTATTTCATTAGAATTGGGAGAGGGAGACCTTGTGTTCTGATTTATGCCGCCGAGGCTCCTGGCAGGATTTGGGGTCTAAGATAACAGGTCCCTTCCTTCTCCTACGGGGTGCGGGCCACCTGTCTCAGCTCCCTGGGCTGCCCGCAGCTCGTCTACACCCCATCCCGGCTCTCCGCCCTGCTCTCTGCCTCTGCCCTGGCAGTTCCCCGGATTGGGAGAGCTCCGGAGGTTTTCTGGAGTTTAGTATATTTTCACTCTGTGCACTAAACATAATAATTCTTTGAACTCTGTTCAACCTGATTTGAATATGGAAAGATTGTGAGATGTATTTTTCCCAAACCCTTAAAAAATATCAGTAATATGAGGATTTCAATTTCTTGATACTATTTTATTTAATGGTTGTACTAAAATACATAAAATAAAGCTGATTTTCCTTCCTGATTTTTCTTTGTACTATCTTTATCTGGTTGGAATTATGCTAATGCTTGCCTCAGAAAAAAAGCTTGAAAGTGTTCCTTCCTCTTGGATTTTTTGGAATACTTTGAGGACTGTCTGTGAAGCCGTCCTTACCCAGGTTTTTTTTGTGTTTTTTGTTTGTTTTTTTAATTACTGTTTCTATTTCCTCAGTTGTTATTGGCTTATTCAGGTTTTCTGATTCAGTTTTGGAAGGTTGTATTTTTCTATGAATTTGTCCCTTTCATCCACATTGTCCAGCTTATTGGCTTAGAGTTGGTCATAGTATTTTCTTACAATAGTTGATATTTCTGTGGTGTCAGTGGTTACTTTTATGCTTTCATTTCTGATTTTATTTATTTGGGTCCTCTCTTTTTGTTTCTTGATGAATCTAGCTAATGGTTCATCAATCTTGTTTATCCTTTCAAAGAACCAGCTCTTTATTTCATTGACTTTTTTATTTTTTATTTTTTATGTCATTTATTCCTGCTGTAATCTTTAATATTTCTTTCCTCCTACTTACTTTGGGCTTGTCTTGTTATTCTCTTTCTAGTTCTTTAAGCTGTAAGGTTAAATAGTTATCATTAACTAGAGGCTCTGTACACAAAATTTGTGCACTTGGGGGGTTATCTAAGCTTGCCCTGTGCCCTCTTGCAATCTGGGACCCCTCGGGGGATGTCCAGCTGCTGGGTTGTGGCTGGATGGCCTTCTGCTGCACGGCATGCTGTTTGAGCTTCAGCAGCTGCTGCACGTGCATGGGCTGGGCCACCACAGTCTATCCTACGAACACTATCGAGTGGGTGAGACAAGTGCGGAGGCAGTCACTGAGTTGTTCAGACTGACTGCCTTCTACAGAGAATGTCACTGGGATTGGGCCTAAGCCGGCAGTCAGACCTCACACTCACACTCTGGGACCCCTCAGCAGATGTAGCATTGGGCCAAGCGGCAGGTGCCAGGGAGGAACCCAAATTGGAGCGGGTGCCGCACCGCTTTCGCTCATCCGGGCCTGCTGTGCCTGCTGCTGTGACTTGGTACTGCTGCCGTGGCGTCAAGAGAGGCTCCTTTCATGGCAGCTATGCTCGCCAGCTATGAGCCTGGCTTCTGGTTGAGCAGTGCTCTCCCTAGAGAGTGCACTGACCATCAAGGGACAGCTACTGCATTGAGTGTCTGCTTCCTGGTGGTCAGTGCACATCATAGTGACCAGTCGTTCCATTGTAATGGTCACATGGGCTTTTATTATATGGCTTTTCTTGTTTTGTGAGGTAGGCCTGGAGTGCTATAAACTTCCCTCTCAGGACTGCTTTTTGCTATGTCCCAGAGATTTGGGGTTGCTGTGTGTTCATTTTCACTTGTTTCCAGGAAGTTTTCGATTTCTTTTCTTGATTTCATTGATAACCTATTCATCCTATATAATAAAAGCTTAATATGCTAAGTGTTTGGTTGACAGGTCAGCCATTCAACCAATCAAAGTGTAATATGTTAATGATATGCTAAGGCCGTTAAACCACTTGCTGTTATGTGCACTGACCACTAGGGGACAGATGCTCCAACTGATAGGTTAGCTTGCTGCTGAGGTCCAGCCAATCGGTACTGAACGAGGTGGGCTGGACACGCCCTGGAGTCCACCCACAGTCCCTCCCTGGCTGCCCAACATCCTGCGTCCCTCCCTGGTCCCACTTGTGCATTGGTGGGGTCCCTCAGCCCAGCTTGCACCCTCTTACAATCTGGTACCCCCTGGGGGATGTCAGAGAGCTGGTTTCAGCCAGATCCCGCAGGCCAGGCTGAGGGACCCACTGGTGCACAAATTCATGCACTGGACCTCATGCACTGGACCTCTAGTTGTTTAATACCATGCTATTTAGCCTCCATGTGTTTGAATGGTTTTGGATATTTTACTGTAGTTGATTTCTAATTACATTCCACTGTGATCTGAGAAGATGCTTAATATGATTTCAATCTTCTTGAACTTGTAGAGACTTGCTTTGTGTCCTAACATGTGGTCTATCTTTGTGAATGACCCATGTGCACTTGAGAAGAATGTTCTATAGATGTCAGTTAATTCCATCTGATCCAGTGTGTCCTCTAAAGACACTGTTTCCTTCATTTTTTATCTGCTGATCTATTCAGTGAAGTTAGCAGGGTGATAAGACCCTACTATGACTGTATTGTTGTTGCTATCTCACTGAAAGCCCTCTAAGAAGGGATTTTGATATATGCAGGTGCTCCTGTCCTGGTGCAGATGTGTTTACCAGGGTCACATCCCTTAGCTGTATGTAGTGCCCTGTGTTGTTTCTTGTGATAGCCTTCATTTTGAAGTCTCCTTTGTCAGGTATGAGTATTGCTACCCCAGCTTTTTTTCGTTTGCATTTGCATAGAAAAAAATTTTCCATCCCTTCACTCTCATCCTGTGTGAGTCTTTTGTTCTGAGGTGGGTCTCTTGAAGACAGCATATAATCGGGTCATGATTTTTTTTTAATCCATTCAGCTGCCCTGTCTTTTGATTATAGCATTTAATCCATTTACATTTAAGGTTATTATTGATAGGTACTTATTTATTGCTATGTTATTTCTGTATGACTAGGTTTCTCTCTCTATTTCTTGTCATTACAGCAGTCCCTTTAGCATTTCTTATCATCTGGCTTGTTGGTGATGAACTCCTTTAGCTTTTTTTTTTCACCAGGAAAAAGAAGCTCTTTATTTGACTGTTTATTTTGAATGATAGCCTTGCTGGATATAGTAATCTTGGTCTCATATCCTTGTTTTCCATTACCTTGAGTACTTCATGCCATTCTCTTCTGGCCTGTAGAGTTTCTGATGAGAAATCAGGTGTCATCCTCATGGGAACTCCTTTGTAGGTAACAGTTTGCTTTTCTCTTGCTGCCTTTAACATTTTCTCTTTGTCTTCAGTTTTTGCCATTTTACCTATGATGTGTCTGGGCTTGGGCCTGTTTGGGTTCTTCTTGCTTGGGACTCTCTTTAGCTCCTGAACTTGTGTGGCCTTTTCTTTCACCAGGTTAGGGAAGTTTTCTGCTGTTATTTCTTCAAAAATGTTCTCATCTCTTTCTCCCTTTTTGCTTCTTCTGGCTCACCCACTATTTGAATATTGTTATTTCATGTTGTCCCATGTTTCAGCTCCCTTAAGTTGTCCCCTGTGTGTGTGTGTGTGTGTGTGTGTGTGTATTTGATTTTTAATCCTCACCCAAGGATATTTTTTCATTGAATTTTGGAGAGTGGAAGAGAGAGGGAAAGACAGAGAAATATCAGTGTGAGAGAAACGTTCATTGGTTGCCTCCTGAACACACCCTGACCGGGGCACTGGCCAGGAGGAGCCTGCAACCAAGGCACATGCCCTTGGCCAGAATCGAACCTCAGTCCCGTTGGTCCACACAGGCCAGTACTCTGTCCACTGAACCCTTCCAGCTAGGGCTCTACTCCTGTTTTTTAATTGTTGTTTTCTTTTTGGTTCTCTGATTGAATGATTTTTCCTACCCTATCTTCTGATTTATTGATCCAGTCTTAGTTACCCCTAATTTGCTGTGTATTTGTGCTATGTCATTCTTTATTTCTGTTTTCATAGTAACTATATCTTTTTTCTTGCTTTTGAATATCTTTACTATCATTATTCTGAACTCTATATCAAAATTTCTTATTTCCATTTCATTTATCTCTTCTTCTGGATAATTCTCTTGTTCTTTCACTTGCGGGTTATTTCTCTGTCTCCTCATTTGGTCTGCCTGTTTGGTCTGTGACTGTGTATTAGGTAGATCTGCCAAGCTTCTCAATCTCCAATGCTTCTGACTAATTAAATCAGGCAAAGACTCATGCCTCTACCTGCAGACTGATTGTATTCAGTCTTGAGTAGCCTCAGGCATTCACCCACATGTGTGGCAATAGTTTTTCAGACAGGGTGGGACAGTTGCTTCGCCTAGAGGCTAATTGTTATTCTCAGTCTTTTAATGGGCCTCAGAAACTTCACACCTTGGGGCATGTGGTTTCCCAATAGGGTGGTTCAGCTATCTTCCCCCCAGCAAAACCGCCTAGCTAGCGAATGTCTACATAAAAAAGAGGACCTCCACAGCGTGAGGGAATGACTCAGCACAGGAAACTGGTGTGTCTGCCTTCTGAGCTCTCCTTCTAGAGCCTCCAACCATCTTCCACTCCGACAGCTCCAGTTCACTCTGCCCTCCCTCTGCCAGAGCAGAAGGTGAGTGGCTGCACAGGGAATGTTATGCATTGGCCCTTTAAGAGGGTGCCTGCATTTCTAGCCTTCTCTCTTTGGCAGACAGCATCCCTGCTGCTTTTTGCAGCCAGATGTTATGTGGGCACCCTTCTCCGTGTTGGTGCTCTCTGCCAGGGTGCCCAGCTTGGGGCTTAGACCCCAGAGTTCTCAGTGGCAAGCCTCCACAGCTGCGGTTCCTCTGAGGAACTTCAGCCGCTGTCTGTGGGCCCCCACCAGCCCTTTCGTGCCTCTGCCCCTCCTGCCAGTCTCTGTGTGGTCTCCACTTTTCAGCCTTGGTTCTCTCCAGCGAGTCTTCAGTTGCTTATTCAGGAAATTTTCTGTATTTTAGTTGTAATTCCAGTTTGGTCATGGGAGCCTGTCCATGCAACATCCACTTACTCTGCCGCCATCTAATATACTGTAACTTTAAAATTATCACCTTTGCCGGGACCGGTTTGGCTCAATGGATAGAGCATCGGCTTGAGGACTGAAGGGTCCCGGGTTCGATTCCGGTCAAGGGCATGTACCTTGGTTGCGGGCATATCCCCAGTAGTGGGTGTGCAAGAGGCAGCTGATCGATGACTCTCTCTCATCGATGTTTCTAACTCTCTATCTCTCTCCCTTCCTCTCTGTATAAAATCAATAAAAATATATTTAAAAAAAAAAAAAAAAAAAATTATCACCTTTGGCTGGGAAGGCTTAAGAATATTTAGGATAGTCTAAACCGGTTTGGCTCAGTGGATAGAGCATCGGCCTGTGGACTGAAAGGTCCCAGGTTCGATTCCGATCAAGGGCATGTACCTTGGTTGTGGGCACATCCCCAGTGGGAGGTGTGCAGGAGGCAGCTGATCTATGATTCTCTCTCTTCGATGTTTTTAACTCTTTAACCCTCTCCCTTCCTCTCTGTAAAAAATCAATAAAATATATATTTTAAAAAAGAATATTTAGGATAATAACATCAGCAGTTTTTTATAGCTGTTAGTGAAAATCATATGTGTTCCCAGATGTATTCTCCTATACTCGTGAGAAAATGTGAAAAGGTGTAATTTTATTTAGCATGTCAGTGTACGAATGGGAAAATCCCTCTGTATGTCTGAATCCCTGCACATCCGCCTGCCGGCCCTCCGCAGAGACGCACAGCTGCAGGATCCTGGCTGAGAGCTGGGGCCCTTGTTCTGTAGCCCTGGCCCAGCCCAGCTCCTGAGGATGGCCCTTTGATCTCTACAGGCCACTAACCCCGTCTCTTCCCTTATTAACTAAATGCAGATAATAGTGCAAAACAGTACTGAAGTTACATGAAGATTTTTCTAGAAAGAGTTTTTACGACAGTATCTGGAAACACAGATGTGACTTCTCGCCAGTAGAAGTTACTATCTTTGGGGAGGCAGAGGTGGGTGAGCACTGAGGAGCTTGCAGCTGAGTCTCGTGGGCAGGCTTCACTGTGTTATAGAGAGGTGAAGAGCATGCGCCTTAGCACAGCACGCTGAGTAACTCCCGAATAATGCGCCTTGAGACAGACGTGGGAAGAGAAAAGAAAGGTGATCTGGGGGTCAGAGGGAGGAATGGGAACAAAAGCAGCCACAGGTAGTTAGTAGGTGGTGAGTCTGGTTTCTGTTTGTTTTGTAACTCTTTTTCCTGTTTGTGACTCAGTTGACTGGCACGCAGGTTCACGGAGAGGAGTGAGCAGCAGTGGAGCAGGAGGGAGGACCAGGCTGTGCGGAGTCTGGTTTCTGCGGTTGGCAGGAGAAGTCCCTGCAGGGTTTGCTCGGCATCTGATAGGGTCAGACCTCAGGAAAGTGCCCTCAGCACAGGGTTTTTCCGGCCCTAACTCTGCAAGGTGCGATAGTTTGATGAGTGTCTGTCTGACATTGCTTTGTGTGTGAGGTAACTCAGCAGCAGCTCCTGAGCCAATCTGGGACAGTGGGGAAGGGAGCCACTTACTGGATAGGGCTGTGGGTGAAGATGAGGGAAGTATTGCCCACCAGCCCCTTCATCAGTGGTATGACTCAGAACACTGAAGTTCAGTGGAGTACATGGATTCTGCTGGGGAGAAATGTTTCAAAGCCAGCAGGCGAGCAGTGTACATTCTGGTTGCCTGAGACACTGGCTGTGGAGGCTGTTTAATTTGAGGACGTTGCAGTAATCGCGGCAGGCAGCAAACAGACGGGGGCTATTGGCGGGGGGTGGTGCAGAGCCAGAACGTGGCATCTGGTGCCCTCCTGGATGTGGAAAGGCCACCAGGAGAGCGACTCATTACCTGTATATGCGTCACTGAGAAATGTTTGAAAGTATGTTATTTCCACAGGCGCAAAATCAACAGACAAAAGAAGAGTCCCTTGCTGATGATCTCTTTAGGTAAGTTGAATTTCAGCTTTCTCATGAATCTTAGAGAGATCTATGTAAAATGCAGTTCTATTCATAAAGATTAAGTATTTTTCTTCCTTCCTTAGAAATAGAGGCTTCATCTCTTCACCTAAAGAATGTTTTGTTTTTAACTTGTATTTCTTTTTACAACATGGGCACCTGTTAGTTTAGTTACTGGATATAGCTTTGAAGTTTGGGGTTGACTCAGTCCTATTGTACCCCAGGATATTTAAAATATGTTGGGGGCACTAAGGTCAAAGAAGGCTCCTGAGCTGAGCTCATAAGTTTGTGAGATTTTCAACTCAGTAGAGTTATGAATAAATAGGTTTGGAATCAAGATAAGTAAATACCTGACCATTAGTTGAATTTTAATTGGCACAAGAGGCTGGATTAGAATTTCAAAGTAGGTTCTTGTGAGAAATTTAGCAGTTATAAGGAGCGATTATAATTTAATTCTGATTTAACATATTTTCAGCATTTTACAGGCCCTACAAACCTTATAATTCACTTTCAAATACTCATAAAATACTATATTATATGTAGATACTTGTTAGCAGAGAATAACATTTTCCCAATTTTATTTAAAGGCAAATGAAAAAGGTAATCTATTTTTGAGTCTGTTTTACAGCTGATTTGATTTTTTAATTTCATTATTGACAATAAGACTCATTGGTCAACATGTGGACAGACAGTGCTCATTTCTCATCAGTAGTCAAAGGAGCCAGCCTGCTGCCCAGCTGCATTTGTTTAATTGCTACAGCAGAAAATGTTGTGAAGTATTGTTACTTTAAGCTCACTTTGCTCTTTTGTGCAAACAGTATATTTTAATTGGTGGTGGTGAGGAAGTGTTTGAAGCTATGCTAGAAGTGTAAACACATTTATTGTTAAACCATTGTGTCTGTTAATTATTTAAATGCTTTTATAGATTACTAGAGGCCCTCTCACAATCCAGGACTGCTGGTTCCCAACTGCTTGCCTGCCTTCCTGATTGCCTCTAACCGCTTCTGCCTGCCAGCCTGATCACCCCCTAACCACTCCCATGCCAGCCTGATTGATGTCTAATTGCTCCCCTGCCAGCCCGTTTGCCCCCAACTTCCCTCCTCTGCTGGCCTGGTTGCCCCTAACTGCCCTCCCTTGCAGAGCAGGTCCCTCTCAAGAGCCCTCCTTGCAGGCCTAGTGCCTCCCAACTGCCCTCCTCTACTTGCCTGATTGCCCACAATTGCCTTCCCTTGCAGGCCTGGTCCCTCCCAACTCCCCTCCCCTGCTGGCCATCTTGTGGTGGCCATCTTGTGTCCACATTGGGGCAGCATCTTTGACTACATGGGGGCAGCCATCTTCTGTGTGGGAGTGATGGTCAATTTGCATATTACTCTTTTATTAGATAGGATAGAGGCCTGGTGCATGGGTGGGGCCAACTGGTTTGCCCTGAAAAGTGTCCCAGATCAGGGTGGAGGTCCCCTTGGGCGTGGGGAGGCCTGAGCAAGGGGCCTGTGGTGGTTTGCAGGCCAGCCATGCCCCCTAGTGACCCAAGCGGAGTCCCTGGTATCTGAAATTTACCTTCTACAATTGAAACTTTGTAGCCTGGAATGGAACCAAGCCTCCTGCTAGCTCCATGGAGGCAGCTGTTTCTGTTTGGATTTGTTTATCTTCTATAATTGAAACTTTGTAGCCTTGAGTGGAGGCTTAGGCCAGCAAGGGCAGGTGGAAAGCTTGGCTTCTTCCGTTACCAGAGAAACCCAAGTCTCCCTCCTCTGTGTCCGCAGCTATCTTGATTAGGGTTTTCATACTCGCTGATAGGCTGGTGGGCATGGCTTGTGGAGCCGAGTGATGGTTATTTGCATATTACTCTTTTATTAGGTAGGATTTGTTGTTGATGACACTTTATTTTTACCAAATATTAATGAAAGTAGCACCAAAATGATCAATGAAAGTAAAAATGTCAGTGTTTAATATCTGATGCTAAGAATAAAATTGGCATTTTCATTCTGTTTGGTAACGTGTGACTATTTTGAAGACCCTTTAAAAGCCAAAGAAATGCCATTATTTATCTAAATATTATTTAACCCATTTCTTTCTTTGCAGATACAATCCTAACATAAAAAGGAGAAGATAGATAACTGAGGTTGTTATGAAGAAGCCATGGAAAAACATTTCCTGCCTACCTTACTTCCTGTTTCCTCTGGATTCAGGGGTTCAAGTTGCAAATGCTCTCTAGCCTGAATTTGTTAAATAAAAATGCATAAAACTCCTTTTATTTTGTGTGACTAGTATGGTTTGTTGTTACTGAGCTGGGTGTTCCTCTGCTTTAAGTTAGTTTTTTTGTGTGTGTAATCTTTATTACAGTTGTTCCTCTTTTTCCCCCATAGCTCCCCTCCGAAGAGGTCCCTGGTTCTCTGTGTTCTTAGGCACCATGCAGGAACAATGATCGCTGCAAAGACCTCTGAGAGAAAGCCGCCCTCACGTTCTAGCCCAATGCCAGACAGTCCAGTTTCTCTCCGAATGAGTCTGGGTCCCCGGAGTCTCTCCCGGAACTGGAGTTCAGAGCAGTTGGCAGTTTGTGTCTCCCTCCTAATTAAAGACTACAGCTGCCAGTCCCTTTTGCATGTGCCTCTGTATCTCCAGTCTTCCACACCTCCTACCAGACTCAGTGTGCTTTCTCTTTACTTCTAATGGTATCATTTCCATTCAGCCTGCCTTACGTGGTTCTGGATGATATTCGTTTTGTCTTTTAGTTGTAGTTTTAATATGGTTGTGTGCAGCAGCAAGTTCAGGAGTTTAACCATGCCGCCATCTTGGTTGTCAGTGTTTAAATTAGTTTTGTAAAGTACAAATGGTGAGATGACTATCTCATCTCTTGCAGTAATTTTTTTTTCCATTTTTCAATTTAGTTTTATTATTGAGAAGTTTATTTCATAGTTCGTAATTCTAAAAAGATAAAAGGATAAGGATTAAAAAGACTCCCTTCCACCACTGTCTCAGTTATTGGTTTCTCAGAAAAAAATATACAGCCAAAACCGATTTGGCTCAGTGGAGAGCGCATCAGCTTGCAGACGGAAGGGTCCCAAGTTCAATTCCAGTCAGGGACACATGCCTTGATTGCAGGCACATTCCCAATGGGGGGTGTGCAGGAGGCAGCTGATCGATGTTTCTCTCATGGATGTTTCTGACTTTCTATTCCTCTCCCTTACTCTCTGTAAAAAAAATCAATAAGATATATTCAGATTTCTATGTATATTGTCTGTCAATACTTTCCTACAAAATGGCATAACATGTCCAGTGTTCTGCATCTTGCCCCTCCCTCTTCACAGATTGCAAGGCCATGGGTGTATCAGAACAATGGTTTTCTTTTCCATTATGCAGGAGTCGTTCCTGAGCCGACAGCCAGAGAGGTGACTGCAGGTGAAGCTGTCACCACACATTCTAGTCCTGGAGACCGGAGACTTCCTCATGCTTGTGAATGCATCTCACAGGAGGGAGACCTGTTTGTGGTCTACCGAGCTGGGTGTCCCTCTGCTTGAGATCTAGTTTTTGTAAAGTACAAATGGTAAGATTGTCTTCTTTCTACTTTGAAGGGACATGGTAAGAAAAAAATGAATGTCTTTGCTTTTAAGGTTTGTAATGTAAGAACTTAGCCGCACACTGGAATTACGGTAGTCCTTTTATCCATCGGAGGGTTGGTGCACATGCCCCAGGAAGTAGAACTGGGTTCTGATGCTCACTGACAGCTTCCTGGGGTCACATCTGTTCTGACGTCTCACAAGCCTACCTTTGTAGATGTTAGAGCACAGCCTGGAAATGACTAAAACTTAATTTGTGCCATTGTTGGGTCTTCATGGAAGATGGGTAAGAGCAAACTTTTGAGTCAAGGGGATGTTAACGTTCTTAGCCTTGCCTAGAAACCATCTTTATAACAAAGTCGTTTCAATTTAGAAGGGACATTAAGAAAAACACCCAATCCCATTCACTCAGTACTCAAAAGTGTTGAGCACTGAGTGAATGGGATTCATTCGCCAGCGCCAAGCCAGTGTTCTCAGGATAGTGCACAATTTCCAGTAGAGGTCACATTCATGTGTGAAGTTACCATAATAAACAAAAGCTGCATCTCATCAATTCTAAAATCATTAAACTTAAATCAGCCATGAAGTTATCAAAGATATGAGTTCATCAGTTTATCTGAAACAGCTAGTTGTAGAGGCAAGTATGTTCTAAATAGATTTTAAGGTGAAGTATGATCCCGTGAGCACATAACATTGCAAAAAGATGGATAGAAAAATACTAACACTTTAGTCAGTTTTCTGATATTAAGAAAAATAAAATTAGGTATTCAATAAACACATTCCAGATGAAATAGGTTCTACCAAAAATGAGGAAAAGACTGAGATATTGTTTGCTATGGAGAACTTCAGAGGACTTTTTGTCTAACACTAAAATTCTGGGGATTTGTATGGAAATTTATTAAGCACATCTAAATAAAGCATACAGTGCAGTAAGTAACCTTAAAAATTTGTCATCTGTGAACAAATTTCAAAGTAATCTTGGGAATGGAAGACAAGTTTTAACCTTATTATCAACTATAGTCTTTAATAGTTATGGCAGTACCCAAATGGTATAACAATATTAGAACTTAAACAGAAATTAAGCCAGTGTTCACACAGGAATAAGTGATCCCATTCAAAATTTACCGAATTGCAAATTATTATGTTAGTTAAGTAGAGAATATCCAAAAATATCTTGGCAAGTTCCTGGATGTCTAAGTGTATGTCAGCATTATTGAACTGTTTAAAGTATTAGCAGCTAAGAATGTGAAGTATTTGTCAAATTTTCAATAATAAAAAATATTTTTAAAAGAACAGCATATTTGATAATAAATTAATTTATACAATTAATTTCAAAGTAAAGAAAACCTGAGTTGTATCCCCACCCCTCTTCATATCCCATTTTCTTTTAGACCCTGTGTCTCAGCCTTTAACGAGCCCACACATTCCTTGAGGATATCTCTGAGACAGTTTCTGATGCACGAAGTCTGGGATGGGACCCTAGCGTCTATGCTTCTAACAAGCTACAGAGCAAGCTGGGCTGGGCTTTGGACCACCTCTGAGTAGCAAGATGACCCAATATATGGCAAGGTCGATTTCTAGCCAATGATAGTTTGGTTTATAGATTCAGTCTATAATGTTTTGGCATGAATCATAATAAAAAATGATCACAAAAGTTATTTTTAGGAAGAAAAGAGTATTTTAGTTGAGAGTTTAAAAGGACACCAAACTGGCCTATCTGCCTGACAGTGGCACCTCTGGCACATTACAGCAGTGATTTTTCAACCAATGTGCTATCAGAATTTTTAAAATATGCATTACCTATCAGGGGCACTGGCCTCTTTTCCTTTAGATTGTCAAATTAAAAAATGACAATAGTCAGCACAATAGCTGTTCAGTGTGAACGTTCTGTCGGGAACCATAAATATAGAGTTGCATCTTATCAGTCAGGTTGAGTCTGATTGGTAGATTCTTGGTACCAGAAGCTTTCCATACAAGTAGAGGCACCTGATTTTTTTAAGTCACTTTAGAGCTATGGCCAGTGTTGCTCAGTTGTTTTGTGTTGTCCAGTGCACCAGAAAGTTGCAGGTTTGATCCTTGGTCAGGGTGCGTTCAGGAGGCTACCTATCTCTGTTTCTCTCTCCTCCTCCCTCCATCTCTCTAAAAGTTACTGGAGCAAAAAAAGGGTAGGCAATTATTTTTGTAAATCAAAATTATACCTATTTTCCCCCTGCCGGCATGGCTCAGTGGTTAGTGTGGACCTATGAACCAGGAGGTCACAGTTCGATTCCCAGTCAGGGCACATGCCCAGGTTGTGTGCTCAATCCCCTGTATGAGGCATGCAGGAGACATCTAGTCAATTCTCTCTCATCATTGATATTTCTATCTCTCTCTCCTGCTCCCTTCCTCTCTGAAATAAAATTTTTATAAAAGATATTAAAAAGTATATCTACCTGTTTTTGTCAGATCAGCAAAAAATCTATTTTTTGGTGTGCTACAGAATTTTAGTAATTAGTTTATTTATGCCACGTAATAAAGTTACACCAAGTTCTTGTAACTTTAAAAAATAGTTACTATTGCCTGAGACTTGTTAAATCAAGCCAGTACACTGCAAAAAAGTAAAAATCTTTAATGGTGAGCTGTCCACATAAATTACTTGTAAACCTCTTCAAGCTACCCCATCTCCTCCTCCTCTTTCAACAAATAAATGCTTTTTCTTCTGTCTTGTTGCTAAACAGTGTGTAATACCCAGTGCCCCTCCCTTTAAAAATCGAACGAAATTATCTCCAACTAAAGGACCCAATGCAAAAAGATGGGCTTCTTTCACACACTCATAGGTGTACGCATCTATTTCCACAGGATTGCCCTTACAAGTGATCGGGCGGCCCACGTTATGGCCCAGGTAACAGCCTTCCTCTTTCAGAAAAGACAGATTGGGATGAGAACCTATCAGCACTACTGCTGCAGAAAGTTTAAATGTGGTCTTCAATCCAGAGACGCTCTGAAGGATGCATTTCATGTCCGACTTAAAGGAAAGCACACGGTGCTCAGGAAAGCTGGTGTAACCGGGTAAAGGGCTGGAGTCTGCAGGTGACTGCGTACACATCATGTGATAGACCTTGTGGTATTCTGGATACAGCTTTTTAGGAAGCTGCTGGAAAATCAAACTTGGATCAGTTACTCGTCTGCGAAATGCATGAATCACAGGGATGTTGTTGTTGTAAGCACACAGGACTGCATCAGCTGCAGTGAGCCCAGAGCCTACAATTAACACTGGGTTCACTTTGCCCCGCAACTTCCCTTTGCTTACAGCCGCTCCAAACTCAGGCAGCGAGTGAAACACAAAGGGGAGGTCTTCCCCTTCCACCTCCAGACGGGCAGGGGAGTCCAGTGTTCCCGTGGCCAGGACGACATTCTCAGCAAAGAGCGCGAAGGGAACATGGGAACCATCTGCTACTCGCTGGTAGCCCCGGACCTCCCAGTTTCTCTTGATAAACTTGGACTTCTCCATCTGCAAATGCTGTGCTGGAATCGCTCCCTCCTGACCACCATCCTCCTCCTGGGCTCTATAGAGTCTCGACACAGAGGTGATGTAAGTGTTCTCTCTGAAGTTCTTCTGAAGGCCCATGACTTTCACATAATGTTTATAGTAACGAGCTACTTCCTCTGGCATAACTCGATCCCCTTTTAGGTTCCTGGAAAAGGAAAAGGAAAACATCCTGTGAGAACACGACTTTGTTTCTGTGATTATTACTTCGCCATCAATAAGCTATTACTTCTTTTAAATTCCCCTGAACTGTCTTAGCTATCCATGATCCTAACCCCTTACAAAGAAAGAAAACTTTTTAGTTAAAAGAGGAAGCCTCACCGAAACCGGTTTGGCTCAATGGACAGAGCGTCGGCCTGCTGATTGAAAGGTCCCAGGTTCGATTCCAGTCAAGGGCATGTATCTTGGTTGCGGGCACGTCCCCAGTAGGGAGTATGCAGGAGGCAGCTGATCGATGTTTCTCTCTTATCGATGTTTCTAACTCCCTATCCCTCTCTCTTCCTCTCTGTGAAAAAAATCAATAATATTTTTAATAAATAAATAAAATAAATAAGGAAGCCTCCTGAGGGTAGAGACTAGGCAATGCATGCCTGCTTCTCCATTGTATCTTCTCAGATTGGCTGCTTTTATCAATAAACAAAGGGATTAAAATGTGGATATGTGATCATTAGACTCCGTTACAGTCTATGTTACAATAGTAATCTAAATGATTCAGTTTATAGCTCTACTATTTAGTCTTTGTTCTGTATACTAAGTCAGCAATTTTCAACTGGTATTATCCCCAAAAATTTAAAATATGCAGTACCTGAATATTTAGTCAAGGACACTGACCTCTTCCCTTAGGTTGTCAAATAAAGTAAAATAACAGCAGCCAAAACAACAATAGCCAGTTGATGTGAATGAATCAAAAGTATACCCTTTTCTTCAGATCAGCAAAACATATTTTTGGTGTGCCACAAAATTTTAGTAATTAGTTTATGTGTGCCATGAGATAAAAAGGGTTGAAAATCATTGCTATAAGTACAGACTAGCTTAATTAAAATTATTGAGGTAGTACAGGTCTAATTGTAATACACAGATATATTTGTTAAAGATAATATATACCACTCTGACACAATTTTTAGTAAAATGCTTTCTATTTTCCTAATGACCAAAAATAAGTCAGATCAGTCTTGTGTAAATAAAACTAGCTTATGTCTAAGTAAATAATAAGACATTTGTTTTTCTTACTCAAATAAGTAAATAAAATATTTAGTACATCTTTCGTTTTCCATTTGGACTTTAAAGCAATGGGCATTAGCACCCCTAACCATTGTCCCCCAATTAGAAATGGAAAAACAAACCAAATCACTTCACATAATTCATTATAACTTATTTTTGGAAAAAGTTAATAAAAACAGTCTTCTTAAAGTTTAATAATTTAAAGTAATTAAGATTTAAAGCATATTAACTTTTGGGTTTTACAGAAACTATGTAGTAGTTACTATTAAGATCTCCACTTTACAGAGGAGGAAATTGACAGCTAATTGGTGTGACCAGGGTTGCATCAGGTTATAGAGTCAATCTCTAGAGATTTAAGAGTCTTCCTTCTTTTAGCACCATTCAAAGGCAGGAACTAACGGTGACAGTAATCCCCACTTCAGAAGGACAAACATTCCGATAGAGCCTTTCGTACCCACATAACAAAGTGAAGATGTTGAGCAGTTTTATTTACTGACCTATGAAAATCAGGAACTTGTACAACTTGTCTGATTTTGCAACTTTACATGTCAAATCCATATACAATTCTTTTTTAGAAACCCAAAAGAAGTATTTGATAGGTTTAATTTCAATTATGCAATGCTGGTCTAAATTTGCTTTCCTTAAATCTTGTCAAATGAAGGATAATTTCTGTGGATTAATATGGATTCTATGAAGTAAGAAGTCAAGCATTCAAATGGTACAGCCCTGTTCTAACAAAAGTTAAGTAACTTCCTGCTTTCATTTGCAGGAATGAAATGTTTTTGTGAGCAGTCAAATTAGATAGAGTCTCTGAATTAGTAATTCCTATTTAATATTACTATCCTTAAAAACAATAAGGCTTTTCAATTTTTCTTTTTAAATTTTAGGTTCTTTCCCCAAAATAAACGAACTTGTATTCTTCCAAATTGAGATTTCTTCTCAGTTACTCAGTTAATATTTCCTACTAAATATTTACCTGTATGTCTAAGTAGCCAATCACATCATCAATTCTAGTTTATTCCATCACTCTAAACGACTAATCATATGCACTCCTCTAGTTTGAATGTCAAACACATGTACACATGAACTATGCATACATGAATGTATATATCCACTCTTAAAAATAAGTGACTGAGTGTGGAAAGGGCGTGTGGGTCAATGGGAAAGTAAATGTGGTTAACAGGATAGGATAAATCCATGCTGAGCAGAGCAGTGGGAGCCCAGCCCACAGAAAAGCCCTCCTGATCTCCGGTGCATCTGGGGCAGTGCGAGGGGGACAGCTCAGAGTCCCTGCTGCAGAGGCTTCTGACGGGAGCACGAGACACAGACATCTGCATTATTCAACCAAGACAGGCACAGGTACCTTGAAATTTGCTGACACTCTTCCCATTGCAACCAAAGAATTGTGATAGTTTCATCTTTACCTTCGTTTGCTAGTCACCCAGTCTTTAAATTTAAGTCCAGGGAGCTCCATCCAATTTCCAAAGCTGATTGTCAACATGGAGCCTTCCATATTCTATTTGGATAAAAAATGTGCAATCAAGGACTTGTATACATGCATATAAGTACAACCAATGGACATAAAACTCTGGGGAGGGAGGGGATGTGTGGGAGGGAGGGAGGGGGCAAAAAAAATCAATAAAATATGTAAAAATAAAAAATAAATAAATAAAAAATGTGCAATCAAAAAACACATTTAGGTAACATGGGGCTTTTTGTTGTTCTTTTTTAACCAAACCCATCTATAAACTTGAAGAGTCTGGGATAAGGAGAGCTTAAAGGAGTCCTAAATGGTTATATAAATTACCTCTCAAAGTTTATTCCAATAAATTTTCAAATAATACTTTCATCATTTGGTAGTGTTTATATACTTATTTCATAGTTATAATTTACAGAACAAATTTATAATATTACCCAGTGCACACACAATGTTAATAGTTTTGGCCTATAATCAACATGATAATTCAGATATAGATACTTTAGTGAAACAAATGGATATTTTTATCTTTTAAATAAAAGGAAAAGGGTCATTAATTTCCAACTTTATTATTTTTTAAATGTATTTATTAATTTCAGAGAGGAAAGGAGAGACAGAAGATGGAAACATCAATGATGAGAGGATCTTTTATCGGCTACCTCCTAGTGGAGATCTAACCTGCAACCTGGGCATGTGCCCTGACTGGGAATCGACCATGACTTCCTGGTTCATAGGTTTGACACTCAACCATTGAGCCATGCCAGCCTGGCAATTTTCACACTTTAGATGTCTTTTCATTTTATTATTAATAATTTTTTAAATGGCAGCACAACAGCCTCCCCCCGTCAATTGTAATTAGGAAGTCTAAGCTGGTTCGGCTAAAGCAGCACCTCTTTCTAGAACGAGGGAAAAGCAGAAGTGGTGGCCTGATTAAGGACAGACTCACTGCTAATGCTATGCTGCCTTCAAGCTCCCATGCCCTCTTTACTTCTGTTTTGCTCAGTACAAAGCAAGAAAGGCCCAAGGGCCCCCAGCACCTGTCGCAGTGTCCTCAATGACCTCTTTTACTAATTCTCTCAGCTATGGCTTCTTTTCCCTTAACTCTCTCACCTACAGCCGGCATTGGCAATGGCCAACATTTTTAGAACGCTTGTTAAGTGCTAGGCCTTATGAAGCTAATTTGTGAAACATCACCAAGGGAGAGAATGTAGCAACCTGCCACTGCTTTGAGGCAGGTTGGGCCTGGGACTTGGATCAGAACCACGATGGAGAACTAGGACCATCAGAAGGGGAGCTGTTAATTTATTATATGTCAAAAGTTATCTGCAGCCACATAATCATCTCATCTTGAACTCAAAAACCTTAAAGCACTACATTCTACTTTCTGTAAACAATCTCTTAACTTTATTCCCACCGCACCAGTTCTTCAGTTAGTTTCAAGTCCTAGTCCCTTGATCTGTTCATTGTTCTCCCAATCACCTTTATTTCCCCTATGCAATCTGTATGCCATGAGGCCTGCAGTCATGAAGACAATATATCAAGGGGTATGTAGGAGCATACAGAAAGAGGCTATTTCTTCAAGGACACAAGCAGAATTTGCGAGATGCACTGTTAGAAAGGGAGACTATTCTAGGCAGAATAAGCAAGCCATGTGACTGTCAATAAAAAACTCATCAGGGTGCAGAAAAGGATTAACAGGCTCAGACTGCGTTAGCCCTGCATATTACTAAGACAGATCTGTGTTCAGAACTGGCCCTTGGTCACTCCTGGGAGATACCATCTGATCCTTGGAATAGTCCACCCGATGAGTGTTTTCTGTGTGCCAGAGCCTGGGCCAGGCCGCACCAGTGGGCCGGCACATTTATCCTCACATGGGATTACAGTGAACACCACTGTTTGCTCTGGGAGGCAGGGACCAGACAGAGGCCAATCACATGGGAGCTGCTGGCTTGCATGGCTGACTCCCCCACAAAATCTCTGAACACCAAGGCATGGATGAGCATCCCTAATTGGCTCCCACTTGATAAATGAAATGTAAACAACTTTTAGATATAACATTACACTAATAATATTACTATAGGCCCAGTACACGAATTCATACACCAGTGGGTCCCTAAGCCTAGCCTGCAGGATTGGGCCGAAACTGGCTCTCTGACATCCCTGAGGGGTCCTGGATTGTGAGAGGTGCAGGCCAGGCTGAGGGACCCCACCAGTGCCAATCCGGGCCAAGGACGGATGCAGGATGTTGGCCAGCCAGGGAGGGACTATGGGAGGCCTCCAGGACGTTTCCAGCCTGTCTTGCTCAGTCCCTACCAGCCGGACCCCCAGAAGCAAGCTAACCTACCAGTCAGAGTGTCTACCCCCTAGTGGTCAGTGCACATTATAGCCACTGGTCAACCAGTCAACTTGTCTGCCTCCTGGTTATCAGTTGAACGGCTTTAGCATATCATTAGCATATTGCACTTCGATTGGTTGAAAAGACAACCAGACACTTAGCTATTAGGCTTTTATTTATAGAAGGATCCAAATGAAGTCTACTTAAAATTTGATATTTAATGTTAAAATCTTCATGAAGCTTGTAGTTCATAACATAGCAAATTTATTTATACAACAAATGAGCATTCTCAGCACACTAGATACTATATTGACTGCTAAGGACAGCATAAACAAGAAGTATTAGTTGCTGCCTCTAATGAAATGTACTGACTCTAAATATTATCAGTTATCTTGCTAAGCTTCTGCTATGAACTACACTGGGCCACCTCCAAATTCCAAGGGAAACTCCAACACCCAGTGTGAAGGTATTTGCAGGTGGAGCCTTTCGGAGGACATTAGGCCTAAGATGAGGTCACATTAGGGGCGGGGGGCGCCCTCATGTCAGATTAATGGCTTTATAGGAGGAAGACAGATCATGCTGTCACTGGCAAGAAAGCAGCTGTCTACAAACCAAGAAAAGAGCCCTCACCACAAAGTGAGTACACTGGCACCTTGGTCCTGGTCAGCTTCCAAACTGGGAAATAGTGTCTGTTGTTTAAACCACCTGGTCTATGGTAGTTTGTTATAGCATCTTAAGCAAACTAATACAGATTTATTCTTTATGTTTTTCACTTAAGATACTGAAAATATAGAGAAATAATGGATATTGGTATGAAATAGTGTGTGAAATTTTGTAAATTCTAAAATAAGTAAAAGTACTTTGACTATGCAATGTCAAAGTACCCCTGAGCCCTGCAGCTGGCTCCACTCCCCTCAGGAGTGGCCTGCAACATTGAGTCAAAACCAGCTCTCCCATATCCACCAAGGGGTCCAAGATTATGAGAGGGCACAGGCTAGGCCAAGAGACCCCACTGGTGCATGATCAGAGTTGGGGAGGGACTCCAGGGCATGTCCGGCCCATTTCACTCAGTCCTAATCAGCCAGCCCCCAGCAGCAAGCTAACCTACTAGTCCGAGTATCTGCCCCCCTGTGGTCAATGCACATGATAGCGAGCAGTTGAGCTGCCTTAGCATTCCATTAGCATATTACACTTTGATTGGTTAAACGGTTGACCAGATGACCAGACCTTAGCATATTGGGTTTTTTTTTTTTGTTTTTGTTTTGTTTTTTTAAAATATATTTTATTGATTTTATACAGAGAGGAAGGGAGAGAGATAGAGAGCCAGAAACATCGATGAGAGAGAGTCATCGATCAGCTGCCTCTTGCACACCCCCCACTGGGGATATGCCCGCAGCCAAGGTACATGCCTTTGACCGGAATCGAACCCGGGACCCTTCAGTCCCCAAGCCGACGCTCTATCCATTGAGCCAAACCGGTCCCGGCAGCATATTGGGTTTTTATTATATAGGATTCCATGTTTCTCAAGTCTTCATGTTTTCCAGCATTATTGGGATTTTTTTTTTTTTTTTTTTTACTCATTTCTGCTCTAGTCTGCCTAATTGTTCAAAGTTTATTGCAGTAAACTATTCTCTCTTAATTTGTGTAAACTGTGGACTGAATTTTTATTTTCAATGACTTTATTTTTATTTTTAGAAGTCTGATTTGCACTGAAACCGGTTTGGCTCAGTGGGCAGAGCATTGGTCTGTGGACTGAGGGGTCCCAGGTTTGATTCCGGTCAAGAGCATGTACGTTGGTTGAGGGCACATCCCCAGTGGGGGGTGTGCAGGAGGCAGCTGATCAAAGTCTCTCTCTCATCGATGTTTCTAGCTCTCTATGTCTTTCCCTTCCTCTCTGCAAAAAAAAAAAAATCAATAAAATATATTTTTTAAAAAAAGAAAAAAAATATTTTCTACATCTACATGAATAAAAGAGGAAATATGCAAATTGACCATACCTCCATGACAACAACCAACCAATCAGGAATGAGTATGCAAATTAACCGAACAAAGCTGGCGGGTTGATTTGCATGAGCAGGTGTGAGCGAAGACTGAAAATTGAAGAGTCTTGGCTTCTCCGCCAAGGCTAGAGTGGAGATGCCAAAGCTCGCTGTGGCCGGAGTGGAGAAGCCTAGTCTCGAGGCTTGGCTTCTCTGCTGCAGCTGGAGCGAAGGCCTGGGTCCTGGTGCCAGAGGAAACCGGTGCTGGCAGCCAGGGGAAGGAAAGCCTATTGCACAAATCTTCATGCAATGGGTCTCTAGTAAATCTTATAAAATGATGTAAAAAAGTGCTTATTCTAAGAATATAAATAATCAAATTAGGCTTAACTTCTAGTAATTACCCACATCAAATTAATTAGGATTAAAACTCCAGATAAAAATTCAGTTAATATATATAACATTATATCAAAATGTTAAAGAATCAAAATTGTCTTATTAATAAGATCTATATAATAACACAGACTGAAATGCTAAGAATATTGTATACTCACATGCCAAGCTCCACCAGGTGGGCCTTTACCAAGAACTAAGTGAGGGATATAATGATGTTGTTCTAATTTCCAATGCAAAACAGATGGATAATCCTTCCCAAAGTCAGCATCTGGATGAAGGAGTGTGTCAAAGAGTACTGCAACTGGATTGGTTGACCGGCCTTCAAGGCCCTCAGACAAGTATTCTAAATCCTGAATAAATTAAAAAAAAAAAAGGGGGGGGGGAGATAGAGTTTGAAAAAAGAAAAACACAAACCACTACTATTATAACAAAAGTGAAGGCAATTACTCTAACCCAGCATTCCCACCCAGAGAGTATGCTGCACAGCATTGGTGTCCCTTAAGATCTTAGCAGAGTCTTTGGTCAAATATGGGAAAGGTTGGGTCTCAACAAATCTAATCTGCTCCTTTTACTGCAAAATTTGAAGATGACTTTAACATGCTAATATGCCTTAATATGTCTACAGTGACATGCAGTAATAAAAGGCAGCCCTTTCCAAACTCATTTAAGCATACAGCACCTATAAAAATTTATCAGGAAATCATATGGGAAATTCTACTCTTATCAAATCAGGAAATAAATAAAAGTAAGGATGTATTTACAAATCTAAAATTAAATGATAAAAAGTGTTATTAGAAAAAAGGACTTCCAATTAAACACAATGCTTAGATAAGCTGAACTAATCTTGTTTCAGTATAAAAAATTAAAAGGATTGAAATAATACCTGATCAACAAGGGAAAGATGTCTTGCTTCTTGTAGCTTACTCTGTAAGATTGTATTTGGATGTATTGTTTCTGATGATAAATATGGTCGGTAGCCTGATAACATATAAGAAAGGCAGATCCCTGAGGGTCCATTTCCTATTTAAAAAAAGAGAAGGTGGAGAGGGTATGTCAAGCACCACATGCCTCTTCCTGGCTTTCCTCCTCCTTCACACATGGCTTTTCCTCACGAATTCTGCCTTCTCTAAACTCTGAAAAGCAAGTTTTCACAAGACTCTGACTTTTGCTTTAACTCCTGGTTTTTGTGGGGAGTCTCATCTACTCAAAGCTTCAACTCTCTATGCTACTGATTCCCAAAATTATATCTCTAGGCTGACCTCTTCCCCAAAACTATACTTCACATTTCCATATGCTATTTCTTTACACCGCCTGACAGGCCCACTAACAACTTAATCAGAATGCATTACAGCAAATCCATGTGTCCCTTCATTTAGCTGCCCTCTCCTCCTACACACCTTCCTTCTCCACAGATGGCATGAGCAAAACCCTAAGCTACTTAGCTTCTGGTTCTACACCACTTTTGTCATCTATATCCATTCGGTGGTCTTTACTTTTCTCCCGTATTTTCACTCAGAAGGCAGTCGCCCCCTATCTCCCCTCAAGTTCACCTGCTCCAAACTATTCCACACTCAGGTGGCTTTGGTAACACATGGTCTTCAGCATGTTGCTTCCTCTACTTTAAAGGACTTAACTGCTTGTTGCTGACTACCCAGTATTCTCTATGTTCTAGTCTCAACCATCTTTCCATCTCCTAATGCTGCCTTCCATGTTTCATATGCTTTAACTAAAACCAAACTGCATTTGTTATTGAAATATTTCCTTTTCCGTAGTTCCCTTAGTCTGGGTTTGCTACCTCTCTATTATCCACATCTATCAAAAACTGAATCCAACTGGGACAGCTGCTAGCCATAGGGGTAAAAAAAACACCTACTCTTAGCCTAATATTTTGTCCCAAATACGCTCACAGATGTGAATATGAAAAGTAAATTGAAGAAGAGAAGTCATGATAACAGCAACAGCTATAGAAAAAGCATCTGACAAAACCCTACACCTATTCATGATAAAAACTCTAAGCAAACTACAGAGAGAGGAATTCCCTCAGCTTGAAAAGGATTTTCTACAAAAAGCCCACAGCTAACACCAAACTCAGTGGTGAGACATTAGGTGTTTTCCCTCTAAGGTCAACAACAGGACAAGGATGTCTCTTCATACCATTCCTATTCAACAGACATCTTGAGAGAGGTCCTAGATAATAAAGGCAAGAAAAGGAAACTCTGTGGCCCAAGTCAAGTACCCACTGAGTCCCACAGAATAATTGCTCTGTGGCCTTGGGGCTCAAGAGGAAAGAAGGAAGTTCCCTATGTTCTGGAAACTTTCAGGATGCTCCCATCAAGGAAAAGGCCTGTGGCATGCCCAGCAAGAACACAAGAGAGTGAAATGTAGCAATTCCTAAACCTGGGTCACATCTCCTTCCTTGAGTAGCTTATTAAAATACAGATGGCCAGCCCAGCTGGCATGGCTCAGTGGTTGAGTATAACCTAGGAACCAAGAGATCACAGTTGATTGCTGGTCAGGTCACATACTCGGGTCATAGGCTCAATCCCTAGTGTGGGTTGTGCAGGAGGTAGCCAATGAATGATTCTCTCTCATCATTGATGGTTCTATCTCTTCCTCTCCCTTCCTCTCTGAAATCAATAAAAAATACAGATGGCCAAGCCTGACCCCAGTGCAGCTTCAGTAGAGCTGAGTGAAAGCCCAAATATCTGTGTGGTTAACCAGCTAAGCAAGAAAAATTTTTAAATGACAAGAAAAGGAAATAAAAGGTATACAGACTTGGGAGGAATAAAAAACTCTCTTTGTTCACAAGGCCATATTATCTATGTAGAAAATCCAAAAGAATTGAAAAAACTCCTGGAACTAACAGGCAATTATACCAAGGTTGCAAGATAAGAAGGCAGTTACTTTCCTATATATCTGCAATGACAAGCAGACCTTGAAATGCAATGCACAACACTGCTTATATTTGCACAGAAAAGAAAAATACTTGAATATAAATCTAGAATAACACATTTAAGATCTATATGAGGAAAACCACAAAACTGATGAAAGAAATTAAAGCATATCTAAACAGATGGAAACATACATAGTACATGCTTGTGACTAGGAAGAATCAATCTTGTTAAGATGTCAGTTCTTCCCAATCTAAACTACTAATTTAATGAATCCAAATCAAAATCCCCAGCAAGTTACTCTGTGGATAAGGCAAACTGGTTCTAAAGTTTAAATGGGAATGTGGAAAATCCAGAATAGCCAGCACAATATAGAACAAAATAAAGACTGAAACCATCCAACTTCAAGTCTTGCTGTAAAACTTGCTGCAACACAGTGTGGAAAAAAATAAAAGGACAAAATCAATGGAACACAATAGAGAACCCAGAGAACTTCACAAGGATACCCAACTTATTTTTGATAAGAAAGCAAAGGCAGTCGAATGGCGGTAGGTCTTTTCAATAAATGGTACTAGAACAAGTGTACATCCACACATCAATATATAAATCTGGATATTAGGCCCAGGGCACAAAATTCGTGCATGGGGAAGGTCCTTAGACCTGTCCAGCTGATGGGGGCCTTCTGGCTGCTGAACAGGTTCTCCCTTCCCTGGCTGCTGGCCTGGGCCACAATGGACTCAAAACAGATCACAGATGTAAATATAAGATGCAAAATAATGAAACTTCTAGGAGATAACAGGAGAAAATCTAGATGACCTTTGGTTTTGAATTTTAAAAAATTAAGCATAGTCTTACCAGGTGATCCAGCAATTACATTCCTTGGGTTTTACCAAAATGAGTTGAAAACTTAATGGGCAAGCAAAAATCTTCATGTTTATAGCAACTTTACTCATAATTGTCAAAAATTGGAAGCAATCAAGATGTCATTCAATTAGTGAATGGGTAAACAAATTGTGAAACATCCATACAATAGAAAACCAATACATACATTACGGAAATTCGCTCAGGCTGGTGGTGCTACTGCCAAGAGTAACACATTAGGTTAAGCTACACTCATTGGCTGAGGCCAAACAGAAATAGATTGTTTGTGGGGAGTGAGGTGGTGAGGTACAGAAGCAGGTGGTTTTTCCTGACTTTCCTATAGCCAAGCTCAAACAAAAAGCCAGCGTTTTTTGATTCCCAAGATATCAAGGATGGAAATCAGGGTGGGTGTTAAGTTGGAAAATGCTACACGAGGTACAGCCTTAAAGAATATCCTGGATGAGAAACGGTGCAGGAATGCCTTTATCCTCTTCTTAGAGGGGACTCGGTATAGAACTATAGTCCGTCCGTCCTTCCGTCCTTCCTTCCTTCTTTCCTTCCTTCCTTCCCTCTTTCCTTCCTTCCTTCCTTCACTGAGTGTCCCACATTCTGGTCAGAGGAGAGGGCTTTTCTCTTTCCCACTGACTTTGAAACAAAATATAGGTTGTCTTCATTACCAGAACAGTGGCATAAAATCACAACTAGTAGTATCCTATACAATAAAAGGCTAATATGCAAATTGTCCCTTCAACTGAGAGTTCTACCAGGAGTTCAACCAGGAGGCGGGGCTGCCGGCCAACTGCCTTCAGCCCCTCCCCTGGGCCAGCTGGATCCTGCCTGTGCATGGATTTGTGCACTGGATTTCTGGTCTAATATAATAATAGAGGAATATATAAATTAGCCAGGACACTGTAACATCACCACCATCTACAAGCGGGGGAGAGCTACAGGAAGGCGGGGCAGCAAGCTACAAGCAGTGGAAGCTACCAGCAGCAGCGGGCAGGGTGCCCAGCTGAGGCAAGCAGCAGGGAGCTACTCACACACAGATTCGTGCGTAGGGCTACTAGTTTTAAAATAATAGAGTAATCCTTAATGAATGGATGCTGTCTGCATTCTAACACAGGATCTCAATTAGGTAAACCATGTAAATTTCTTCAAAGATTTGGTTATTGGTTGTTTTAAGATATTAAACCTAACAATACTTTTTAATAAAATCCCAAGAACTTATATAACTTTGTAATTGTAAATGTATAAAAGTAGTAAGGATCACCACTAACTTTAAGAGATATAATGCAGAAACTTACCTATTACTACCACAGGCAAAGTCACTGATGAATCTTCAAGTAAAGAAGTTTCTTCAACTAAGGGCATTGCTTTAACTTTTCGCCCCAAATTATCACCAAAATATTGAACTAAGGAATTATAAATCTCTCCTTCGGTTTCAGTGTCACCATAGTTTCTTTTTAAAAACAAACATGGAACAAAAACAAGAGATAGTTAATATAGCCTTTATAAAAATCTCTTTATTCAGATTTTATTTAGGCACCAAAAAAATTCCATAGTTTCATAAAAGGAAAAAATCCTACTGATTTATGTTTTCAAATCAGTAGCTTAGCTACATGTCAATCTACACCATTTTGAATGTCAGAAATCCTAAATAGCTGCTACTGTCTCTTTATAGGCAAGTCCTACATAAGACAAGTCCCAAATAAGAAGCTATCTTTAAAATGACCAAAGACACAGGATTATGTGGAGATTTTTAATTTTCTGAGAACATGTAGGAGTAGGTAGTTTCTTTTTTTTACTTTTCTTTCATTAATAGAAAGTACATTAAAGGCAATATATTTAAAACAAAATAATCACACCTAATATTTTAAGGAAAAGTTACTGTACTTATATTGTGTGCTTTGGTAAATTAGGTTTATACATTTTTTTTCTCAAAGAGATACTGAAATATGGAAAGATCTTAATGCTGATTTCTAATCTACCTTCTTTCCCAACTGCCTTCCTAGAAACTAGTGTTAGCATTCTGACATGCTCAACATCTTCTCATGTGCTTATTAGGCATTTATATATCTTCTTTGGAGAAAGTAAAATTCTTTGCCCACTTTAAAATTGGGTTCTTTTTTTATTGTTGAGGTTAAAAAATCCTTTATAGCCGAAACTGGTTTGGCTCAATGGATAGAGCGTCGGCTTGGGGACTGAAGGGTCCGGGGTTCGATTCCAGTCAAGGGCATGTATCTTGGTTGCGGGCACATCCCCAGTAGGGGGTGTGCAAAAGGTAGCTGATGGATGACTCTCTCTCATAGATGTTTCTACTCTCTATCTCTCTCCTTTCCTCTCTGTACAAAATCAATAAAATATATTTTTAAAAAATTCTTTATATATATCCCTTTTCAGATTTACAAATATTTGCTTTCATTCTGTGTGTTGCCTACTCACTTTCTTTATGTTGTCTTTTTAATCACAAAAGTTTTACATTTTGATCAAGTCCAATTTATTTTTCTTTTGTTGCTATGCATTTGGTATCATATCTAAGAAACCAATATTTAATCCAAAATCACAAAAATTTACTCCAATGCTTTCTTCTACAAGTTTCATAATTCTAATTCTTACATTTAGGTTTTTCATTCATTTTAAGTTAGTTTTTGGATATGGTGTGAGGTAGGAGTCCAACTTCACTATTTTGCTTGTGGATATTTGTCCTAGCACCATTTGTAGAAGAGACCGTTATTTCCCCTTTGCCTCACAATCCCATAGAAAACCAAGAGTCCACAGCATAAGAATTTATGTCTGGACTCTTGATTTTTGGCTGAATTCAACTGTGCAATTCCATATACTTTTCTGGAGGGAAAAACTCAGCTAGAATTTTGATAAGATTGCACTGACTTTGTAGATCAGTTGAGAAATGGTCATCTTAAATACAGGGTGGGGCCAAAATAGGTTTACAGTTGTTTATAAGATAATATAACTAATAAATAATACAAGAATAAAACTTTGAGTGCCTTACTGTAAACCTCTTTTTGCCCCATCCTATATATTAAGATTTTCAATCCCTAATGGGATTCCTTTTCATTTCCTTAGGCCTTCTTTAGGTATTCTCAGTGATGTTTTGTGGTTTTAAGGGTACAAGTCCTTTTGTTAAAATTACTCCGATTTCATTCTTTCGGATGTTTATAGGAATGGAATAAACTATAGCTGCTGGTGGAGGGCCTGGCCATCAATACATAAAAACTGCTACACCTGTGAAGGCAGCAGCAGAGGAATGCGTGGATGCTCCTCTTGTGCCAGTCTGGGGTGCGTAAAAGTACTCTTAATTCTGAAGAAATACGCATAAGCAATCCTCCTAGATATGCGCAACTGTAACGTGCTATGAACGGAGTTGTGATTTCCAGTGGTGACAAAGTCACATATATTACTCTGATTTTATTCGTAATTGAGTATTAGATTTCGGTTTTTAAATTGCAGCGAAAATTCGGTGGTACCAAGCTTTCTTCACCTCCATCGTCAGGGGCCACTTACATTCTACCTCTGGCCCAAGTTCATAAGCTGTAGCTCTGCCTTGGGCGAAAGGAAAGTTCCCCGGCGGCGCTGTGCGCCGCACGTGGAGGGAGGGCCCCGCCCGCGCGCCCCGCCGCGCCCCGCCGCGCCCAGGTCTCCGGACCCGGCCTCCGGGAGGTCCGGGCCAGACCGCACCCCGAAAACGCAGCTGCTGCCGCCCTCACCAGGGACTGGGCTCACTAGAGTTTCATGAGGAAATAAAAAACCTGAGGGGGCGGCTCGCGACCCTCCCCGGAAACTTTGCAGCTGGGCAGCGCCGGGGCCGGGCTGCGGGGCTGCGAGCAGCGGGGAGGCCGCGGGGGCGGGGGAGGCCGCCCGCCCGCCCGCCCGCCCGCTCCCCGCCCGTCCCCCACCCCGCGCCTCCCGCTCTCCCCGCGGGAAGTCACCTGAAATGCCCGGCCAGGGAGCAGCGGCAGCACCACACGGGCATGGAGCGCGGGCCCCGCCGCCGCCGCCTCCCCGGCGGGGCCGCCCGGTGGGGTCGAGGGTCGAGGGTCGGGGGTCGCGGTGCCCGGAAGCCACGGCGGAGCGGCCGGCGAACCTGGGCGCCGGGGGTCGGACGCAGCTTCCGCTCCCGCGGCGGACCCGACGCTCCCGACGCCGCGGACGGCGGGGCGGGGCCTCCTCGCAGGTGCGGGGCCCGCGATTGGCTCGGCCGGGCCGGGGGCGGCGCCTCGGGCGCAGAGAGGAGACAGGCCCCACCCCCCGCCCCATTCACCGCCGGGTGCCGCCTCCCTGCGGAGCGCCAGGACCTGGGGCCGGGTGGCCTCGGGGGGGCCCTTTGGTGGCCGAGTTGGGGCGGGTCCCGGGTGTAAGGGCGCAGGGGCCCGGATGACGCCGACCCCAGTCGCCGCGCTCTCCCCAGGCGCCGCGCCCCCAGACTGCAGACGGAGGCTGTCCTCTCGTGGTCCCTCCAGGGCCCAGCCTCGCCGCCCGAGGGGAGAGGCGTGCACAGCCCTCGGCCCGGCGCCCCAGGCGGCCCAGGGAGCCATTTGCCTCCCGGGGCCTCTTTGGGGAGGGGATGGGCTGCTAGATTTAAAAGCAGACGCGGGAGAAACAGCCCTGAGGAGCAGAGACCCTTGGAAAGCACATGTTGCTCCGCAGGTGGCTCAGTCGGTGGGGTTCTGGTTGGTGGCAGCATCAAAAGGTTGCGGGTCTGCCCTGGCCAAGGTGGGTGGGTGGGTGGAGGGTCCGCTGAGCACCGAAGGGTCGCGGGTTCGGTTCCTTGTCTAGGGCAAGAACCTGGGTTTCAGGTTAGCTCCTTGCCCCAGGTTGTGGTGCATTTGGGAGGCAACTGGTGATGTTTCTCCCTCCTTTCCTTCCACTCTCTCTGAAAAGCAATGGAAAAAATATCCTCAGGTGAGAATTTTAAAAGAGTTGCAGTTCTGGCTGGTGTGGTTCAGTGGTTGAGTGATCTATGAACCTTGAGGTCACCCTTTGATTCCTGGTCAGGGCACATGTGAGGGTTGCAAGCTTGATCCCCAGTAGGGCGTGTGTAGGAGGCAGCCAATAAATGTTTCTCTCTTATTGTTTCTATCTCCCTCTCCCTCTCTAAAAAAAAGTAAAAAAATAAAGGTACATTTAAAAAAATTAAAAATTTAAGTTAAATGAAAAGGTTGCTGGTTTCACCCCAGGTTGGAGCTCCTAGAGGAGGCAGCAGGTGCATGTTTCTCTCTCAAATCAATCAAAACCTATCCTCAGATGAGGATTAAAGAATAAGTAAATATCCCTGGCTGTTGAGACTCTGCACCAAAAGGTTGCCAGTTTGATTCCCAGTGGGGGCACACGGGACACATGTAAAAGCAGTGATGTTCTGCTCTCACATCGATGTTTTTCTCTCTTCCCTTCTCCCTTTCTCTCACTCTAATTTAATTAAAATTAGAAAAGCACATGTACTTCTGCAAGGGCTCGAGTCCCTGGCCTGCCCTCTCTCAGTGGAGAAGTGGGGACTTCATCCCTAACAACTTGACCTGTTCACTGTGCTTTTCCTGCTAGCCCCACACCTCACTCCCCCAGCTTCTTCTGTCCTTAGTTGAAGGTGGTATTTAGGGTGACAACTTCCACCATTTGGTGACTTCCTCAGTGTTTCTTGGTCTCTCCCATGTATACAGGAGGTGTATATGTTATGAAACAATTTATCTGCTTGCTAATCTGTCTCAGGCTAATTTGGTTGTTAGCCTGGCCAAAGCAGCTGAGGAAAGAAGAAGACTCCCTAACAGTTGCCACTCATTTCTCTGTCTCCTTGCCTGCAAAGTTCACTGGGAAGCTCTAGTTGCATTACTACAAGAGAAAAGGAGAGAATAATAGTCAAGAAACAAAAAATATATGACAGGGTCAGTCCTACAGAATCGATGGAGGTTTCAACATAGAAAAGAACTGCCAGAAAGTGAAAATAGAGAAAATGATTGGATGAAACCTACAAGAAAAAAATTTAGAACTAAAGGGAGACAAGTATAATAAAATATTTGCCTAAATGTAAATCGACCCAACAGCAGAATGACTAGTTGCTATGATGCTCACTGACCACCAGGTGACAGACGCTCAACACAGAAGCTGCCCCCAGCTCGCAGGCCCCAGGCCAGCCAAGGCGGGTGCCAGCAGGGCCCCTCTCCCCCATCATTCTGCCAGTTACCCCTCAATCAGCCCTGATCACTGGCCAGGCTTAGGGACCCTACCTGTGTACAAATTTCATGCACCAGACCTCTAGTAATTGTATAAGACCTGAGTTCTGAGCAAGAAAAAGAAGTCTACGTATAGGCATATCATGAACTTTAAGGATGGCAAGAATAAAGAGAAGATTCTGAAAGGTTCCAGAGATCAAATATAGATCCTCCACCAAGGAATGGGAATCGGCTGGCAATTGGCTCCTCACCAGGACTGGATATTAGGAGATAACGCCCAGGAAGTTCCACGGGGAAATCACTGAACTTGAGGTTCTGTACCGAGCAAAGCAATTGATAAAATACAGGGCAGAATGAAAAAGGAAATTAAACAAACTGAGAAAGCTTTGTCTCCCAAATACTTTTTTTAAGGATGTTACTTGAGAAAACAAGGAAATTATTCAAGAAATTGGAACAGGTTGGCTCTATGAACAGTGGAACTAACTTAGAAAAGCCATGAAGGTAAGTCCCAGGATGACATCTGTATAGCAGGCCTGAGAACCACCCATCCAAACTGAAAAGGGACCACAGGGTTGTAAGAGAACTTCTTGTAGAAAAAGAGTCTGTAGATGTAATCAGATCCTGTAAGTGTGGGAAGATCTTATTCTTATGATGTTATAAAATTCAAGACAAAAGTGAACGGGTTGTTGGGAGTCCAGTAAGGATGGGGGCATAAGACAAAAAGTATACAAAAACCGAGTAGTATAGCCAGAGAAAAAAACAAAGAGAGGATCCAAATAATCAAAATCAGAATTGAAAGCGATGAAGTAATAACCAACCCCACAGAAACATAAAGGATTATAAAATAAAAAAAATCAACAAAAAACTATGAACAACTCTATTCCAACAAATTGGACAACCTATATGAAATGCACATGTTCCTAGAAAAATACAATCTTCCAAGACATAAATCAGGAAAAATCAGAAAACCTGAATAAGCAAATAACTACTGGTGAAATTGAAGCAGTAATCAACTTTCAGCAAAGCCCCTGCTTCAGACAGCTCCACTGGGGAGTTTATCAAACATTCAAAGAAGAAGTAACACCAATCCTCCTCAGAGTGTTCCAAAAAACTCAAGAGGAAGGCACACTTCCAAGCTCTTTCTATCAAGCCAGCATTACCCTAATCCCAAAACGAGATAAAAACTACAAAAACAGAAGATTACCGGTCGGTTGATATCCCTGATGAACATAGATGCTAGAATCCTCAACAAAATATTAGCAAATCAAATCCAGCAATACATTAAAAAGATTATACACCATGGCCATGTGGGATTTATTTAAGGCTGGTGCAATATCAACAAATCATAAATGTGATACATCGTAAACAAATTGAAAGACAAAAACCACATAATCATATCAATTGGCACAGAAAAAGCATTTGACAAAATCCAACACTCTTTTTTGATAAAAACTCTCAGCCAAGTTGGAATAAAGGGATCATACTTTAACATAATAAAAGCCTTATATGAAAAACCTATAGCCAATATCACACTCTATGGGCAAAAACTAAAATCATTTCCCCTAAGAACAGGAACAAAACAGGGATGCCCACTTTCAGCAGTCCTGTTTGACATAGTATTAGACTAAGGTGATCAGATGTCCCGCTTTTGGCAGGACAGTCCTGATTTTTAACAATTTGTCCTGCGTCTCGCAATGTTTACTTTTTTAAAACGCCACGGGACGTGGGACACGGGACAAATTGTTAAAAATCGGGACTGTCCTACCAAAAGCAGGATGTCTGGTCATCTTATATTAGAAGTGCTAGCCATAGCAATCAGAGAAGAAGAAATAAAAGATATCCAAATTGGAAAAGAAGTAAAACTGTCATTATTAACAGATGACATATTATACATAAAAACCCTAAAGACTCCACCAAAAAAATTACTAGATTTAATAAGTGAATTTGGCAATGTAGCAGGATACAAAATTAACACCCAGAAATATATGGCAGTTTTATACACCAATAATGAACTCACAGAGAAACTGAAAAAAAAAAAAACAACAACAACACAACCCATTGGAACAAAAACAACAAAATTAAGATACTTAGGAATAAATTTAACTAAGGAGGTAAAATACCTGTACACAAAAAAACTACATGGTGTTGAAAAAAGAGATAGAGGAAGATATATACCATGTGGAAGAATATACCATGTTCATAAATTTCTAGATTCAACATAAAAAAAAGTCATCAGTATTTGTATTAGGATGGTTTGGACTTTGTTTTTGTGTTCAGTATATTGAATCTTTACATTTCCTTTTCAAAATTACACATAAATATTCTAAAAATACATACTCTTTATTTTTTAGTTAATATTATTTTTATTTCATGAAAATCATAGCCCCATATTGTATAGGAGAATTTTAACTGCTGGATTTTCCTTGCTATTACACACTGCAGGTAGTTTACTGATTTACATACCCTCTAAGTCCGAAATTATTTGTCAGAGTGTTTAATATGTCTCTTTCCTTTCCAATCTTCAGTTGATCACAAAGAGCAATTCTTGCAGAAACTTAGACGATAACATTTCAGCTCTAAAGCACCCTTGCAAATTGATTTGTTGAGCAGCCGTTTTACTTCCAAGCATCTGTCCACAGCGACAGAGGACTAGCAAAATGGGTTCTCCCTGAAGCACCACCTGCCTGGTCTTGAGAATCCATGAATTACACAGACTCATCCCACATACTTGCCTTTCACTTTTCTATGACATTTTCATCACCACCTTCCCTGTTTACCCCCTAAGTTACAAAAACACAACCTGATTTCAAATCTGTTCTTTTATCCTCGTAAGTACATTCATATCATTTTGTGGTCTGGAAATTCCAAATCTGTAAGTCATCCAAAGGGAAAGGGACGTGAGGTTTGCTCCAGAATCTGGGTGCTCATTACCTATCCTGGGTTTGGGGAACAAGAATGATCAGAATGTCAGCAACATTCATCTCCAAATAAAGGGATAGAAAACTTTTCTTTTATTCACACTCTGTATCAGTCACACTGATGCTTCCCATAGTATGTGAATTAGCTAAACAACAGCTACAGGCATTCGGTTAAGAAAAGTAAGTTGGTGTCAGAATATGGAATCACATAGCAGTTTGTTTTCTCACCTCTGGTTAGGTGATATCAAGGAGGTCATGTACATTCTCCAAAGCTTGGTCCACCTGATTATAAAGTAGATAAAGTGATAATATTTACCAGAGGCATCACCACTACCTTGCATCAATAAAAGCTTGATAAAACATTAGTTGATATTCTTGTGATATTCCACCTCTGATGTAGAAGTTCCACAGGGTATAGTTCTTCCTGGCTTTGCAAGATTCTTACAAAACAGACACCTGCCTTGTGAGATAAAAGTTTTCAAACTGGTTTTGCCAGGACAGTGCTTGGGATACTGTGTGCTGTCGTAGCTGCAGACATCGTCAGTCAGAAACTTCTGGAAGTGGTCAGGGCACTGTCTACACTGCAGATGCAGGTGAGCTGAGGCTCTGTCTCCCATAATCCAACATGCATTGTTGCCTTTAGATCTGTAAGAATATAGCCCCTTCATAGTTAACCTTTTAGACATTGAGCTTCCAGTATAGAATTTAATAGCTGTGAGTAGAAATAAAATCATATTGTGCAGTTTTCTTTGCAATAAGTACTGCCATTATACAGACTTCCAGAATAATTTTCCATCTTAATTGTGCTTACCTTCGATGGGAATACAAGCTCTTCCCAGATGTCCCAGCAGCAGAATGAAAAGAACAGCCTTGAACATGATGCTGAGTAAACAATGTATTTGGTTCATAACTAGCATCAAAAACCTCTCAGCTCATTAGTTAAGCCACTTGAAGCCAGACCTTACTCAAATAAAATCATTCCCTGTGGGAACCCTTAACACGACCCGAGTGATTAGGGCCCACTTAGGGTCCCGTTTCTGGAGGAGGCCACACACTAAAATGAAGAGAGAGACTAGAAAAGAGTTAACTTGGGACAAATGGGGGCCAGGCGGGAGTCAACCTCTAGTGGGAAGACTCTCTAGGCTCTGGCCTTGCTATCCCTTTTATTGAGGCTGCTATGGGATACACCCATTACTCTTGAGCAGCTTTGGGAAATACCCAGTACCCTTAAGCAGCTTTGGGAAACACCCATAGCCCTTAGACAGGTAATAAGCGGATTATCGTATCAGTAAGGATTTACATGATTTCAAGATGGGGAAGTTGCCTCAGTTACCATTGTCTCAATTAGAAAGGGAGTGGTTGGCTATGATCTTTCAGAGCTTCAAGGTTGACCAGCCTCTTTCTATTAGTGAGACAATGATTGGTTTCCGGCAATTCCCAGTAGAAAATATTTGATAAGGGGAAAAGAAACTATTTGTTTTGCAAAATAGTTTAAAAATCTTATTAGGTGTCCATTGACATTGACTCTGGATTCACGTGAATCCCCTTTAATTTCAAAGGGTTTCATAGCTGCCCCTCCCTGCAAAAAGATAAAAAGATTAAGAAAAGGTTCCATCTGAACAGGGGTCCTGCCTGATTTGAAAGTGGGCCTTCCCAGTCAGCAGAACCAAGGCCAGTTATCTGGAATGATGCTGGCAGTGTGGGCAGCCTGAACCGAGGTCTGGCCGCACTTCGGAGTCTGAGTGTAACACCAACAAAGAAACAAGTGGGCGTCCTGCTCCCAGGTGGAACGGGTGACCTTGTGGTCTATTCCAACTGTGAGAGAGTTACTCTCAGCTCAACTGGTAGGAAGCAAGAAAGGGTTCTACTTTGTGAAAACTGCCTGAGGGTGGTTGTTGTTGTTTTTCAGGACTTTTTAAAAATATTAGATAATTCTGTGTATTCAAAAATTAGTCTTTTTGTTGAGGTGCTCTGTTAAGTACCAGAAGTATGAAAAGGAGTAAAACTTTCCTCAAGGAATGTACAGTTCAGTCGATGTACAGACACAGGGTAGACAAGAGTAGGGTTACAGTTGTGAGTACATGAAATAGTTTATTTGTGTGTTATTACTTATTACTAGAGGCTCAGTGCACAAAATTTGTGCACGGGGACAGGTGGGGGTTTGTCCCTCAGCCCAGCCTGCACCCTCTCCAATCTGGGACCCCTTGAGGGCAGTCGGACATCCCTCTCACAACCCAGGCCTACTGGCTCCCAACTGCTCGGCTGCCTGCCTTCCTGGTTGCCCCTAACTGCTTCTGCCTGCCAGCCTGATCACCCCCTAACCACTCCCATATCAGCCTGATTGATGTCTAACTGCTCCCCTGCCATCCTGTTTGCCCCCAACTTCCCTCCTCTGCCAGCCTGGTTGTCTCTAACTGCTCTCCCCTGCATAGTCGATTGCCTTCAACTGCCTTCCCTTGCAGGCCTGGTCTCTCCCAACTGCCTTCCCCTGCTGGCCATCTTGTGTCCACATGGTGGCAGGATCTTTGACCACATGGGGACAGCATATTGTGTGTTGGAGTGATGGTCAATCTGCATATTACTCTTTTATTAGATAGGATAGAAGCCTGGTGCATGGGTGGGGGCCAGCTGGTTTGCCCTGAAAGTTGTCCCAGATCAGGGTAGGGGTTCCCTTGCAGCATGGGGCAGCCTGAGCAAGGGGCCTGTGGTGGTTTGCAGGCCAGCCACGCCCCCCAGTGACCAAAGCGAAGCGGAGGCCCTGGTATCTGGAATTTATTTACCTTCTATAATTAAAACTTTGTAGCCTGAAGTGGTGCTAAAGCTCCTGCTCACACCATGGTGACAGCCATTTCTGTTTGGGTTTGTTTACCTCCTATAATTGAAACTTTGTAGCCTTGAGTGGAGCATTAGGCGGGCAAGGGCAGACGGAAAGCTTGGCTTCCTCCATTGCCGGGAAAATGCCTCCATCCTTCTCTTTGTGGCTGTAGCCACTCTTGGTTTATTTGCATACTCACACTGATTGGCTTGTGAGTGTGGCTTGTGGGCGTGGCTTGTGGAGCAGAGTGATGGTTAATTTGCATATTACTCTTTTATGTAGGATTGTATTTTTCATACAAGCAACTCTAAAACTACTTTGCCCCACCCTGAATTTTATGCATGAAATAAGTGCAGTTTCTGAACACCATGGGGCCTTCCTCAGTGATCTGGCCACCTCAATCATCTGTCTTGTCTGTCAAACGAAGACAGTACCAATTTCTCCTCCCTTAACATGTTATTGAAAGGATGAAATTATATATCAGCAAGTATTTTAAACACATCTTTTACTGAAGTGTCGCACCTGTGATCTCTCTGAATTGCATCACCCAAGGGTAGGGGTCCTTGACAAAGAACAGACCTGCTAGCATGTCAGAGTAGGATCTACATTGTAATGACAGCTCTCAAATGATTTTTATGCACATTGAATTTGAGAAGCTTTGCTTTTTTCAAATGTTAACATAAAAAAAAACACAAAAAAACATAGCAACCTGTAAAGAATTTTTGTGAGTTTATTGGAGCCAAACTGTTGACATATGCCCTTGATCGGAATCAAACCTGGGACCTTTCAGTCCACAGACCGACACAGAATCTCAACAAATTGAGATAATGCCCTGGAGAATGGTGAGTTACATTTGTATTTATTTATTTATTTATTTTATTTAATAAATCTTTATTGTTCAGATTATTAAAGTTGTTCCTCTTTTCCCCTCCATAGTTCCCCTCCACCTGGTTCCCATCCCACCCTATTCCCTTACTCCCCCCCCCCCCACTGTCTTCATCCATAGGTGTACGAGTTTTGTCCAGTCTCTTCCCACACCCCCCCACACACACCCTTTCCCCCTGAGAGTTGTCAGTCCACTCCCTATCTATGCCCCTGGTTCTATTATATTCACCAGTTTATTCTGTACATCAGATTTTTAATTCACTTGATTTTTTAAAATTTATTTAAAATATATTTTATTGATTTTTTATAGAGAGGAAGGGAGAGAGATAGAGAGCTAGAAACATCGATGAGAGAGAAATATCGACCAGCTGCCTCTTGCACACCCCCTACCAGGGATGTGCCTGCAACCAATGTACATGCCCTTGATCGGAATCAAACCCGGGACCTTTCAGTCCACAGACCGACACTCTACTACTGAGCCAAACCGGTTTCGGCAATTCACTTGATTTTTAGATTCACTTGTTGATAGATATGTATTTGTTGTTCATAATTTTTATCTTTACCTTTTTCTTCTTTTTCTTCCTCTTCTTAGAGAATACCTTTCAGCATTTCATATAATACTGGTATGGTGATGATAAACTTTAGCTTTTTCTTATCTGTGAAGCTCTTTAGCTGACCTTTGATTCTGAATGTCAGCTTGGCTGGGTAGAGTACGCTTGGTTGTAGGTTCTTGCTATTCATCACTTTTGATATTTCTTGCCACTCCCTCTGATCTGCATAGTTTCTGTTGAGAAATCAGTTGACAATAGTATGGGTGCTCCCTTGTAAGTAACTAACTGTTTTTCTATTGCTGCTTTTAATATCTCTCTTTGTCTTTTGCTCTTGGCATTTTAATTATGACATGTCTTGGTGTGGTCCTCTTTGGATTCCTTTTGTTTGGGGTTCTGTGTGCCTCCTGGACTTGTAAGTCTATTTCTTTCACCAGGTGGGGGAAGTTTTCTCATATTATTTCTTCAAATAAGTTTTCAGTGTCTTGCTCTCTCTCTTCTTCTGACACCCCCATAATTCTGATATTGGTACTTTTGAAGTTGTCCCTATCTTCAAATTTTTGGATTCTTTTTTTTTTTTTTTTTAACTTTTCCAGTTGAGTGATATTTGCTTCTTTGTATTTCAAATCTTTGACTTGATTCTTGCGTTCTGCTAGTTTGCTATTGGGTGTCTGTATAATATTTTTTATTTCAGCCAGTGTATGTTTAATTTCTAGTTGTTCCTTTTCCATATCTTTGAGGGTCTTGTTTATATCCTTGAGGGTCTGGCTAAATTTATTGGCCTTTTCTAGGAAATTCTTGAAAAACCTTATAACCGTGGTTTTGATCTCTATCTCCAGTTGTTTGTTTTCCTCCATTTTTTTCTTTTGTGATCTGTTTCTTTGTCTCTGCATTTTCACTGCTTCCCTGAGTTGGTAGGGTAGCTTTGTGTGCTAGGTGTCCTATATGGGCCAGTGGCTCGGCCTCCCCAGTTACCTGAGGTGGACACTCTTGGTGCACTTCTTTGTGGACCCTGTGTACAGCCTTGTTGTAGTTAAGTCTTGATTGTTAGTGGGAGGAGTTGACCTCCAGGTCAATTGGGTGTGAGGATCAGCTGTGTCTATGCTGGGAGACAGCCTTATTCGAATAGAGTTGCAAAATTGCAAAAGCGTCTGTGCTCAGCTTGGATGGGGTGGACTTTCAGGGTGGAGCCTACAGCCTTGGCTTCCCACCAGCCCTGCCCTATGAGGTTACTGGGTCTCAGTGTCCCTCAGTGTCCCTCAGAACTCACTGCAAGCACCTATGAGATAAAGGCACCCTCAAGTTTTGACCGCTGCCAGACAATCTAGTCTTTCCCCCATTGAATCTGGATTCCCAGATTCTTGCCTGGAACTGGGGTTCAGTGAGTTGGAACTAGGGTTCACACAGTCCAAAGCTTTTGTCTCCTTCCTGCTAGGGCAATCCAGTGGCACAGTCAACAGTCCATTCTCTGCATGCATTCACATGCATGCCTCCAGATCTCTGCCTTTCACGGTTCCCCTGAGTTTCTGCTGTAAAACCCAGATTCCTCCTATATAAGCCTGGGTCCCCAGGGTTTCTCCCAGAACTGGGGTTCAATGCAGTTGGAACTAGGGTTCAGCACAGTCTGGAGCTTTTATCTCCTTCATGCTAGAGAACTCCAGCCAGGTCCTCAGCCACCCTGTCCTCACGGGCTCCATCCTCTCTGCACGCGCACATGCTCATGTCTCCGTACCTCAGGCTTTTACAGTTCCTCTGATTTTCCTTGTTATTTCCTCTTTCCTTCTAGTTGTAGAATTTCCAGTCAGTCAGCTTTCCTGTGGTTCTGGATGATGTCTGTTTTGTCTTTTAGTTGTATTTTTGAAATTGTTGTGCGAGGCTGCAATTTAGGTGTTTACCTATGCTGCCATCTTGGTTTCTCCCTCTACATTTATATTTATACATTGCAATCAAAGCAGGGACATAGGTGAGTTACATGAAATTCATTGGTGATAGATTAAGGAAGTGGGATAAAGCAAAGTGGTGGAGGGGTGGTGAGGAAGAAAAAATGGAGGAGGGACCCCTGGGATTGGCTAAAAAGTAAAATGATGGACACATACTTAGGGGGTGCAGGAACAATTAACATGATAATGAAGGAATTTGTGGTATCTGTCCTGGTGCCCACCACATTTGGTTGTGCCCCAGGGGCTCCAGAAAAAGGGAAGTTACAAGTTACTCAGACATTTCAAGGGCATGTTATCATAGATGCAAAAAGACAGATAGGCTCAGTTAAGGTAAAGGTTGACCATGTCAGTGAAAATACCAGCCTAGGAGGTAACTGCCCACCATAACTGAGTTTAGTTAAAGTTTAATTTCAGACCGTCCTTTGTGGTGACTTTAGGTATGAGTTTGCAAGACGGCCATGCAGGGCTCCCCTGAGCTGTGAGGTCAGCATGTGGCCCCTGTCGTCCACACAAGCATGTTCTACATGGACAGGGATCTTTTTCAGAACTAAAATTGGGAACAGTAACCTGACCAAGGTACTTGATATGTGGTGGGTAAAGGACCTCAATCTAATTATTTAAAAATCTATTTCTTTTTCCATAGCATCAAGTTGTTTCTTGTGTGGGAGGATTATATTATCAACTGATGCTGCACCAGTCCAGGGACAACAGGAGCCCCCATTTTGGATGTGGTGAAGAAGGAAGCCTCCTTCAGTGCAAACAGCTCAACTCTGGCTCCAGGAAGCATTCTTCAGTAGAAAAGGCAAGTCAACTCCCAGAACCACAGAAGAGCCAGCTTATGTGAACAGAAGTCCCCACCCTTGGTTCCTGATTGGTCTGTTCTCATGCAAATGAGAACTCCAAATCCTCACATTTTGATTGGTTTAAAGGGACTGTGATGATTGGTTAGAATCAAACCACTCTGATTGGTCAGAGCTGCAAGTTCCAATTAGATGGGGAAAGCCTCAGTCCTATTGGTTGAAATTGGACTCAGGGAACTCCTTTATAAGGGCCTCTCAGATGGCAGAACACAGGTGGTTGAGGGCAGAGGCAGGTAGCTTAGTGCAATTTGTGTGAGAGGGCCTTGTGCAGAAATGCTGCTAGGCTGGATTTTGGAAGGCATCAGGGAAGGGGATTGGTGTTTTGTTTTGTTTTTAACTTAAATTTAGCCTAGTTAGCCACTAAGAGCTCTTCTTCATAGGTTGTCTTATTTCTGAGGGCGAATAGTATACATAAAAAGTCTTACTAGTTTCCTTAGTGGGAGACACTATTGTGAAAATAGCCAGGAGGGGACAGACAGTTGAGATGGGCGGAAATCTCCTACAGCTGGCCATTGGCCCGTGCTCCTGCCTCTTCTTCTAGCCTGTGTTGTTTTAAGGCACTAAGACTGTGGTCATCTGTGATGTTCATGTTCAGATTCAATGACTTTCCTGAAAACAAGCAAAAATACTTTTACCTTCAGCTGAAGGGCAGAAGCATACAACAGTACGACGTTCTCAGCAGCCAGCAGACGTGGAGAAGTCAGGAGCGTTTCTCTGGCGGAATCAGAGCCATCTGAGAGCTGAGCTCGCCTTCGCAGAACTGTGTCCTGAGTGACTCCGGTGGCACTAACCAGCTCTTGCCTGGAGACATAGAAAGGAAGGCTCGGGCCTCTATGCTTTATTACTCCACTAGAAATCAAGCTTGTGAAAAGAAGTGTGATGTTTATCTTTGTTTCACTCTTATTTGCAAGGCTCATTCAATCCAGTTCCTATGAGGTCTAGAATTGTCTTATTTTTGTTCAGAATCATTTAGCTGCAAGACTTGGTAAATGTTTACTGTCTTCTAATGGTTTCATTTAATCTTTTTTAGAATAGCTTGAGTCTTGCCGGAACCGGTTTGGCTCAGTGGATAGAGCATCTGTTGGCCTACGGACTGAAAGGTCCCAGGTTCGATTCTGGTCAAGGGCATGTACCTTGGTTGTGGGCACATCCCCAGTAGGAGGTGTGCAGAAGGCAGCTGATCAATGTTTCTAACTTTCTATCCTTCTTCCTTCCTCTCTGTAAAAAATCAATAAAATATATATATTAAAAAAAAAAAAAAGAATAGCTTGAGTCCAAGTTCAGTGGCTTTTGGCCATAAATGGTGGTGACAAAGTAGAAGTCTCCCTTGTCTTAACAAACACATCATCCATCCCAGGAGGGGCGCTCAGGAGCAGTTCCCACAATAACCCCCAGACTTGAAGGTGAGCTTGTCGCTGTGGCCCGAACTGGCACAGTGCACGCCTGCTGCCCTCCCCGATCCATTCTACTTTGGACCTTTGCAAAGAGCGGGAGCATTTCAGGGACATTCAAGGTGTATGTCTGTCCCTTTGACAGCGGTGCACCAGACACAAGGGCGTTTATTTTTGCCCCAATACTGTGAAAAGCATGAGAGCTAGGGCTTCCACCCACTTTCCTTCTCTTAGGAAAATACCGGTGTTGGCTTGTTGGGACGCCCACACACACTGCACCGCGGGTGCCAGCTGGTGATGCGGTGACCTGCTGGAGGCCAGCTGGACTCAGAAGACAACATGTGGCAGCAGTGGAGGTCCTGTACACACTTGGCAATTCGATTCAGTGGTTTTTAATTTCATTAAACTCCATTATTTTCCATCCCACTTAATTTCATACAGCAGCATTTCTTGAGACGGAAATTTTGTCAAAGAAGCATTTAGTAAAACTCTGATTTGAATTGAGTGTGGGAGGCAGCTGGGGAGGAGCGTGTGGGTGGACAGGGGATGTAGCTACAGCCTGTGCCCAACTCTTGGTCAGTTATTTTAAAAAGTTTTCTTCTCATTAGGAAGGGTGAACTAGAAAAAATAAGGTAGGAAGCCCCACACCAATACTTTAAACACAATTAGAACATATCATTCTCATTACAATGGAGTGTTTTCATCACTAACATTTACATGTCCTCATGCTGACCCAGGTCAGCCTCCTCTGGGTCAGACACTGCAGACAAGGAGACGGAAGCTAGTGCCGCTCCGGCCGGAAGCAGCTGTGCCCACGCGCGCCACCATATGGCATCGCACTGCGTGCTGGTAGCGTGCTCCTTCCCACAGCCACGGTGCTCACAGCCTCCGGACGCAGTGTTTGCCCTTGACGCAGAGTGGCGTCCTCACGGGAGCGAGGGGCGCTTGGCCTGGAGGCCCTCGCACGCTCTGGAATAAGCGGCCATGTGTTCGCATAGCATTTGTTTCTGTAAACGTTGCAGAAATGAGCTCCTGTAAGTTTGTTTTTATTAAAGAAGCCCTCCCAGAGTTAATGAGCTTTAGGTCTCACACATCCCACGGGTCCTGATGGCGTGTCCTTTCCTTCCCATCCTCGTCATCCCACAAACACTGCGGAGGTTGTTACGGGTACACGTGGGCACAGGGCCAGGGAGGCGGGCAGAGGAGGCAGGAGGGCCTCTGTGAGCCGCGCTGGGTGCGCGGAGGGGCGTGGGGGGCAGGGCTGGGTGTTGGGGGCGCGGCGGGAGGTCTGGGGGGCAGGACACGGAGGGGGAGGACTCAACAGGGGAAGGTCAGGGAGAATCAGAAAGGAGGGCCGTTAGTGTGTGTAGAGAAGAGGGCATTTGTGCTAAGACAGCCTGTTTTTTCCAAGATCATTTATCCATTCTTTTCATTAGACATAACTTTAAAAATATGTTTTTATTGACTTCAGAGAGGAAGCAAGAGGGAGAGCGAAACATCAATGATGAGAGAGAGTCCTGAATGGGCTGCCTCCTGCAAGCCCCCCACCGGGATGGAGCCCACAACCTGGGCACGTGCCCTGCCTGGGAATTGAACCGTGACCTCCTGAGCCACCGGGGGGGCCAGGCATAGCTTTTTAACCCGTCCCGCCCTGAGCACAGTGCGTGAACAAAGGTACCGCTCCCGTGGTTCACCGGCTCCTCCAGGTCTGTCTCCTGGCTCCCCCTCCTCCACCCGAGGCCTGTGCTCCCGCCCTCTGGGTGCCGCCTGCCCTCCTGCCTGCCTGGAGCAGCAGTGGTAGTTCTCTGGCAGCAGTGGTGAAATGCCAGCTCCTGCTCTGTAATGGCAGGGATGGCAGGCCAAGCCCAGAAGGTGTGTGAGTGTGAGTATGAGTCTGTGAGTGCGTGCGCGCTCGCGCGCAGGTGTATCCCTGTGTGTGTGTGTGTGTGTGTGTGTGTGTCCCTGTGGTGTATGTGAGTGGGGGGATGAGTCCCCTCGGTGTGTGTATGTGTGTGAGTGTCTCCCGTGTTGTGTGTGTGGTGGGGGGGGTGAATTCTCGTGTGTGTGTGTGCGTGTGTGTCCCTGTGGTGTGTGTGAGTTGGGGGATGAGTCCCGTCTGTGTGTGTGTGTGTGTGTCCCTGTGGTGTGTTTGAGTGGGCAGATGAGACCCGTCTGTGTGTGTGTGTGTTTGTCCCTGTGGTGTGTGTGAGTGCGGGAATGAGTCCCTGTGTGTGTGTGTGTGTTTGTGTCCCTGTAGTATGTGTGAGTGGGGGGATGAGTCCCCGTCTGTGTGTGTGTTGTGTGTTTGGCTGCGTCCCTGGGCTGTGTGTGAGAGGGGGAGGGTGGAGTCCCTATCTGTGTGTGTGTGTTTCCCTGTGGTGTGTGTGACTGTGATGGTGAGTCCCCCTATGTGTTTGTGTGTGTGCGTGTGTGTGTCCCTGTGGTCTGTGTGAGTGGGGGATGAGTCCCCATCTGTGTGTGTGTGTGTGTGTGTGTGTGAAAGTCCCCGTGGTGTGTGTGAGTGCGGGGATGAGTCCCCTCTGTGTATGTGTGTTTGTGTCCCTGTGGTGTGTGTGAGTGGGGGGATGAGTCCCCTCGGTGTGTGTGTCCCTGTGGTGTGTGTGAGTGGGGGGATGACTCCCCGTTTGTGTGTGTGTGTGTGTGTGTGTGTGAGTGTCTTCCCGTGTTGCGTGTGTGGTAGGGGGGGTGAATTCTCGTGTGTGTGTGTGTGTGTGTGTGTCCCTGTGGTGTGTGTGAGTGGGGGAATGAGTCCCGTGTGTTTGTGTGTGTGTGTGTGTGTGACATTGTGGTGTGTGTGAGTGGAGGGGTGAGTCCCCATCTGTGTGTGTGTGTGTGTGTGTCCCTGTGGTGTGTGTGAGTTGGGGGATGAGTCCCGTCTGTGTGTGTGTGTCTGTGTGTGTGTCCCTGTGGTGTGTGTGAGTTGGGGGATGAGTCCCGTCTGTGTGTGTGTGTCTGTGTGTGTGTCACTGTGTTGTGTGTGAGTTGGGGGATGAGTCCCGTCTGTGTGTGTGTGTGTGTGTGTCCCTATGCTGTGTGTGAGTTGGGGGGTGAGTCCCCGTCTAAGTGTGTGTGTGTGTGTGTGTGTGTGTGTCCCTGTGGTGTCTGTGAGTGGGCGGATTAGTCCCGTCTGTGTGTGTGTGTGTCCCTGTGGTTTGTGTGAGTGGGGGGATGAGTCCCAGTCTGTGTGTGTGTGTGTATGTGTGTGTGTGCCTGTGTCCCAATGCTGTGTGTGAGTGGAGGGGTGAGTCCAAGTCTGTAGGTGGGTGTGTGTACGTGTGTGTCCCTGTGGTCTGTGTGAGTGGGGGGATGAGTCCCCTTGTGTGTGTGTGTGTGTCCCTGTGGTGTATGTGAGTGGGGGGATGAGTCCCCGTCTGTGTGTGTGTGTGTGTGTCCCTGTGGTGTGTGTGAGTGGGGGGATGAGTCCCCGTCTGTGTGTGTGTGTGTGTGTGTGTGTGTGTGTGTGTGTGAGTGTCTCCCCGTGTTGTGTGTTTGGTGGGGGGGATGAATTCTCGTGTGTGTGTGTGTGTGTGTGTGTGTGTCCTTGTGGTGTGTGTTAGTAGGGGGTGAGTCCCTGTCTGTGTGTGTGTGTTTGTGTGTGTCCCTGTGGTGTGTGTGAGTTGGGGGATAAGTCCAGTCTGTGTGTTTGTGTGTCCCTGTGTTCTGTGTGGGTGTGGAGATGAGTCCCCGTCTGTGTGTGTGTGTGTGTCCCTGTGGTGTGTGTGAGTGGGGGAATGAGTCCCTGTGTGTTTGTGTGTGTGACATTGTGGTGTGTGTGAGTGGAGGGGTGAGTCCCCATCTGTGTGTGTGTTTGTGTGTGTCCCTGTGGTGTGTGCGAGTGGGGGGGTGAGTCCCCGTCTGTGTGTGTGTGTGTGTGTGTGTGTGTGTGAATTTCCCTGTTGTGTGTGTGAGTGCGGGGATGAGTCCCCTCTGTGTATGTGTGTTTGTGTCCATGTGGTGTGTGTGAGTGGGGGGATGAGTCCACTCGGTGTGTGTGTGTCTGTGTGTGTCCCTATAGTGTGTGTGAGTGGGGGGAAGAGTCCCCGTTTGTGTGTGTGTGTGTGTGTGTGTGTGTGAGTGTCTCCCCGTGTTGTGGTGTGGTAGGGGGGGTGAATTCTCGTGTGTGTGTGTGTATGTGTGTCCTTGTGGTGTGTGTTAGTTGGGGGGTGAGTCCCTGTGTGTGTGTGTGTGTTTGTGTGTGTCCCTGTGGTGTGTGTGAGTGGGGGAATGAGTCTAGTCTGTGTGTTTGTGTGTCCCTGTGTTGTGTGTGAGTGGTGGAATGAGTCCCCGTCTGTGTGTGTGTGTGTGTGTGTGTGTGTCCCTGTGGTGTGTGTGAGTGGGGGGATGAGTCCCGTCTGTGTGTGTGTGTCTGTGTGTGTGTCCCTGTGTTGTGTGTGAGTTGGGGGATGAGTCGTGTGTGTGTGTGTGTGTGTGTGTCCCTGTGGTGTCTGTGAGTGGGCGGATTAGTCCCATCTGTGTGTGTGTGTGTCCCTGTGGTTTGTATGAGTGGGGGGATGAGTCCCATCTGTGTGTGTGTGTGTGTCCCTGTGGTGTGTGTGAGTGGGGGGATGAGTCCCAGTCTGTGTGTGTGTGTGTGTGTGTGTGTGGCTGTGTCCCTATGCTGTGTGTGAGTGGGTGGGTGAGTCCTCTTCTAACTGTGTGTGTGTGTATGTGTGCCTATGGTGTGTGTGAGTGGGGGATGAGTCCCCATCTATGTGTGTGCGTGTGTGTGTGTGTGTGTGTGTGTATATGTCCCTGTGGTGTGTGTGAGTGAGTCCCCGTGTGTGTGTGCGTGTGTGTGTGTGTGTGTGTGTCCCTGTGCTGTGTGTGATTGGGGGATGAGTCCCTGTTTGTGTATGTGTGTGCGTGTTTGTGTATTTGTGTGTATCTCCCTGTGGTGTGTGTGAGTGAGTCCCCGTCTGTGTTTGTGTGTGTGTCTGTGTGTGTGTCCCTGTGGTGTGTGTGAGTGGAGGGGTGAGTCCCAGTCTGTGTGTGTGTGTGTGTCCCCGAGGTGTGTGTGAATGGGGGGTAAGTCCCCATCTGTGTGTGTGTGTTTGTTTGTCCCTGTGGTATGTGTGAGTTGGGGGATGAGTCCGGTCTGTGTGTGTGTGTGTGTGTCCCTGTGTTGTGTGTGAGTGTGGGGATGAGTCCCTGTGTGTGTGTGTGTGTGTGTGTGTGTCCCTGTGTTGTGTGTGTGGTTGGGGGGGTGAGTCCCCGTGTGTGATTGTGTGTGTGTGTGTGTGTGTGTGTGTGTATGTGTGTGCCTGGAGCCGTGAGGCTTGGAAGGAACCGCCGGTGGGTGGGGGAACCAGCACTGGCACCTGCTCCTTCTGAGGTGGCTGAACGGCCGGTGACGGGCAGGCTGGCTGCACCGGGTCGCTGTTTTTCCGAGGAAATGGGCGGAGACGGGCACTTTCCCCACAGCCCTGTTTGTTCCCCTTTCACTTCTTGCCAAGACACACGCAGCCCGCCCTCCTGTCTGAGCAGAGCAGCTTCATGCCCTCGGGAGGTGGCCGTTGGCACAGCCCACACGTAGCCCAGGGAGGGAACAGGGCAACGTCATAGCCTCAGGGCTGAAACGTCCGTGGAGAAACTGGCGCTGGTTCTGGGAGCCCGGGAGCCCCCCTGGGAGCGTCCCCCAGGGAGCCCCCCCAGAGAGCCCCACCCTGGGAACCCCCGGGAGCCCCGGAGCCCCCTCCTGGGAGCCCCCCCGGAGCCCTGGGAGCCCCCCCCCGGGAGCCCCGGAGCCCCCCCCCGGGCGCCCCCCCCGGAGCCCTGGGAGCCCCCCCCCGGGAGCCCCGGAGCCCCCTCCTGGGAGCCCCCCCGGAGCCCTGGGAGCCCCCCCAGCCCTGGGAGCCCCGCAGCCCAGGGCGCCCCGCCGAGGAGGTGGCCTTCCTTCACTCTTGCCTTCCCGCTGGCCACACTCCCACTGACTCTGGAACGAGCTGTCCGAGCACAGTGCACGTCTCCCCTAATTCACAGAAAACAAGAAAGCCAGACACAGCCCCAAACCTTCGCCCTCATGAGGGCACAGCTAGAGTCAGTGAACCCACTCTCGCAGAGGAAGGCTCCTCACAGCAGAAAAGGGAAACGGGCAAGCAATCCAGGCCCCAGCCAAGTCCCGGCCAGTTTAGAAAATGGCTAAATATCCACTGAGGTCTGCTTAGATTTTCCTTCTTCTTCTTTTACTTGTTCATCAGTCAGATCCTTTAGGCAGCAGCAGCCCAGCAACTGAATGTATTTTGTTGTAAAGTTGCAACATGATGCACAGAAAATCTAGCACGGAAACCACGTTACTGAAACATGATCGTGACCAAAACTCACACTGAGTCCTGTGACCTGTGTGGCCAACGGCTTCGGGGCTGCTCCCTTCACACTTCAGGATGTGGGAGGTCTTTTATTAAAAACTAGAGGCCTAGTGTATGAATTCCTGCACTAGTGGGGTCCCTCAGCCTGGCCTGTGGGATCCGGCCAAAACTGGCTCTCCCACATCCCCTGAGGGGTCCCAGATTGCAAGAGAGTGCAGACCAGATCAAGGGACCCACTGGTGGATGATTGGGGCCAGGCAGGGTTGCGGGAGGTGGCCAGCTGGGGAGGGACCATGGGAGGGGAAGCTAACCTACTGGTCAGAACATCTGCCCCCTAGTGGTCTGTGCACATCATAGCAAGCCATTGAGCAGCCTTAGCATATCATTAGCATATTACACTTTGATTGGTTGAATGGACAACTGGACAACCGGACACTTAGCATATTAGGCTTTTATTATACAGGATCCCTTCTTTCCCTTTGGGAAAAATTCATTGTTAACTTAATTGTATAAAAGTTCTTTCACCCCCATCTTACCTGGTGAAATGCCCTCCTTTCTCTTCCAAAGTAGAGCCTGGTCATTGCCTTCTGTAAATATTTAAGACTAGAGGCCCAGTGCATGAAATTTGTGCACTCCATGGGGGTAGGAGGTCCCTTAGCCTGGACTGCGCCCTCTCCCTGTCCGGGACCACTTGGGGGATGTCTGACCAACGGCTTAGGCCCATTCCCTATGGGACGGCCTAAGCCCTCAGTTAGACATCTTTAGCACTGCTGCGGAGGTGCCAATGGCTCCTGCCACAGCCTCTGCACTCGCTAGCCATGAGCCTGGCTTTTGGCTGAGCAATGCTCCCCCTGTGGGAGTGCACTAACCACCAGGGGGCAGCTCCTGCATTGAGCATTTGCTTCCTGGTGATCAGTGCACATCAGGTCACTCAGTTGTTTGGTCAATTTGCATATTAGCCTTTTATTATGCAGGATTCTCTTCAGGGGAAGGGAGAACAGTGACCAGCACCCCATTCCCGAGCCATGGTTTGAGACAAACCACTTTCTGGTTTAGGAAGAGCCTCTGATTTATCACTTGTGATGCCAAGGAGTATGCTGTCACATGTCACGTGGAATACCCCAACGCTGACGCACTGAGCTCATAGGGACGTTCCTGAGCAAGACCAATAGGAGACATCAGACAATACCGGTGAGTCCTGAGAATGGCGTGTAGACATGGCTTATTGCTTTTTCTTGGTATGGTCATAGCTAGAGCTTGCTTATCTGTAAAAATCACAATGCATGTTGTGTTTCATGGGATCAAAAGAATGTTCCAGCCTCTTCCCCCAGCTGCCGGTGGGTGCTCATTCTTCTGGGGAAGCTGAGGGCTGTGGGGTGAGGCCCTCACTTCACCAGGCGACTAGCACAACTTAACCTTTCATTTCCAAGAAGCGCACCGATGAAGTGTGTCCTTAGCCAGGTGGAAGTGTGCAGCAGTGCTCCAGGGACGACCTCACGCCCTTCCCATGGCCCTGGCCCCCTCCCACCCCAGCCCTGCTGCCGCCGCCGCCTCTCAGGCATCCTTTCCCAGGGAGCACAGTCCTCGCCCCCGAGGGAGCACAGTCCTCACCTCTCCTGGGAGCACAGTCCTTGCCCCCAGAGAGCACAGTCCTCACCCCCCGTGGGGAGCACAGTTTTTGCCCCCGAGGGAGCAGAGTCCTCGCCCCCGAGGGAGCACAGTCCTCGCCCCCAGGGAGCACAGTCCTCACCCCCCACGGGGAGCACAGTTTTAGCCCCCCAGGGAGCACAGTCCTCGCCCTCAGGGAGCACAGTCCTCGCCCCCCATGGGGAGCACAGTTCTCGCCTCCAAGGGAGCACAGTCCTCGCCCCCGAGGGAGCACAGTCCTTGCTCCCGAGAGAGCACAGTCCTCGCCCCCCGTGGGGAGCACAGTCCTCGCCCCCCATGGGGAGCACAGTTTTCGCCCCCGAGAGAGCACAGTCCTCACCCCCCGTGGGGAGCACAGTTTTCGCCCCCGAGAGAGCACAGTCCTCGCCCCCCCATGGGGAGCACAGTCCTCGCCCCCCAGGGAGCACAGTCCTCACCCCCCATGGGAGCACAGTCCTCGCTCCTTTTGCGACCGGCCTGCTCACTCACATCATGTACTCAGCCACCTGTGCTGCAGCCGGGACGCGTCGCGGCCCATTGCTGGCATCGGCCACACTCCTTACGTGTGAGTTCGTGTGCCAGAGCAGGCTGCCGCCGTGTGGCTGCTTCAGAGGCTGAGGAGCATGGCCGCATCTCTGAGATCCTGCTGGAAGTGCTTCTGGGTAAATGCTGAAGTGGCACGGCTGGGTCATAGGCAGGTCCAGTGTGGCTTTTTGAGGACCTCCAGACTGCTTTCCCTAGCGGCTGCACCCATGCACACGCCCCCAGCAGTGCCCGAGGTCCGTGTTCCACATCCTCTCCAGGCCTCGCTGTTTTCTTTTCTGGATAGTGACTCGTTTTGCATTTCTCTGACGATTAGAGAGTATGGCCTTTAAAAATTATTTAAAACCCTCTATTTTCACAGTGAGCCTGTATGGCGCTAAGCACTGCTACAGACTTTGCATGCTACAGAATCGAAAGCTTCAGAAACCTAGCAAGGGGCAAAACTGGGTAAAACAAGAACCTCACTCCCAGGGTAACCGCCCCCCCCCCCATTAGCCTTCCTGGAGGAAGAACATCTGAGTGTCAGCCGAATGACTGATCTATACACACTGAGTGGCCAGATGATTATGCGTCGTTCAGAGATTATAATGACCCGGCACTCAGTGTGATAAAAGGCTAAGCAACCATTCCACCGTCCGGTCGGTGTGATGTGCAGCGACTTGGCAATGTGGCTCCTGGTTGTTGCGCCCCAGAACTAGAGAGGAGGAGCCTGATTCCACGGTGTGTCAGCCACGAACTGGCCTCCCACAATCTGGGACCCCTCAGGGCATCGGAGGGGGAGGAGGGGGCAGGGGCGCGGTGAGAGGGGGGCAGGGAGGGGGTGGGAGGGGGGAAGGGGCGGGGTGGGAGGGGGGCAGGAAGGGGGTGGGAGGGGGGCAGGGGCGGGGTGGGAGGGGGGCAGGGAGGGGGTGGGAGGGGGGAAGGGGCGGGGTGGGAGGGGGGCAGGAAGGGGGTGGGAGGGGGGCAGGGGCGGGGTGGGAGGGGGGCAGGGAGGGGGTGGGAGGGGGGAAGGGGCGGGGTGGGAGGGGGGCAGGGAGGGGGTGGGAAGGGGGAAGAGAGGGGGTGGGAGTGGGGGCAGGGAAGGGGTGGGAGTGGGGGCAGGGCGGGGGTGGGAGGGGGGCAGGAAAGGGGTGGGAGGCGGGGCAGGGAGGGGGTGGGAGTGGGGGCAGGGAGGGGATGGGAGGGGGGCAGGGAGGGAGTGGGAGTGGGGGCAGGGGCAGGGTGGGAGAGGGACAGGGAGGGTGTGGGAGAGGGACAGGGAGGGGGTGGGGGGGGCAGGGAGGGGATGGGAGGGGGCAGGGAGGGGGTGGGAGGGGGGCAGGGAGGGGGTGGGAGGAGGTGGGAGCGGGGGGCAGGGAGGGGTGGGAGCAGGGGCGGGAGTGTGTCCAGTCATCTCCACGCCACTTCACGGTGACATCCTGCATCTCACGTGTGCCGAGTACAGAACAGCTTCGTCAGGGTGCTCATTCTTTGTCCGGTGTCTTCTCCTCTGCGACCTCCCTGCTTCCCTGTCCTTTCCCCACTCCCTGGCCAGGAGCCCGTGGAGCCCGCGTGCACTCTGCCCCAGGCTTGTGCTGTGTGGAGGGGGCACCGGCTCAGCAGGCCGGCCTGCCTCTGCTGGTCACAGCCTGTCTGCCTCTGCACGTGCTCTGTGCCGGCTCTGACTGTCACTCCCTGGAGCTGGCTGAGAGAGAGGCCTGTCTGAACCCCAGCCAGCCATGAGCCTCCCCTCCCCGCGGTCAGCCTCACCCCGGCTCCTGGCCTTGTCTTCCAAAGGCCTCCCAATGCGCCTGTTTCCATCATTAGACAAGTCTCTATGGACGCCCCGTCCCTCCGCCACGCGTGTGCCCAGTGTGTGTCCAGCGTGTGTCCAGCGTGATGGTTAGGACACCAGAACCAGCTAGCAGGAATCCTTCCCGGGGTCTTGTCCATGGAACCCAAGAATGAAGCTGAGCACCAGAGGCGTCCAAGCCAGGCAAACACACACAGGCTCCCGCTCGGGGAGGGGCCCAAAGGGGCTGCCCCCAGCCTCCTGCTGTCCCCTTCGACCCGCTCAGGCCCGTCTTCTCCATCTGTGCCGCTCTCTGGCTGGCTCCTGGCATTTCTGCAGCATTGGTTTGCACTTTCAGAGAGACACCGGCGACCGGGATGACCGCGCCCCGGGCCCTGAGCAGAGACCCTTGTTGGCCTCCTGGAGAGCAGCCCGTCACCTTTTCCGTTTTTGTGGCTGCTTCCTGGTCCCGACGTAGAATGTAGAGGTTCCTCCTGGTGTCTGGGGCCGAGTGAGTAATGAATTTATCTTCAAAATCAGTGTCCCTCCGGCCGTCGGGGCGTGTTCGCTGCGGAGCCAGCGCCTCCAGAGGGGCCTGAGAGCACCGTGCTGAGTGCGCAGCGTCCAGGGCTGAGGGCTCCGTCTGCCATGGAGCCGCGGCCACGCAGTGATCGGTGGGTCTGGCTGTACAACGCCCAGGCCCTCGCGATGCAGACGTGGCAAGGTCTTATTCCCACATTTCCCGGTCAGCATCCCAGCTGGGGTCCATGGGGCACTGCCTCTCCTCCCGTTAAAACCGTTTTCCTCTCTCCTCTGGATCAGGGTGTCCGTGGGCCACAGTGAGGCAGACCTGATCTCCAATTCCCTGGTTTTCTGCAAACAGTTTGCTTTTCAGAAGAGGACAGTCTGTCCCAAGAGCACCATGAGGGCCCTGGAAGGCAATTGGGACATTTGGTCAGACTCTGGAAGGCTTCTCGGAATGCAGGGGTCCTGTGAAATGCCCCCGGTCCCTCTGCGTCTCCCCTAGGTCTTGCGAAGGGAAGGGGCCTGGGCATGGAGAGGCCATGGCTCCACTCCCCCTGTTCTACCAGCGGGGCGGGCAGGTTGGATGTGGCCCGCCTTTGGGGACACTTCCCTGGGGGGCCCAGGGTGAGGAGGGCAGAGGCTCTCAGGAGAAGTGGGGCCTCTCCTGCTCCCCCTTTCCCTGAAGCCCCTGGGTGACCAGGGCAAGGAGTGAAGGGTCTACCTCACAGTCTCTGCACACATTTGTTTATCTCTGAGGGCAAAGAGGTCTGGACATAAGCCACCTCCCACCACTCCCCTCCCCTCCCACGGGGGAGGCCCGGCGGGAACATGGCGTTGTAACTGAGGCTCTCTCCTGGGGCCAACTTTCCCCATCTGCCAGTTCACGGTGGGGCCACGCCTGGTGCAGAAGAAAATCTGGCGTTTCTACTTTAGAGTCTGGGGCCAAAGGCATCCTAATGTTTTCAGACGAGCCCGAGGGCTGTCTGCCCGGGGTGAGGGAGACGGCTTTCCGTCCCTAAGAAAACAGGCAGATGGAGGCCCAGCGTCCTCCGTGCCCCTCCCTTTGCTGCCAGGGGCGTCCCTTCTAGCCCAAGAGTGGGGAGGAGCCACTTCCCCTCCCTAAAGTCAGCGAGTGGTCCAGGCCCCTCTGCGCATGGCCACAAAGAGGGTGTGTCGGACTAGTCGGGCTGCCGAGGAGACCCCAGGACCCGGGGCCAGGAGCCAGGCGCCTTCCTCCTCTCTCCGGGAAGCCGGTGTGCCTGTGTCTGCACGAACTGTCACTGTGCGCACACTCACAGACATGGCCTCCCGCACTGTGCCGACCAGCGTGGTCCTATGTGAGTTAACCGTGGCACACTCCGCAGTGGTATGCATGTTGTTCTAGGGCCCATGTCCCTTCCCGGGGGATGAGAATTAAGATGTCTGCAAGCAGATGGTCTGTAGGAGTAGAGTCCCATGTCTTATCCGCCCTCCCCCATCCCCCTATGGTCCCCGGGATCAAAATAGCCCTTCGGACCCTAGACTTGTATCTGTCAGGGCCCTCCCATAAGGAGGCAGAAAACTGTGGCCTTCCAGAAAAACAGGCTCAGTCAGCCCACTGGATGGGGAATGGCCCTCACTTTAAGATTATGTCCCTGTGCAAGGTCAAGACCTCTGGCACCATAGTGGAAATATGCCCGTTCAAACAACCGAAGAGTGATGTCCCGTGAGAGTCCGCGGACGGCACCCCGGCGACCTTCTCCAGAAATGCGCAGCCGGCCTGTGAGCAGCCTCAGGCCGGGCTGGAGCCGGAGCACACCACCGCGCGGCGTCCGGATGCTGGTCCTGTCTCAGCGAACAGCAGCCTGGGGACCTGGGTGTAGGGGGCAGGGCGGGGAGAAGGGGCTGTAGTTTGGGACAGGAAAAAGAAAGGAGAGAGAAAAAAGACCAGGCTTTCTCAGGGAACCGTCTCGGTTGGAGATGGATGCTAACAGTGGGAAGGGTAGCTGTCAAGTGCTTTCCTAGGAAGGTCTCCATCGCCCTGACCCAGGGATGATTCTGAAACGGGGTCTAACACCGCGCCTGCTTGGCTTTCCTGGGGGCAGTGTGCCCTTGTGTTCACTCATTGCCTGTCACCCATGACCATGCAAAGTATTCAGAAAAAGAACTGAAAAGACCAAGCTTTCAAAATTCACTCTTTTCCACTGGAAATCAGCATCTCCTTACTCATGTGGATTTTCTTCTGATAAAATCTAAGTTGTTGCAAATGACATCATTCTACTTTTATTAAAATGTCATGATAGTTTCAAGACATGACTAACTTAAAACCTTCCGAGAGCCGGAACCAGTTTGGCTCAGTGGATAGAGCATCGGCCTGCGAACTGAAAGGTTCCAGGTTCGATTCTGGTCAAGAGCATGTACCCCCAGTGGGGGCTGTGCAGGAGGCAGGTCGATGTTTCTCTCTCATCATTGTTTCTAGCTCTCTATACCTCTCCCTTCCTCTCTGTAAAAAATCAATAAAATATATTTTTAAATAAATAAATAAAACCTTCTAAGAACTTGAAGTTACACCAAGGTGCGTGGTGCAGGAAGAGGAGCAATCTTCAGGTCTGTCTGTCACCTTTGGCGCTATGCCGGCTGCCCCACTACTAGCTGGGTTCCCGTGGGTGTGTTCACTCTCCTCCGCTCCCACTTCTGGGACCTCCCCGCCTTCATGGCTCGAGGTGAAGTCCGCGCCCTCCAGACAGAGGTGACTCTCAAGGTTACTTAGTTCTCTGGTCACAGACTTGTGGGACTTTTCATTGCAACCCCCAAACTTAATGCACCCCAAGCTGGTTGCCTCTAGCCCAGTGGTCGGCAAACCGCGGCTCATGAGTCACATGTGGCTCTTTGGCCCCTTGAGTGTGGCTCTTCCACAGAACACCACGTGCGGGCGCGCATGCACAGTGCGATGGAAACGTTGTGGTCCATGTGCAGAAGTCCATTTTCGGCCTGGGAGAGTCGATTTTGAAGAAGTGGCGTTAGAACACTCAAGGGCCCAAAGAGCTGCATGTGGCTTGTGAGCCGCCGACCACTGCTCTAGCCTCGCTATCTCAGAGAATGGGATTGTCACACAACCACAGTTTAAAGCTCAGACCTTGGGACTTGTCTTGAAGCCTCTCTGCCCCATCCCCACTCCGCAGCCACGTGTGGACAAGTCTAGTTCTTGTCCTTCTTCCGGGCACTTGTCTGCCGCCACGCCCCTGGTCCCAGCCATACAGCCTCCCCCATGGTTATGTGGCCTTGGGGTTGGAGGGATCAGACGCAGACCCTATCGATGGTTTTTCTAAGTGTAATGGAGCGTGTGAAGCGAGAGAGTGACGATGGGCTTGCCTTAAATACCAAGATGTTTAAGTTGACATGGCTGCCAGGCAGAGATGCTGGCCTCGCAGCCCAGGAGTGCAGTGGGGATGGAGAACGTTGTTGCTGAAAATACCCCTTTGGAGGTAGAATGACAGGACTAGTGATTCCTGGGACCTGACGGTGGGGAGGGAAGCAGGCTGTGGATGGCAGTGAGGTGTGGCAGGCAGCTGGATGTGGTCTTCCTTGAGGAGCCATGGGGTGGGGAGGCGAGTGTCCAGGTCAGAGGGGAGCCACTGATGTCTACGTGCCCAAACCCAGAGGGTGGGAAGCCAGAGAAAGGGTGCAGAGCACAAAGGCAGGAAGGCCCAGGCCAGACTGGTAAGAATAATGCCTGCAGCCCCGGGGCCTGGAGAGGAGCCCACGCTGGAGATTAACAGGCTGTGGTGTCTCTGAGGGAAAAGCCACTGGAGGAGCGCCATGGGCCACGTCACACCAGTGCCCTGGCGACTCCCTGGCCTGCTGGGCGCCTGCACTCGGGCCCTGAGCAGTGCCTGGCACACAGGCTCAGCTTTGTTTAATGAATCCTTGGTCTGTCTCTGCCACTCTGCACGCACATCTCTACATCCGTTTACCATTTTAACTGTGGGCGTGTATGTTCCTTTACGCCTGGAAGGGGGCGGCTAAGAGCACGGCCAGTCCTGGTTCTCTCCAGGCTGGCGGTCCGGACACAGAGCCTGGCACACAGGCCTGTAAAGGTGGTCGGCGCTCAGTCAGCCAGGACCAATGTGTCTGTGAGATGCGCACACGTTGGTTCCCCCTTGGCTTGGGACCATGTTTTGTTTCGTGTGAAAAATGCAGATCTGGGCTTCAGTACAGCAGCCACATGTGTCGTCAGGGCCTCGGCAATGAAGGAGGAATCATCTGCTCAGTAGAAAAGGTTTGAGAGCTGGCTGGGGTGGTCCAGTGGTTGCAGCATTGCTGATGACTCAGCAGAGACTCAACTGGTAGCTGGTCCTCTAGGAAGGCCACTAACCCCGTGACTCTCACCGTTTCCTCGTCTCTATGTGGGATAATGACAGCACATGCTCAGAGCTAGTGATCCTTCCAGAGGCGCCGGACAGGGCAACCATAAGAACTTGAAGGTGCTCACTGCTGCATCACTGTTGACAGGTTCAGAAATCATCCCTGACCCTGTCTAATCACAACCCTGGTCTATGTCTCTGGCTGGTGCTCTAACAGGATCTCCAGAAACCTCCTGTCTGATGTCTCCAACTGGGATCCACAGACCTCTCCAATGTGCTATATCCAGAACAGGTCTCTGTTCCGCCCCTACACCCAGCATCAACCCAACCCAACCCAAACCAATGCATCCTGAACCATCCCAACCCAAACCAACCCATCCCAACCCAACCCATCCCAAACCAGCCCAACCCATTCCAAACCAACCCATCCTGAACCAATCCAACCCAAACAACCCATCCTGAACCAACCCAACCCCAAACAACCCATACTGAACCAATCTATCCCAAACCAACCCATCCTGAACCAACCCAACCCCAAACAACCCATACTGAACCAATCTATCCCAAACCAAACCATCCTGAACCAACCCAAACCAACCCATCCTGAACTAATCCAACCAAGCCAAACCATCCTGAACCAAACCAACCCAACCCAACCCAAATCAACCCATCCTGAACCGACCCAACCCAACCCATCCCAAACCAGCCCATTCTGAACCAATCCAACCCAAACCAAACCATCCTGAATCAACCCAACCCAACCCAAACCAACCCATCCTAAACCAGTCTAACCCAACCCAACCCAACCTAAATCAATCCACCCCAAACCAACCAAGCCAACCCAACTCAAACCAACCCATCTCAAACCAACCCATCATGAACCAACCCAAACCAACCCATCCTAAACCAGTCCAACCAATCCAACCCAACCCAACTCAAATCAACCCACCCCAAACCAACCAACCCAACCCAAACCAACCCAACCCAACCCAACCCAACTAACCCAAACAACCCAACCCAAAGCAAGCCAAACCAACCCAACCCAAACCAACCCAATCCAAACCAACTAACCCAAACAACCCAACCCAAAGCAAGCCAAACCAACCCAACCCAAACCAACCCAACCCAAACCAACTAACCCAAACAACCCAACCCAAAGCAAGCCAAACCAACCCAACCCAAACCAAACCTACTCAACCCAAACCAATCCATCCCAAAGCAACCAGCCCAAACCAACTAACCTAAACCAACCCAACCCATCTCAACCCAATCCAACCAAAACCGACTCAACCCAACCCAACCCAAACCAACCCATCCCAAACTAACCCAACTGAACCTAAACCAAACCAAACCAAACCAAAACTTACTCTCTTCCACCCACTTAATTAGTCAGAAGTAGTTCTTAGTCCTCCCGTGACCACATTGTGCTGGCTATAAGCCTGAAGTGCATGTGGAATCTGCTCTGGTGTCTGTCTAAACCCATGCTGTCCAGCCTCCAAGTGGAGCCCCCTTCTGGCTCCCTGCCTCCCACACAACCCCGTCAGTGGCATTAATAACTCCTTAGAACTCTTTGGCTATTTCTCTTCATGTTTAGAATAAGATTAAACTTCTTCCTAGAGCTAAATGCACTGAACTCCATTCATCTCTTTGCTCTCCTCCCATCCCTCTCTGTGGCCTCAGCCATCATGCTCCGTGAGCCTGGGAAGGGCTCCTGCCCCCTCTCCCTACCCCTGTTTGCCTTCACACTGAACTCAGTGCTTAGTGTCATAGCTGAGAGGGGTTACCTACCAGCCCAGGCAAGTTAATTCCCTCCATTTCACACACTGATTCTCCTGTGTGAGCTATTCATGTCATTTGTAGCTCTTCGTAGAATTTGCAAGGATCTTCCTTTTTGTTGTTTGTTTGGGAGAACATTGTTTTACTCCACATGAGAAGGTAATTTCCAAATGATATTATTGTTATGCCCAGATTTCAAGATCCCCAAGGACCACCAGGGAGCTGAGTCCAATGCAAAAAACAAAGAACCTTTATTCAAACTTGAGTCTGATCTCCATGCCTCTACCTACGCAGCAGCAGAATGCAAAGAGCCCCAAGCTCTGAAAGTGTAGTCCTTTTTATAGGGTTTAGGGTTGGGTGGTGGAGTGATGCTCAGACCACTGAGTTGGCTGGTTCCGATTGGTGGAGTGAGGGCCAGGGTCCAGTTACACTGGGTTACTTCCCTCTGTATTTCTATTGGCTGATTTAAGGGTGGGTGGGTAATTGATACATTTTGTGGTCTTTCTCTGAAAGGGGTTATGTCAGAGACATAGTTATACAAGACAGTTACACAGTCAGTCCTGCTTTGCCCTTGAAAGAAGGCCTATGTGCTGCGAAGGGGCCATGAGACCGTATCTCAAGGCCTGGCCTGGTGTCAGCACTGATAACTCTATAGTCCACGGCCTCTCTGGAAGCATGCTCCAACATTCTCACTCTCCTACAATTATCTGAAGGAAAAGTTGAGTGTACATCATGGAACCAGTAGCCCAATTTCCAGGGTCTCAAAATGCCCAGTTTGGTGTAGTCAGTGTAGGGACAGATGCAAACAAAACTGGCGACCTCCTTCTCTCCAGGGAAGAAGTTTCCCTCCCTCATTTCTACTCAGAACCCGGCGTTAGGGAGTTGATGCTAAGCGCTGCCTCACTTACTGGGATGCACACATGTATTTCCCTTGCTCAGCCTACAACCAGCTGGGTCTTTCTCAGGGGCCGGGGCCCCTTGGAAACGCAGTAACCGAGGAAGACGGCCTCCTCCACGTCTGTGGAGGGTCTGACACAGCCGGGCAGGGGCTGCCTGGCTCCTGAAGACACGACTTTGTTTCCCTTTGGATAGTGTGAATTGGCTCACACCAGGGTCAGTCCAGGGGCCGGGTGAGTCCAGAATGGGCAGGTGACAAACAGTGGTCCTGGCCCCGGATGCGGGAATCGGCGGCTGCTGCCTGGAGAGCGTGGGAGCGGGCTTCCTGAGCGAGATTCCCACCGAGAATGGCCTCGGTGCACACCACGTGGCTTAATGCTTACGCAGTGACTCAGCTTTCTTTCTCTCCTGCCTTTGAGGAGAGAAGCTCTGGGTTTGGGAGAGATTTTATTTTTAATTATATTTCTGATAGCAGTAGTAAATATACTTCAGCCTTAAAGAAAACTTTGTTAAGTTCTTAATAGAGTATGTCACTGTTGGCAAATAAAATATCTAATTCATTGATTTTTAAAAAAGTTTAGTGGTCCTTCACAGTCACACGGCATCTTGAGGGCAATTGTCTAGGTGCTGATCAATTTCCCTTCCTCTTTGGTGGAAGCTCTGTGCAGCCTAAAACGACCAACACCAGAGACAGTGACGTCACCAGCTGGGCCTCCTGAGCAGGCCCTTCAAGGAGCAAGCTGCCCAGGAAGAACCGCACAGCTGTCTGCTTTTGTTCAAGGCAGTTTCATCACTGAACGGTCACTGTCCTTCCTCAGTGCCTGTGTGAGAATGATAGCAGACCAGGAACCGAGAGAGGGGCCGTGATCCACACAAGTTCTATTGGTGGTCGGTGCTTACGAAATGGCAAACGTCACCAGAGGCTGATCGAGGAATGAAGTCCCTGGCATTCTCCTGGGACTTGGGACTGGGCGCCTCAGGACAGGACAGGCTCCTGACCCGAAGCACGCTGAGCTGAGTGTCACCCTGATGGAGGCAGGTAGGAGAAGAGCAAAGCCATTTCATTGACAGTTCCATGGAGCCTCCACAGCAGGACCAGGGCCAAGGAAGTTTCCAGAACAGGGGCCACTGGCATGACTGGGGCTGTGGGGAGGGTGGAGCAGTGCAGACATAACTGGGAAGATAAGGGTTTGTGGGTACAGATTTCTCGGATCAACGTGCCCTCGGTGGGAAGGCAGACCTTTCCGGTGCAGGCAGAGAACTGCCACCTGGTTTGTGGGAGGTGACAGGAGCTGTCCTGCTTCTCTGTTCCTCAAGGCCTTCAGGTGAGATGCTCAGCCGGCCACTCGGTAGTGTTTTGGGTCCTGGACCTGTTGGCCTCTACTGCAGGTTCTGAGCACACAGCCGGCCTTGCTCCTAATGCAGCTCCATGAGGAGGTGCTCTGGGGGAGCTGTGATTGGAGGGAGGTGCTCTGGGGGAGCTGTGACTGGAGGGAGATGCTCTTGGGGAGCTGACATGGAGGGAGGTGCTCTGGGGCTGGCTGTCACCAAGGCCTTTAGCAGAGCTTGTGTCCTCCCCGGGACTCTGCATCCTAGAACCCTCTGGTCCAGAGTGTTGCTATGGTACCAGGAAGGAGACAGAGTACTCCAAGTTACATCCATTAGATGGGAAGTCTGAACCAGTGTTTTCTCTGAGTCCTGAGGGTTGTGCCAGCTGGCAGGTGAGTGGGGAGAGCTTTCATCTGCCCCTTAGCCTGCCCCCAGCCTGCCCCCTAGCCTGCCCCTTAGCCTGCCCCCAGCCTGCCCCGCCCCCCCTGCCCCCCGCCTGTAGCCTGCCCCCAGCCTGCGGTCTGACTGGCTGCTGGCTGCCTCAGCTGTGGCTCGGTCCTTCCTGAAGGCATCCACACCTGCCCGCCCCCAGGCACGTGGGAGGCGGCACCTGCAGGCTCAGCCCCAGGACCAGGAGAGCTGGTGAGCCGGGACTTGTAGGCTCCAGCCCACCAAGCCAAACAGAAAACAGGGTGTTCTAGACTCCATTCCTAGAAAGCTTTCCGTACTAGCTGCATTGTTACAGCCACGTTTTCCTTCTGATTGAGGAAGAAATCAGCATCAAAACATCTCCCCAGCCTGGCCCTGTCCCCGGAGCCTGGACAAGTGGGCCAGCCCTCCACCCCCACGGTTCCCCTCCCTCCCAGGGCTGGTCAGCTTCTTGCCCACAGGAGCCCCAAATTTTGAATCTCTCAGCACTGCCGGGAGGGACAGAAACCGAGAACTCTGAGCTCCCAGGAGTGACTGACAGAAACGGAGAACCTTCTCGGGGCCGAGGGTGCCCCTCTCTTGTGCTTGCACAGTTCTGTCCCTCAAACCACAGACAGTTCCTTTTCCAACTTTGTGTTCTGTCCCTTTAACCTGTGCACCATCTGCTGAGGGCAGAGGGGGAGAGGGCGTGGCATCCTGCGCCCAGCCTTTCTTAGTGAGCTCAGCCCTCAGCCAGGCACAGCCTCAGGGCGCTGTGGGGGCACTGCCATAGGGCCTCAGACTGAGAGGAAAGGCCTGGGGCGGGGAGCTGTGGGGAGGCAGGAGGCTGAGGGGATGGGGGGGGGCTGAGGGAAAGGGGGGCTGGGGGCTGAGGGGAGGTGGGGGACTGTGGGCCGAGGGGAGGGGGAGCTGTGGGGAGGCAGGAGTCTGAGGGGTCGGGGGTCGGGGGGAAGGGCCTGTGGGCTGTGAGCCGAGGGGAAGGGGGTCTATGGGCTAAGTGGACGGGTGCTGTGGGCCGAGGGGAGGCAGGGGCGGGGTGCTATGGGCCGAGGGGAAGGGGTGCTGTGGGGAGGCAGGAGTCTGAGGGGACTGGGAGGGGAGGGAGGGAGGCTGTGGGCTGAGGGGAAGGGGTGCTGTGGGGAGGCAGGAGTCTGAGGGGACGGGGGGAGGGGCTATGGGCTGAGGGGAGGCGCGGTCTGTGGGCTGCCACCTGTGGCAGATGCCAGGTCACCAGCCAGGCACCAAGGGGAGGAGGGACAGCTGTCAAGAAGGAAGTTTTGGGGTTACCCTGGGGATCATAGTTCAGAACTTTTGCAGACTCACAGGTGTGCGTCATGCATAGTAACTTCTGCTTTTAAAGATACACACACTCAAATCTCTAAAACATTCCTTAAGATTTTAGGGTTGTTTTCTGTTTACTCTTTAATTTTCTAAGATTTGTTTGTTTTCAGATGTTGAGTTTGGGGGGGAGGTGGTCTTTCTACAAGGGTGTCACAGGAGAGCTGGAGCAGTGCTTCTGTTTCTATTTGACGAGAGAAGGTCCCTTTAATATTTAATACCCTCACTGCCAGAAATAATATGCTTACATCAAAACACATTTTTAGCCGGGACCGGTTTGGCTCAATGGATGGAGCGTCGGCTTGGGGACTGAAGGGTCCTGGGTTCGATTCCAAGGGCATGTACCTTGGTTGCGGGCATATCCCCAGTGGGGGGTGTGCAAGAGGCAGCTGATCAATGACACTCTCTCTCATCGATGTTTCTAACTCTCTCCCTTCCTCTCTGTATAAAAATCAATAAAATATATTTTTATAAAACACACATTTTTAATGAAAACAAAACCAAACCACACACACACAAGGACACACACATACAGTCACACGCACACACTCTCACACACACAGGGACACACACACACACACACGCCAATGCTTTAAGAACTGACGGGGAGGAGAGTTTATTTCGGTCCCTCACAGCTCCCCGCCTGGAATGCTGAGGTGTGCGCACTCAGAGGGCAGCAGGGCTGCTGTGTGGGCTGAGGAGGCAGCCTGTGGCTCCTGCAGGCGCTGTCCTGGGCCCATCCAACATCCTCATTTCAAAAGGCCCCTCGTCACCCTGTGTGACCAGCGAGACCCCATTCTAGGAGTCAAACCATACAAGTGACTGGGTCTGGGGATCAAAAGTTAGAAAAGTCAGTGTGGGGGGATGGAGGCAGTGTTCTCCATGGACCCAAGAGCCCAACTCTGTCTCTATCCTCAAGGCCCATGGTCGTGATCCAGTGTCAGGAACAGCTCCCGGACTAGCGGGAGGCGCACGGAGGGCCGAGGCGCTGCAGCGGGCGGGGGCGGGGGGGTGGAGAGGGGTCGGCGGAGCATATGAGGGGTCGCAGGGCAGCGGTCACAGCCCAGGGGACCCTATACATGCAGATTTGACTGTGCGCTCGGCCTCTAGTTCTGAGTTTAAAAAAGAAAAAAGGCAAAAACATCATGATGAGAGGTGTTTGGCTGACAGCTGTGTCATTCAACAGTGACATGTGACTGCTGGCACGTGGCTCTCGGTTTGTTAGTGATATGGACGGACCCTGTGCTGGCGAGAGCTCACCAGGGAGGGGCCCAGTCTTCAGAGGGACACAGCCCTCGGAGGGTTCGGGGAGGGGGACACAGCCATGGGGGGAGGAATGCAGACACAGCCCTAGCGGGAAGAGGCAGAGCTGTAGGGGGAGGGGAACACAACTGTCAGGGGGAGGGGACACAGCCCTGGGGAGAGAGGGTACAGCCATCGGGGGAGGGGCAGAGCTTTAGGGGAAGGGAGACACAGCCCTGGGTGGGGAGGGTACAACTGTAGGGGGAGGGGACAGAGCCCTGGGGGGAGGGGGCACAGCCATCGGGGGTGGGGGGGACAGAGCTTTAGGGGAAGCGGGACACAGTCCTAGGGGTAGGGGACACAGTCCTAGGAGGAGGGGGCACAGCCATTGGGGGAGAGACAGTCTTGTGGGGAGGGGGCACAGCCATCGGGGGAGGGGACATAGTCTTGGGGGGAGGGGCCACAGTCCTGGGGGGATGGCTGTGAGTCAGCTCCTGCCATCAGGGGTGTTTCCAGAGGAATGTCCGGTGCTCAGCCTCCAGGGTGGGGGGGCGGATTGTGGCACATCCAGGCATGCTGGTCCTTCCACCAGCCTCGGTACTGCTGAGTGACTATGTGAGTGACGAGGAGGGAAATGAGTAAGGAGGACGAGGCCCGTAGAACCGTTTTCCAGGAAGAGGACTAAAAGGGAGGGGCGGTGAAGGGAGGGCTTGGTTTCGGGGAACCGAGAGTTCTGAGGGGAAACCCTCAGGCCGACGGGTTGGGGAACCAGGCTCCGGGCTGGGAGGCAAGAGCGGCTTCAGAGGAGAAACCTCGGCTGGGACTGAGTTCTGGTGGGACGGCCAAATGCCAACATACACCAAACCAGGTCTGACTGCCAGCGGGTGGTGGGGTGAGGATGGGGAGGGGTGGGGGGTTCAGGATGGGGAGGGGCGGTGAGCGGCTGGCTCAGCTCAGCCTGCCCCCCGCCTCGCTCTGCCCCGCGCGGCCGGCTCCCTGCCTTCCTCCATGGAGAGCCGGCTGTGGCTCGGGTGATGGCTCTCCTGTCGGTGATCTTCCTGAAACACCAAGTGTGATGGCGCTGCCAGAGGTCAGGGCGGCTGCAAAACATGAAATGTGCCCTCGGACCCTCGGAGGTCCGTCCGAGACGAGGAGCCACAGCGGCGCTGAGACGCTGGCTCCGGCACGGGGCGTCCCCGGGCCCAGAGCCCCCAGGCCGGCTGTGGGGTGCGTGTCCTCCCCGTGGCAGTGCCATCCCGTTCCTCCACTCGGCACCAGGTCCGGACTGCGCGGTCGCTCCGGTGCCGCTGCACCTGCACCCGCGTCCTCCTGCGGGGCCCCCAGGCCCGGCGGGGACCCCGCTCTGCACTCCGCTCCCTTCGGGAAAGCTGAGCCTCCACGTGTCCACATGGAACCACCGCCAGTGGCACAGGCCGACGGTCCTTTGCAGACAAAGAGCAACTTGGAGAACGAGAAGAGGGTGTGTGCTGTGTTGGGGTGCAGGCTGAGCCTGAGCCTGTTCTCTGTCCACAAGGGGTGAGCGATGGGGTGACATCGGACTGAACCAGAAGGCAGAGGAGCTCCGACCACAGGCCAGAGTCCCGGCCGCAGGGGTAGTTCTGGAGGCTGACTGCAGGTCCCCAGGACCGGCTCCCTCTGCCTCACCGCGTGGCCATCAGTCCTGGCAGTGCTCCCTGGTGGCCAGTCTCGGGGATGGCGGACCACACGCAGAGTGGCGGGAGGCCCAATGGTCAGATCCAGACGGAATGGAAGACCATGGCAGAGTTCATAAAAACCAGAGGAGCACATCGTCAAACCGATACGAAGGCCGATTGGAAACCAACAAGATTTAAAGTAATTGAGACTTTAGGATATGTGTACAGAAAGGGGAAAACCTTCAAAAGAAAAGACACTTTTTCCTCGATTTATTTCTCAAATTGAACTTTAGCCTCGCACTTTAAAAAGGACAGGCGCAGTAACAGAAGCTCCCCCTCGCTCCGTCTCTCAGGGAAATTCTGTATTCCCACAGGCGAATGTGAGCTCCAACACGGAGAGGGAAATACATGTTGTAGTAGAGTCTGTAGTTGCCTCAACGCCATCCGTCATCTCACTTTTCCTCATGTTCTCACTGAGGGTGCAGAGCCCGAGAGCTGTGCTTTCCCATCTGTCCTATGTCAAGCTTTTTGCTGACATTGCAACAAACATTTTCAGAAAAGGGCATTCATTATTCCTTGTACATTTTCACTTAGTGACATAACCCAATTAACCAAAAAAGAACTCACTATATCTTAAAAAAAAAAGCCGTCCTGCCGGTGTGGCTCAGTGGTTGAACATCAACCCAGGAACCAAGGGGCAGGGTTCTATTCCCGGTCAGGGAACATGCCAGGGTTGCAGGCTCGATCCCCAGTAGGAAATGCAGGCGGCAGCCTATTGATGGTTCTCTCTCATCAATGTTGCTATTTCTCTCTCCCTCTCCCTTCCGCTCTCTCTAAAAATCTGTAAAACATATTAAAAAAAGGGAAAAGGAGAAAGTCGCCCTGCGGCATTACGCAGCGGCTAGAGGAGGGCGAGGATCTGCGTGACCGGCCCAGAGCAGCTGCTGCTGCAATGCCGCGAGGAGACGCCTCCGGTGAGGGGCGGAGGAGCAAGGACCAGCACCTGTGCACACCCAGGCTGTCGGCTGAGGTCAGAAATGGAGGTAGAAACACATGTTGAAAGATGGATATTTTTCTTTATATACTTGCATTGTCTTACTCATGAAACAGTTTTAAAAGAAGAATTCAATAAATTAAATAACATTTAAATGCAATCTGGCCCGGCCAGCGGCTCAGTGTTTGAGTGTTGACCTCGGAACCAGGAGGTCATGGTTTGATTCCTGGTCAGAGCACATGCCTGGTTTTGGGCTCGGTCCCCAGGAGGCAGCCGATCAGTGATTCCCTCTCATCATTGATGTTTCTCTCACTCTCCCTCTCCCTTTCTCTGACATCAATAAAATATATTAAACACAAGAACATATTCTGGAGCAGTCTAATGCACACCCTGTGGGGGAGGCCGGAGCGGAGGGCCGGTCAGAAGGGCGCAGTGCAGACGCCAGGCCGCTCACACAGCCATGAGAACCCAGTGACGTGAGGCGCTTCCATGGGCGCGCCGATGCTGCAGTCACTGTGCCAGGAAGCCCAGGCACGTTGGAGATGGCTCCATGCCCAGCCGGTGGTGGCGCTGGTGGGAGCACTGCTCCAGGCACCACAAACAGGCTCAGGGGCGGCTCCCAGTCCCGCACACACCTAGCTGTCAGCTTCGCTCCCATCAGGGTGTGAATGGAGGCAACCAGTCGACGTTTCTTCCTCCTTCTTGCTCTCCTCTCCCCTCTCTCTAAAATCAGTAAAAATAAATAAGACACACACACACACAAAAATAGCTTCAATTAACTAAAGAGACAAAAATTGAACTATGTAGCAAAATGCATACCTTCTACTATTTTAATTTTAAAAAGACTGTAATGTCACGGAGGAGACTAATATTTACCTGAAGGAGAAACGTCATTAAAGCTACTAAGACTCACATGGATTTCATAAAAACAATCTGATCAGGGCAAGAGAAATATAAAATACCTTTTAATAAGCTGACTTTTCTTCTTGAAAACGAGTCCCCTATACGCTTTTATTTTGAACCAAGAGTAGGGATGGTGGCCGAGAAGCCGGCAGAATTTCCGGGAAGGGCTGGAGGCCCAGCTGTTTGTTGTCCTTGAGCTTCTGCACTATGACTCTGGCGAAGTCCTCTCCCTGGATGTCAGTGGTGTCCAGTAACTGCCTGACCTTGGCGGTCCTCGTGGGCTTGGTGCTGACGAGTTCGTAGTCTTCCTTCATGATCAGGTCCCGGGACAGCAGGGCATCCAGCGCCTGGTTGAGGCAGGCCTCGGTCATCTGGCTCACAACCTCCTCCCTTTTGCTCTGGATCCACTGCTGGGCCACCCCGGGCTGCGGGCGCTCTGCACGGTGCCAGCGGGAAGGCGAGGACAGACGGGTGAGGCAGAAAACAAGATGGAAATAAACACGGAGGCACACACCTGTGTCACTGTGACTGTGCTAACGTGGAAAACCAGCATTTGGGGGATGCTGTTAATTTTCTCTTCTCGTCCCTCCCAGAAAAGCACTCCCTTTTTATCTGCTATAAATGGTGGGGCAAAACCATTTTCCAGGTTTTTAAAAAATGTGTAAAAGATACCTGCATATTTGTTAGATAAACAAAAGCAACTTTGCCTTTAATAACGTTCCCGGTCACCCCTGTGCCCAGCCGCCTTCCCTCCCCAGACCTTGAGGGATCACCACTGAGCTGTGACCACGTGGCCCCTGAGCTGTGACCGCGCAGCCCCTGAGCTGTGACCGCGTGGCCATTGAGCTGTGACACACGCGGCCCCTGGTGCTGGGGCTGGAAGTGCTTACTGCAGAATGCACGTGTTTGCGATCTTGGGGAGTGAAGACAGAACCACTGACCTGGTAGACCTACTGGGCAGAGTGTAGAGCTGATGAATGTCGCAGCCGAAATTTACCTGAGTTTCCCTCGGCTGAGAGGGGGTGTATTGCCAGAGAGCACAGGGCGGTCTCCTGGTCACAGAACAGGGCCGTGGGAGCCGCGGACACATCATCACAGTTGTGGTTGGCCGGGCAGGGAAGCAGGGCCGAGCTGTCCGGGGTTTTTCCTGAAAGACAGCATTGCCGCTAGGGGAGGGCGTCCCAGCTCTCGTGCAGCTCTGGGCAGCATGGTCACAAGGGGAGGACAGCCGTGTCACACGGGGAGGAGAGCAGTGTCACACGAGGAGGTGGCAGTGTCACGCGGGGAGGACGGCCGTGTCACACGGGGAGGACAGCCGTGTCACACGGGGAGGTCAGCCGTGTCACACGGGGAGGAGAGCAGTGTCACACGGGGAGGAGAGCAGTGTCACACGGGTAGGCAGCAGTGTCACACGGGGAGATCAGCCGTGTCACACGGGGAGGTCAGCCGTGTCACACGGGGAGGACAGCCGTGTCACACGGGGAGGTCAGCCGTGTCACACGGGGAGGACAGCAGTGTCACACGGGGAGGACAGCAGTGTCACACGGGGAGGAGAGCTGTCACACGGGGAGATCAGCCGTGTCACACGGAGAGGTCAGCCGCGTCACACGGGGAGGAGAGCAGTGTCACACGGGGAGGACGGCCGTGTCACAGGGGGAGGATGGCCATGTCACTCGGGGAGGACGGCCATGTCACACGGGGAGGACAGCAGTGTCCACCTCTGCTGCCCAAGCTGCGTGCACCCCTGGGCTGGGAGTGAATGCTCCTGAGAACAGGAGGGCTTACCCGAACGCTTTCCCGGACCCTCCCTGCTGTGCCCATGTGAATGACACATCATGGATCTTGCTTCAATCGTCGCCCCTCCCTCTTCTGTGTCTCCGCAGTTGGAACCGTCCTCTATTCGGTGTGTGACGTGTTTCCCACGCTCTCCTTGTTACCCTGTCACTGCAGGCCTCAGCGGCCACCTCTTCCCAAGTCCGAGTAATTACCTCCTCTGACTTTACGGAACCTCCACCTCCCATTTTGAGCAGCCAACTGGGCATGGCCCTCATGCATGCTGCTGAACACCTCACTGAAAACATTACAACTTAACACCTCAACTTTAAACCGTCTCATCACTAGCACCAACGCCCTCCCAGTTCCGGCTTCTGTGTCCCTCCTGCCAGAGGGGGCCTCCCCCTATCGGGCACCCCCACCCCTCCTGTGCTCTGATCAGGCCTCGTCTCCCAGCAGCGCCCCCTTGTCTCCTTGCTCTCCCCAATGGACTGGAGTCCAGCCAGGACCGGACTTCCTGCAGCAAGGACTTCACCATCACTCCTTTGCTCAGAAGCGTGCAGAGGTGGCTCCCACCCAAGGGAAAGCCAGACAGCGCAGCCAGGTCGGCCTCACCACACCTGGCCTCCCCATCCGTGCGCCCCTCGAACCCGAGCCCCGAGCCCCGAGGCTGTCGCTCCACCTGGAATGCCCACCCTGCGTAACGACAGGTCCGGCCTCCGCCAGCAAGTTCTTGGTGACGGCAGAGCTGAGCGGAGCGACATGAAAGCACGGACCAGAACGCCTGCTCTCAGCACGAAGTGCAGCTCCTGGCGGCCATGGGGCCCAGGGTCCCTGAGGCTACTGGGAAGACACCCCCCTCCCCTCCCTCCCACCCCAGCTCCATCAGCTCCCCTGACCGCCTGCGGCCACACTGTGCACACGCAGACACCGCTCCTCTCTCAGAGACTGTTTCGTGCCTCCCTGTACCGCCAGCAGCCTGCCTTCCACTCGGGAGGGGTCTCATGGACAGCCCAGGCCTGTACTGTGTCCCTCGTGAACATGCGCCATGGTGCCAATGGGAGACGCGAGCCATACAAACCAACTGTTTGCCAAGAACACCAGCTTAAAGAAAGTGGGAAACTGTGAGCCGTGCTGACTACGCATGTACGTACCAGCTGCACAGTCACCAAGCGGAGGCGCGGACAGGAGCCCAGCGGGAGAGCTGCTGCGTGCGGGGGAGATGCTGCGTGCGTGGGAGATGCTGCGTGCGTGATGCCGAAGAGCCCCGCACGATTCCTGTGGCAAACAGGGCGCAGGGCTCAGGTTAAAGAAAAACCATTTAAACGGTATGTAGCTTTCTTTCCTAAACAGTTCCTGCTTGTGGCTTATCATAATCAAAGAATCAAAACGACAGTTATAGCTTACAAAGAAAAAAACACATAGTATATCAAATAAACAAAAACCTGATTTTAAAAATCCACTTAAATTGGGGGTGTACAATAATTAAATACAGTAGAAATCATAACTTTCCCAGGATTTACTATATGATTTTAGAGGCTCTGCACAGCTGATGAGTCATTTGAAATCTGCAAGTCTGGTTACCTAAGCAGGTGCCTCCTCCGCCCACATCCACCCCCGGGGCCGCAGAAGTGCAGAGTCTCGGACACGCCTCGGGCGTCAGGCTCCCCGGTGACGTCTGTGTCTCTATCTAGGGGCAGCGTGCTCTGAGAGCGGGAGGTGGATGGAAAGCAGATCTAAAGACCATGTGCCGTGTGGCAGCACTCATTTGAAGGTCTTTTCTGAATCCATAAAGTAGAATACATTGTATTCTTAAGAGAAGGGACCGATGCAGTAAGCCTGGGTGAGCGCCTCTCAGACCTTCCTGGTGACAGCATCACCGTGGCGCCCTCCTCCCGGGAGGGGAAGACAGGCAGACGGACAGTGAGAGCTCGGTCAGGACGGCCCAGCATCGGAGCAACGTCCCCCACGCCTGGCCCCGGGGACACAGAGCGCCGCAGGCCGCAGGCCGGCTGGGCGAGGCACAGGGGCCGGAGGAGGGATTGCCAGCCGGCACGGCCCTGGGCACAGCCCTGGGCACCAGCCCTGGGCACCGCAGATCCCAGGACCTCCCAGGATAAGACGGGATGACCGTCCCTGTTCTCCTCACGTTCTGAGTTTATCGGCCGAAGTGTTTACCTCCTGTGGACCATGGCTCAGAGAGAGGTTCATAGACGCCTCCGATTTCCTGTCACCTGAGTGGACGGCACTCAGAGCGCTCTGCACCTGGAGCGGACACATACATGTGCTTTAACACAAGCAACAAATCTCATGAGTAAAATTCTCAAACAAATCAGCTTATCCCAAATGGTGATCTTTGTTTTAACAATTACTTTATGAAAAACCTTAAATTTATATTCTATTCCAGGCCCCGTGTGGGTGTCACTGACATCCACGCACTGGTGATCTTACCAGTGCGATGGCAACGAGATTCCTGTCCTACGAGTTTCACAGTACTGATATAAGGATTTAAAATATCTTTTTTATCGGTTTCAGAGAGGAAGGGAGAGGGATAGGGAGAGAGAAACATCAATGATGGAAGAGAATCACTGATTGGATGCTTCCTACATACTGCTGAGGACTGAACCTGGAACCAGGGCATGTGCCATGACTAGGAAATGAACCATGACCTCCTGGTTTATAGGTTGATGCTCAACCACTGAGACACACCGACTGCACAATATAAACTTTTCTTTAAAAAATTAAAGAATAACTATAACAACTCTAAGTGAAAACAATACAGTGAGTTAAAAACTGATGAAAGTGATACTATTATTAAATAACTAGAGGCCTTGTACACAAAATTCGTGCATGGGGCGGGGGGTTCCCCTCAGCCCACCCTGTGCCCTCTCACAGTCTGGGAGCCCTCGGAGGATGTTGACTGACAGCGTAGGCCTGCTCAGTCAGACATCCTTAGTGCTTCTGCCACCACTGCTGCGCTTGCCAGCCGTGAGCCTGGCTTCTGGCTGAGCGGTGCTCCCCGTCAGAGAACACTGACCACCAGGGGGAGCTCCTGCTTGAGTGTTTGCCCCTCGTGGTCAGTGTGCTTCATAGTGACTGGTCATTCTGCCGTTCGATCCATTTGCATATTAGCCTTTTATTGTACAGGGTATTCAAGTACTTAAAATTGCATAACTTAAAGTACTTTATTTAAAAAGCCAAAACTTCTAAAAATTAACAGTTTTAAATATAGATCCTAATATGAGTTGTTTGGGGACAAAGGAATTGGAATGGTTCTTTTCTACTTTAAAACCAAGAAAGCAGGTCCTTCTGACCACCTTGCTTAGAAGAAGAGAAAGTTATGAGGAAAGAAAAGAGAACTGAAAAGATAAAGCAAAAATAAATGTTATTGAAGTTTGTATTTACTAAGAAGAGGAGAAAATGGAATGTTCTGGAAAACACTGTCCCTCCTCAGAAGTGGGTAAGTCAATAAAAAGTTATCAAAAGCATTAGCAAAGTTTCTCTTTAGTTCCTTAGAATACTCAGGCTCCAGTTAGCATTGTCCCAGCAGTTCTTGGTTAAGGGAAGCCGTTTTCTTTGTGCGTGTCCCTTCTACATCACAGGCTGCCAACCGACCCTGCAAACGGGAACGTCACATTTCAAAGGCAAGGGCTGAGCTGTGCTTCCTCTGCCCCCGAGGGCTGCAGTTGCTTTTTAAACAGCTTCAATGTTGAGAAGACCCTCCGGTGTTGGGTCCTTTCAGTTCTCATCCGCAAGAGCCAGGAAGACAAATGCCCTGGACCCACATCAACAGAGATAGGTCTACACAACATCCAGAGACAGGATAACAAAACCAAAAAGCAATTTAATACACAAAATAAAATGCACTTAATAAAAGTCCTACAGCTTAACTTGCTATACATCACAGAAAAGCCAAGGACACTGGACAAAGAGAAATGTAAGAATCTACAGATTACTCTGAAGATTTAGGGAAACACATATGGATTAAAAAGTTGATTTAGGGAATTCATTGGCATTCATGACATTCTTTTTTCCCCCTTTCTGTCTTCTTTATTTTCTTTCCTCTCTTTTTTTTTCTTTCTTGTTGAAAATATTACAGATGCCCACTTTGTTTTTTAAAAAAATATATCTTTTTTTTTTTTATTAGGGTATTATATGTGTATGTATCTTATCATTATGCCGCCCCTACACACCCCCCCCCCGCCTCCCCCCCATATATAAGAAAGGGAGAAGGAAAGAGCGATAGAAACACCAATAATGAGAGGGAATCATTGATCGGCTGCCTTTTGCACGCCTCACCCTGGGGATTGAGCCCTGACCAGGAACTGAACTGTGACCCTCTGGTTCATAGGTCGGATGCTCAACCCCTGAGTGACCCTGCTGGACATGTTTGTTTGGTTTTTCTACGGAACCCCTCCCCCCACATCCACCGTTCCTAGGCCTTCACCACTCCATTGTATGTGTCCATCTGTGCATGAAAGTTCTCTGGTTCATCACTCCCCACCCACTCACTCACCCCACCTTCCCTCTGAAATCCGTCAGCCTGTTCCATGCTTCCATGTCTCTGGATCTATTTTGTTCGTCAGTTTGTTTGTTCATAAGATTTCACATCTGAGTGAGATCGTGTGATACTTGTTTTTCTCTGACTGGCTCATTTCACTTAGCATAATGCTCTCCAGGCCCTTCCCTAAAAGATAAGAGTTCTTTCTTTGTTACTAGCTGCATAATGTTCCCTGGTGTATATTACCACAGCTCTTTCATCCACTCATCTGCTGACGGGCACTTGGGCTGTTTCCAGATCTTAGCTATTGTAAATTGTGCTGCTACGAACATAGGGGTGCATATATTTTTCTGATTTGTGTTTCCAGCTTCTTAGAATATATTCCTAGAAATAAGACTACTGGGTCAAATGGCAGTTCCATTCTTAATATTTTGAGGAAACTCCATACTGTTCTCCACAGTGGTTGCACCAGTCTGCATTCCCACCAGCAGTGCACGAGAGCTCCCTCTTCTCCACATCCTTGCCAGCACTTGTCATCTGTTGATATTAGCCAATCTGACAAGTGTGAGGTGGTACCTCATTGTCATCTCTCTGATAATTAGTGATTCTGAGCATTTTTTCAGTAGGTCTCTTGGCCATCTGTATAACCACTTTGGAGAAGTGTCATGACACATTTCATATTACAATGTAATAGACAAAGGGTTCTGGAAATGCCTGGAATCTGGTGCCATCAGAATGGCATGGAAAAGCCCTCAGTGACAGAGGACAGCATTTATAATCTCTGACAAACTCCTCCCCAATACTTAGCCCATCCTTGTGAAAAGTACACAGATAAGAATTAAGAACTAAACTGTAAGTCATGATTGTTTAAAGTCTGATTTCTAGCATTTCATTTAGCAATTATTTACCTTGGTTTTCTTTAGTTGCAAAACAGCTTCAAGAAAAGTTATCTCTTCATATGTTCTCAGGACTGGCTCAAGCTCTATTAAACATTCTAAATAAGAAAAAAAATTGCATCTAGTCATTAAATTGAATAATATAGATGCTAATATTTAGCTGATAAGGCCCTAAATCAATTTTTCCCACTAATGACAATTAATTGTCTTAATAGCCTTTATTACAGGCATAAAGATATCATATATACACCATAAACAAAAGTAAACGTAAATGGATTAAACTTAAATATAAGACCTAGAACAATAAAACTCCTGGAAAAAAAACAGGCAATAAACTCTTTGACATCAGTCTTAGTAATATCTTTTTAATATTCAGATTTTCTAAAGAAGCAGCATCTAGCCTCAGCATGTCCCATATCTCTCTCAAAAAGGCCCCAGGCCCAGCATGTCTCCTTAGACAAGGCCAACAAAAACAAAAACAAGTGGGACTACATAAACAAAAGTTTTTGCACAGCAAAGGAAGCCGTCAACAAAATGAAAAGACAACATACTCAATGGGAGAAGATATCCAAATAACCTATCCTATAAGGGGTTACTATCCAAAATATACAGTATAAGGAGCACATACAACTTAATGCGATACAACTGAAAAGTGGGCAGAGACCATGAACAGACATTTCTCCAAGGAGCAAACACAGATGACTAATGGATACATGGAAGTCCTTGGCATCACTAATCACCATGGAGCTGCAAATTAAACCCACAATGAGGCAGCACCTCACACCTGTCAATGTTGATCATCAATAATCAACAAGTAGCAAAAAAGAAAAAATCAACATATAGGAAATGCTGGTGAGGATGTGGTGGGTTTGTAAATTGGTGCAGCCCTGTGGAAAGCAATATGGAGATGAAGAGAGAGGGATAGAGAGTTAGAAACATCAATGAGAGAGAATCATCGGATCAGCTCCTCTTACACACCCCCCACTGGGGATGTGTCCGCAACCAAGGTACATGCCCTTGACCGGAATCGAACCCAGGACCTTTCAGTCTGCAGGCTAACGGTCTATCCACTGAGCCAAACCGGTTTCGGCCCCACTTCTAATATTTATTCAAAGCAAACAAGAACCCGCATCTGAAAAGATATGCGCATTCCTGTGTTCACTGCTTGTTTACAACAGCCCGAGGGACAGCGAGGGAGCAGCGTGCTGTCCGCTGACAGGGAGGGGTCAGGCTGCAGTGCACTCCCCAGTGGAACGCAGACCAGCCACGCAGAACAAGGAATTGTGCCATCTGAGACAACAGGGTGGACCTCAGGGTGTTATGCTAAGTGAAATAGGTAAGACAGAGAAAGACAGATGCCATATGACTTCATATATATGCGGACTCTAGAAACAATAGATACAGAGAACAAACGGATGGTTGTGAAAGGGGAGGGGAGTAGGGAGACGGAAGAAATAAGATAGACATCTAGATCAAAGGAACAGAACAGAAGTGAGAGTCTAAAGTTAAATCCTTCCAATTATGGTCAACTGGCTTTTGACAAAATTGAAAAGGACATTTAATGGGGACAGGATAGTCATTCCTGCCAATGGTGCTGGGACAGTCGGAGAGCCACATGGACTTTCTCTTCCCCTCATAACCTTACTTTTCTCCTCACACCAAATGTGGACTTAACCATAAACAGAACAAGCACAAGTGGAAATAGAGGAGAGAGTCTTCATGCCCTGGGTTAGGCAAAGAATTCTTAGACATGACATAAAAAACAGGGTCCATGCAAAATTGATAACTGAGCTTCAAAATATTGAAAACTTTTATACTTTAAGAGAAACTATTAAGAAAAATGAAATACTGGCCACAGACTGACAGACCACTTCTGCATGTCCTGTGTCTGTGAAGACACATCTAGAATATACAAAGAACGCTGGGCGACTTAAACAGACAAATGACCCAATTTAAAATGGGCAAAAAATTCAGTTTCACCAAAGGGGAGATACAAATGAGTAAAAGTGCATGAAAATAAGTTTCACATCATCAGTCATTAGGAAATGCAAATTAAAACGACATGAGATAGCACTCCACACCAATGGAAAGAACTGCAATTAAAGCTCAGACAACAGCACACAACCATGCACACGCAACCTCACGCCTGCTGATGGGAACGCAAATGATGCAGCCACCATGGAAATCAGTTTGGCAGTTTTTAAAAAATGGCAGATAAATTTATCAAAACTGAGCACTTTCACTCACAGGTAGTGACTGAGAGCCATGGAAACATGTTCACACAGATCGCAGGTGAGCAGCCACAGCGGCAATGTTCCCAGCGGCCCACTCATGGGGACACTCAGAACTACCAACATCACTTGGAGGACAGGAACCTGCTGCTCCAGGGAGAGGCCCGTGCTCCCGATAGAACACTGAGCACCACGTGGAGGTGGTGGACAGGGCCACACAGGAAGTGTCACTCACACGGAGGAGGTGGACAGGGCCACACAGGAAGTGTCACTCACCCAGAGGTGGTGGACAGGGCCACACAGGAAGTGTCACTCACACGGAGGAGGTGGACAGGGCCACACAGGAAGTGTCACTCACCCAGAGGTGGTGGACAGGGCCACACAGGAAGTGTCACTCACACGGAGGAGGTGGACAGGGCCACACAGGAAGTGTCACTCACACGGAGGAGGTGGACAGGGCCACACAGGAAGTGTCACTCACCCAGAGGTGGTGGACAGGGCCACACAGGAAGTGTCACTCACCCAGAGGTGGTGGACAGGGCCACACAGGAAGTGTCAGGAGGAGGTGGACAGGGCCACACAGGAAGTGTCACTCACCCAGAGGTGGTGGACAGGGCCACACAGGAAGTGTCACTCACCCAGAGGTGGTGGACAGGGCCACACAGGAAGTGTCACTCACACGGAGGAGGTGGACAGGGCCATGGCGGGCCTGCAGCACCAGGAAGAGTATGGAGCAAGAAGTCGAGGACCTGGAAGGGGGCTGAGGCTCTCTGACAGCTGCAAGTTGTGAGGAGGAAGATAAATGGAGGAGATGTATTCTCTTGTGTCTGGAAACTACCAGAGGAGAAGACACCAGGATGATCATCTAAGATAGCAGCCCCCAAGCCTTTAGGACTCGGACTCTTCAATTACCCAGCACCCCAAGATCTTCTGCACACGTGGCCATGTCCCCTGATATTTAGTGTATGAGAAATTAAAACAGAAAAGCTTAAAGCAAGCGTATATGAGAACACATTGCGTTATCTGTTAGAGCAATGATATCATCACGCCACGTTGAGCTTCTGCAAAATTCACTCTTGAAGGGTGATGAAAAGGGAAGTAGGTCCTGTTTTCATTATTTTGAAAACAGTGTTGGTTCTGAGAAGCCCTGAGTCTCCAGGAGCAGCCGCCGGAGCCCTGCCCCTCAAGGCAGTGGGTGTCTCAGCGGGAAAGTTCCGATCTTTCAGAAGCAGTTTTAGCGCAGTTTGGGCCATTGATTGGAAGAGAAACCAGGGCCCTGGCTGATTTGGCTCAGTGCATAGAGCATCAGCCTGCACAATGAAAGGTCCCGGGTTCGATCCTGGTTAAAGGCACGGATCTCGGTTGCAAGTTCCTCCGTGGTCTGGGCCTTGGTTGGGTGCGTGAAGGAGGCAATCAATCGATGTGTTTCTCTCACATCATTATTTCTGTCTTTCTCTTTCACTCTCTCTAAAAATCAATGGAAAAATATCCTTGGTAAGGATTAAAAACAAAAAATAAAATAAAGAGAAACTAGGGACTTCCACTTGGCCTGAAAAAGCCAAAAAGACCAGAGAAAATATATTAAAGAGGATTTTTTAAAAATATATTTTTATTGATTTCAGAGAGGAAGGGAGAGAGAGATAGAAACAACAATGATGAGAGAGAATCACTGATCAGCTGCCTCCTGCACACCCTACCAGGGATCGAGCCCACAACCTGGACATGTGCCCGACTGGGAACCGGTTGATGCTCAACCACTGAGCCTCACCGGCCATGCGAAAGAGTGGTTTTTAAAACAGCAGCTATCGGGCAACAAGGACAATGATGGGAGAAAGGGAGCCTCAGGACTGCAGGCTTACTGCCTTGGGAGAGGGACCTGCGTGAGGTGGAGCCTGGAGACAGGCAGGCAGGCACAGGCCGAGAGGAGCACACAGAGGCCAGAAATGCTCGCGGGTTCCTTTGGGCCAGAGCCCTGACCCATGGGATGCGGGAGTCAGTTAGCCATTGCCCAGGCAGGGGCAACGGGAAACCCAGGTGTTGCTGGCACATGATCAGCAGGAGAGCCAGGCTTTCAGGAAATGGAAGTAACTGCTTCGAAGGGCACTGGGGACAAGGAGGTGCGTGCCCTCCGACAGCTGTGGGAGGTAGAGACACTGTGAGCCCGTTATTTTGCAGCTTCCGGTTTTTACTATAATGCTGATAAGCAGTGGACAGAGTTTTGAATGGAAAATAAATTTCATTGCTTATTTGGAATGAATATGCCAAGTGTGTGGCTGTCCTTTTATTTTTTTATAAATCTTTGAAATGTAAAAATTTTCAATATCTGGGAAGGCCAAGTCTCAGTTCTTCCATAGATCTTGCCTGGGTCTCACCCTAGAGCTCTGCCCCGAGGTCATGCAGGGGTCAGACAGGCCTTCTGTGCCTGCACTGCCCATGGTCCCTCTGCCTCCCAGGCAGAGCTCAATGGGCCTCATGTCTTGTCTACAGGACCGGCTCTGGCTGGGACCACCTCAGGCCACACAGCAGCAGAAGTGACTTATAAACTCACAGTGGATCAGCTCTGTCCATGAGACATCCCTCCAAGGCTCCCCACTTCCTGGGAACAGCCAACCCTTCATGACAGCCCAGCCTCTCCTCCCTTCTCCACGCACATCCCATGTAACGCCCTTCCTTCCCTTTTCCTCCGGGACTCGGACTTCCTCTCCAGCTCGGCCTGGCTGTGTCTCTGCGTTAAGACGCTGTCTGGCTGCCTCCTCTTCCAGCTTCGAATTCCACGTTTAAGTAAGAGGCTCCCGTCCCCCTCCCTCGCCTCCTGCCACCTGCTCCAGGCCTTGCAGGGCTTGGACAATGCCTGGTGTGGCTATTTGTTTAGTTGTTTCCCTCTGCTTTCAGCAGGTGGGCTCCAGGGACGGAGCGACTTAGTCACGGTCACTGCCCTGTTCCCCGCGCCAGCTCAGCGCTCAGAACGCCCCGAGGCTGAGGAATGGTGACAGTCCTTCTCAGGCTCTTTTCTGTTAGAGTCTCAGTGTCGCTCTAGCAGCAGAGGGGAGAAAATAAAAAGTGACTGTGAGCTGGCCATCTAACTTGTGAAACTTTGCAAGGCACATTTATTCAGTCTCTGAACTGCTTGTGACTCGGGGTCCAGGCCAGGGTGACTCACTGAGGAAGGACGGCCGTTCGTCCGGGTTCTGTGCCCATCCGCCTTCAATGAGGGAGACCATCCGCGCGCGATAGGGGGTTCCGGGGGGCAGGCTCTCTTCGCTGGTGTCGGGTCGGTGTCCTTGCGACACACTATACATAATCTGCAAAGGGTTGGTGACGTCTGTCAAGACAAATACACGTCATTCATGGGAGTTTTATGATCCAATATGCTAGATGCATTCTAAAGCCCACCAAGAGAACAGTCTTAGGACTAATCACTGCCCTTTCTGCTAAGGGAACAGTGCGTCCCAGCTCCGAGGCTGGCCTGGCTCCTCCAGGAGCGTGGAGCTGGCTGCCCTCGGCTGGGCATGGGATGATAATAGGCTGTGAGCAGCACTGAGCTGAGCCGAACTTATTAGCCCAGGAAGGGCTATGGCGAGTGTGTCAAATTCACGGCCTGTGCGCCACATGCGGCCCAGCCAATAGAATGGTATGCAAGAAACGTTTTATAACTTAATTTTACAATACCCTGTTACACGTAATCTATAATAATACAAGTATGATATGCAAATTGACCGAACGATTAAACAGCAGAATGACCATCTGGACTACCTTCCGGATGACCACGCTGACACACACTGGCGCCAGGCAAGGTGGGTGCGATGTGATTGGTTGGGGCCCCCACCATCGCCCTGCAGAGAAAGCCCAGGCCACTGGCCAGCGGGGCGATCGATCGGGGGTTAGGGGGTGGGAGGGCTCCGCCATCGCCCCGCAGAGGGAGGCCTAGGCGCTGTGGCCGGGTGAGGGGGGCAGGCCAGCGATCACCCCGCAGAGGGAGGCCACCGGTGGTGGTGGTGGGTGGGGAGGGGGCAGCACCGCACAGATGGCAAGCAATGGCAGCGGCAGAGGCGGGGCCAGCTGCCAGCAGCAAGGGAAGAAAAGCCCCAATAGGCTCTGATTGACTGCGAGGCCTAGGGACCCTACCTGAGGAGTCCGGGATTCCAAGAGGGTGTAGGCCAGGCTGAGGGGACCCCCTGCCCCCCACCGTGCACTAACTTCATGCACTGGGCCTCTAGTTATTAATAATGAACTATAACGTTCGCTAATGATTGATTACTATAATGGTGTTGCATTCATTTCCCTTACACACCATTTCTCTCCACTAACACCAGCAGCGAATATTTTAGCAGCCGATGGCCACATCTTTATTCTTGTACTGAGTTGTTTGGTGTGAGCAACAGGAAATATTTTGCTTTTAGAGAACAAGAAAAATAGGTTTATTTGGGTTACGCTTATTAATTTGGGCAGTTATTCAGTGTCTGGTAAGTGAATGTTCAAGACAAAATATTAATTTTTATTAAAATGTTCTATTATTTTATGTTAATGATGACTCATTTATGTTAGCCCTTTGTATTCAGCATGTCTCCATCGAAATAAACCTACATTTTCATGAAAATGGAAGCTTTTGTTATTTTGTGGCCCACACACAAGTAAACCTTGTTCATGTGGCTCGTGTTAGTATTTGAGTTTGATGTGCTTGGGCTACACAACTAGCATCCAATGTAACCGAGAATACTGTTTTGTTTGTAAGCTGCTGAGACCCTGAGGTTGTCTGCTGCATAGGAAGTGACTTATACAAACTTCAAAGTAAGAAATGGCCCCAGCTGGCAGCTCAGTAGTTAGAGCATCAGCTATTTCACCATGGGGTCGCGGGTTTTAAAAAATATATATTTTTTCATTTATTTCAGAGAGGAAAGGAGAGTGAGAGAGATGGAAACTTCGATGATGAGAGAAAACCACTGATTGGCTGCCTCCTGGGCACTCCATACTGAGCATCAAGCCCACAACCCCAGGATGTACTCTGATGAGGAACTGAACCGTGATCTCAACCACTGAACCACGCCAGCTGGACAGGGTCACAGGTTTGATTCCAGGTCGAGGACATGTGCGTGGGTTCTGGGTTTGCTTCCTGTCGCCAATCAGGGCTCATGTGGGAGGCAACCATTCAATGTGTCTCTCTCACATAGATATTTCTGTTTCTCTACCTCCCTCCTCTCTCCTTCCTTCCCTCTCTCTGAAAAAGTAATGAAAAGGATATCTTCCCATAAAGGTTAACAAAAAAATATTAAGAAATAATCTCAGAAAATTTAAGAATTATTCTTTAGTGTTTTCTGGTCTTTATATGGGAGCACTAATTAATTTTCATATGAACAGTTTTATAGCTGGAATAAATCTTAGAAGTAGGAATTACAAATTCTCATTTTACAGAGGACAAAGTGAAGGCTCAAGAAATGTAATAGCTTGATGATAGAACTAATTACTGTCAGAGCAAGAACGAGCATCTGATTTTCCTGACCCTGAATCTAGTCTGCTGCTCGGTGTACACTGGGTTCATGGGAGTTATGTTTTTAGTGTGTTTTCCACAAAACGGCCGGGGGCAGACTTACTGCCGATGAGCCGCAAAGATTCTGCATGTGGCCCACAGCAGGACATCACTGGGGGGGTCAGCGCACACTCACCCTCAAAAGGCTGTTTTCTGGATAAGACTTCCCACATGATGACTGCATAACTGTTGAATATAAAATGTACACAGCAGATTACAAACCAGCCCTGCGTGGTAAACTGCACACCAAATCTAAAGGCTGACTGTGAGATACTGCTTTGAAAGTGACAAGGTAGTGAGCTGCTGTATTCAGAATCAGCATATACAGCCAAGATGATGAATATTCAGTTTGTTTTGAAAGGGAATTAATCTTGCACCGGCCAGTCTGGCTCAGTGGATAGAGCATCATCCTGCAGACCAAAGGGTCCTGGGTTAGATTATGGTCAAGGGCACATACTTCGGTTGCAGGCTCCTTTGGACTGGGCTCTGGTTGGCGCATGTGCAGGAGGCAACCAATTGATGTGTTTTTCTCGCATGGATATTCCTCCCTGTCTCTTCCACTCTGCCTAAAAATCAATGGAAAAATATCCTCGGGTACAGATTTTAAAAAAAGAAAAAAAGAAAGGGAATTAGTCTTAATTTGAAAAATTAGGAAGTTACTGTCATAAAAACTTGAAGTGATATGCATAAATAGCTTGTGAATCATTTAATAATCATTCTTAAACACGTGGATACCCTCTAATTACAGGGTTTATTATTCACACAAAATAGAGAGCAATAAACAAAGGCTGTCCTTTCCGTATGACTATGTTCTGCCTTCTTGGGTAGTGTACCCTCCCCCACCGATATCAAAGTCACATTTTAGTGATAGAACCCTGGCGCATTACATTGTAAATGGATAGGAGAATAGATGCGCTTCAAAATGTTTTCAAGGATCTCAATGTGGCTTAAAGCAAGGTATCCAGAAACACTCGTCACCGTGGCTCTCTTTATTTCCCCACATGTGGCCTTGCCTCCATTCCCCCACACGTCGGCTCCCCTGGTCCCCATACGTGGGCTCCCCTGTTCCCCCCACCCCCCCCAGGGCAGCTTCCCAGTGCTGACTGCTTGCTCCGCACTCAGCGGTGAGCTGAGAAAGCGGCGCCGCACCTGTATATGTCATGCTTGACGCTGGCCCTCGCCTTCTGCCCTGGCTCGTAGTTCTCGGGCGGCATGTAGATGATGGTCCCGCCTTCTGGGGCAGCCTTACTGTTCCGTGACTGTGACAGGGACATCAGGCGCCACTTCGATAAGCCAAAATCTGCGATCTGTGAGGGAAGAGCCAGGGATTGAATTTAGAGATGTTCTCTTTAAACCGTATTATATACGTTAACATTTCATTTCTACACACGCCACTAGGCTCTTTGATTCCGTAGTGCCAAGCCCAGTAGTGGATGGAAATTTAGCACCACAGGGATCAGAGGCAGCTTCTGCAGAGGATAGGGTGCGCTTTCCCGTGTTCTGAGTGATGCACACGCTGTTTCTGACAAGCAGCTTCACAGCATGTGCTTCTCAAACCACCTGCCGCTCCGAGCTGACCTCCTCATCGCGTGGGAGCCTCACTCCAGTTATCATGGCTCAGGCTTACATGTTCTTGTTCATAGCGCTCTAGAATAGCAGCCTTGCATTCTGAGAGAAGCAGAATACCTACAGTGTGCCGTTCGTTAGCCTATGGTTCATGCTCCTCTCGGGTGAACCAGGTCTGCGGGCAGCAGTGCCATCAGGACTAAAGCGCTATGCCCACGCCAACGACACCTAGAGCATCAGCACGGACCAGCCCGTGCTTCTGCCTGTCCTTCAGTTTTTGTTTTGTTTTTTTAAATATATTTTATTGATTTCTTACAAAGAGGAGGAGAGAGCGATAGAGAGCTAGAAACGTCGATGAGAGAGAAACATTGACCAGCTGCCTCCTTCACACCCCCACCCGGGGATGCGCCCACAACCAATGTACATGCCCTTGACCAGAATCGAACCTGGGACTCTTCAGTCCGCAGACCGATGCTCTACCACTGAGCCAAACCAGTTTCGGCGCGTCCTTCAGTTTTATCTGTAAGCCCCCTGCACATGTGACACTCTGTCTGCCAGCTCAGTATTTAAAAGGTGCCTTATTTTTTAAAAATGGAAGAAAAACGGTAAGAACAGACACATGTCCAGCGGGCGAGAGGCTGTGCCTCGCAGATGGCTGTGGGTCTGCCGGCCGCTGCTGCGGAGCTCCCAGGAGCAGGGCAGCTGAGCTAGGACACACTGTGCTTGTTGTTTAACACCCATATTTTCATTAGTTTCAACAAGAAATCTTCTGTTCAGTGTGTAGATGAATTTGAGATACAATATGGTCCCATTCCAAAGGGGAGGGGTGGAACAAGAGCAGTTTAACATTTCTCTGCGCCTCGATGACCCATCTGTGGCCTGGGAGTGATAATTCTGGGTACCATGGGTTGTGCTGAGGGATCCAAACGGGCTGAGCGGGCATTGCTGAGGTGCTCCTCACAGGACTCCCTCCCTGAAGGCTGCTCTGTCCGCACAGTGCACCCAAGGCTCTGGGTGTGCGGCTCCAGGGAGTGCACATCTCACTCAGCCCCCAGACCCGGCACTGAAACTGCTCCTCCCTCCACCTTGGAAGGCAACACTGCTCCCGACACCATCTGCAGGGTAAGAAGCATTCTAGGACAGCCCAGTTTATCCCTGTCAGAGAGGAAGGTGCTAAAAAGTTAGGGTGTAGCCTCATGTATATTGGAGCCCTCATTTGCAAACAACTGGTCTCCGTGTTGGCCTGATGGGGTAAGAGCAAGCACAGCCTGAGCGTGCTTCCCATTACTCCCCTACGCACACACAGCCTCCTCTTTGTCTTCCCCCTGGCCTGGAGACTGCCAGGGTCCTCGCTCCTGCTGACTGAGTCTGGCTTTCACACGGCCCAGGCGTCTCCCTCCTGTCACACAGCGTCCCCATGAAGGCAGGGCTCTTAGGCTGCGTCTCTTGCAGAAAGAGAAGGGGAAGCGCAGCTCGAGGCTGGATGACCCCTCAGCAATGCAGGCAGACCCTGTCCCCACACAGGCTCTCCGCATGCATTTCCAGGCTAAAGGTTTTCTTCTCAAACTCAACATGAAAATACACGCCTCATGCCAATCAGTCACAATCCCGCCAGCCCCCTGGATCAGCTCCCTCTGTTGACACACACCATCCCTCTGTGCAAGGCAAACAAGCTGCGAGGAAGCCCCTGAGTGCTCTGGCTCTGGGGAGAACAGACAGAACACACACTTCACCTTCAAAGATGCCTGTCACTTATGCCTGTATCTAAGACCCCCTAATGGACACCTGACCAACAGATAACCAAATGGAATGTATACTTTTTAAAGTGGAAATGTCTAAATTGAGCTTAATTAGTATAAACGATTTCGTTTTCTTTTAAAAAATACTTGTTTAGAGTATTACAGATGTCGTCTTTCTCCCCCACCCCACCCCCCCAAGTTCCCACCTTGCCCCTTCACCACCTTACGGACTGTGTCCATAGGTAAGATCTTTGGTAATCTTTCCCCACATCCCTCTGAGATAAGTCAGTCTGTTCCATGCTTCTGCTTCTATTTTATTCACCAGTTTATTTTGTGCATTAGATTTCTTATTCATTTATTTTGACTTTTAGATTTAATTGTTGATAGGTATCTGTTGCCATTTTATTGTTCATAGTTTTTGTCTCTTCTTTTTCTTAAAGAGTGTTCTTCAGCCGAGACGGGTTTGGCTCAATGGATAGAGCGTCGGCTTGGGGACTGAAGGGTCCCGGGTTCGATTCTGGTCAAGGGCATGTACCTTGGTTGCGGGCATATCCCCAGTAGGGGGTGTGCAAGAGGCAGCTGATCGATGACTCTCTCTCATCGATGTTTCTAACTCTCTATCTCTCTCCCTTCCTCTCTGTACAAAATCAATAAAATATATTAAAAGAAAAAAAAGAGTGTTCTTCAGCATTTCATATAATACTGGCTTGCATTTCATATAATACTGGTTTGGTGGTGATGAATTCCTTTAGCTTTTTCTTATCTGTGAAGCTCTTTATCTGACCTTCAATTCTATATGATAGCTTTGCTAGGTAGCGTAATCTTGTTTGTAGGTTCTTGCTACTCATCACTTTGTATATTTCTTGCCACTCCCGTCTGGACTGCATAGTTTCTGTTGAGAAATCAGCTGACAGTCATATGGATGCTCCCTTGTAGGTTACTGTTTTTCCCTTGCTGCTTTTAAGATTTCCTCTTTGTCTTTTGCTCTTAGCATTTTAATTATGGTGTGTTTTAGTGTGGTCCTCTTTGGGTTCCTCTTGGTTTGGATTCTCTGTGCTTCCTGGACTTGTAAGTCTATTTCTTTCACCAGGTGGGGGAAGTTTTCAGTCATTATTTCTTCAAATAGGTTTTCAATATCTTGCTTTCTTTCTTCTTCTGGCACTGCCATTATGCAAATGTTGGTATGCTTGAAGTTGTCCCAGAGGCTACTTATACTATCTTCATATTTTTGGAAACTTTTTTATTTTATTTTTATTTTTTTGCTCTTCTGATTGGCTGTTTTATGCTTCCTCATATTCCACAAATTTGATTCTCAGCATCCTCTACTGTTGGATCCCTTAAATTATTCTTTATTTTGGTTAGTGTATGCTTAATTTCTGACTTCTCTTTTTCATATCTTTGGTATTTTAAGATCCTTGAAAAGTCTCATGAAGATTCTTGGATAATCTTGTAACTATGGTTTTGAACTCTGTATCCAGTAATTTTCTTTCTTCCATTTCTCTAATTTGTGACATGTTTTTTTGTCTCCACATTTTGGCTGTTTCCCTGTGTTTGTTTCTATGTATTAGGTAGAGCTGCTATTCTCCTGGGGTTGGTAGAGTGGCTTTATGTAATAGATATCCAGTAGGGCCCAGCAGCTCAGTCTCCCCAGTCATCTGACCTGGGCACTCTAGGTGCTATCCTGTATGGGCTGTGTGCACAGTCTTGTTGTAGTTGAGCCTTGATTGCTGTTGGCATCCCTGGAGGGGATTGACCTCCAGGCAATTGGCTGTGAGGACCAGCTGTAGCTAAAATGGAAGAACTGCTGTGCAGGAAACACCTCTATAGAGCAGGACTTGCTTCGGTGGGGCTTTAGTGCTCACTGAGTCTGCCTCTTGAGTGTCTCACTTGTGGCTGTGTAGAGTTGTAATTTGCTATGGTCTGAAGCAATCTATGGGTGCATTGGCTCTAGGGCCTCCAGGGAGGTGCAAAGTCAGCCACTGCCTGGGGCCGCCTGGCAGGAGCTACAGAGGGATCTGCAGATGGCTGCTATTTGCAGTTTGTATTGGGTTTGGAGGTGCCCAGGTAAGGCCCATGTGTATGGGCAGGCTGCTGTGAGTGGCAGGACTTGGGCCTTTTATTGGTTTTGGGGGTACGCTGTCACTTAAGAAATTTTAGCAGTCTGAAGCCTGAGCCAGGACAGGCTATTCATATAGAAAAGCTGATCCAAACAGCTAGGGTGGGCCTGTGAATTGGATAGGACAGGGTCTCAGGGACTCCCAAGGGCAGAGCAAACAGTGTGCTCTAGGCTGATGGAGACTCCCATATGGTTGCTAGGCAGCCCTGTGATAGGGGAGGTCCCCGCACAAGAACAATGACCCCTGCAAGAATACGTGTCTGGGAGGAGGCCTCCGTGTCCCTCAGCCATGACCCCTGCTGATTTTATAGCCTGAAGTTACAGGGACTTCTCTTTCCAGCTCTGGAGCCCTAGCCTGGGTTGGTGTGGGACTCAGACCCCTTGCTCCTCAAGGGAGGACTCCATTGAGATGATCTCCCTCCTGATTAAAGAAATGGCACACACATAGGTGTCAGACCAGCCCATTCCACGCCTCTGCTTCCTACCAGTCTCAGTGTGCTTTCTTTTTTACTTCTCTAGTTGTAGGACTTCTATTCAGCCAGATTTCAGGTGGTTCTGAATGATGGTTGTTCTGTATTTCAGTTGTAATTTTGATGGGTTGTGGGAGTCAGCAAGTACAGGCATTTATCTATGCCACCATCTTGGTTCTTCTCATATTTGAACATTTTTCTCTTAGATACTATGTTTCTGATTAGCATTCCAGTAAGAAATTGTACTTTAAAAATCTGTAAAAAGGTGTAAATTTACATTTAATTTTATTAAGTACTTTTACAGATGTTTTGCACTTCATTTAAAGGTTCTTCCAAAAAGATAAGTAGATCGATAATTCTTATATTTGTTGAGTCATGATGAATCTTTACTTTTATTTTATTGTATATATATATTTTTAATCCTTATCTGAGGATATTTTTTCCACTGATTTTTCAAGAGTGGAAGGGAGGGAGGCAAAGACAGAGAGAAATGTTGATGTGAGAGGGACCCATTGATTGGTTGCTTTCTGCAGGTGCCCTGACCCAGGCTGAGGACTGAATCTGCCACCAGGTATGTGTCCTTGACTGGGAATCAAACCTGGTCCTTGGGGTGATGCTCTAACCACTGAGCATGGACAGGGCAGGAATTTTTGCTTTTTTTTTAAAATATGGTTTTGTTGATTTCAGAGAGGAATGGAGGAGAGGGAGATAGAAACATCGGTGATGAGAATCATTGCTGGCTGCCTCTTGCACACCCTATACTGGGGAGTGAGCCTGCATCTGGGCAAGTGCTCTGACTAGGAATGGAACTACGGCTTCGTGGTTCATGGGCTGACACTCAGCCACGGAGCCACGCCGGTCAGGCTGACTCTTCACTCTTAAGGAACATGTATGAAATAAACAGTGAAGAAACACAGTAAATACAAGAGAATATTGCTAAAGTCACAGTTCTATCTGTATGTGCTACAGTTACTTAAAATTTACAAAAATACATCAAGCCAAACTATTTAAACATTCTATTCACATCAAAGACCAAGGTGCACTCTGACCAATGAAGAGGAGAAAGATGATTGCCTGTTACTTTGCTTCTGTTTTCTCTGAACTGAGTCGCAGAAAGCCAACTCCAAGGAGGTTGAAAGGGTTATAAAATGCAAGTCTTAGGTATTTTACATACACTTCAGGTTCTTGAGAATTTGCAAATACTTCCCAGTACTATCAGTGTTCTTTGTGGGATAGCATATGAGAAAAGTGAAAGTCATTCTGATTTTTACATAGGAAAAATATTATTAATTTCACAAGTCTCCATACTGGCGGGAGACTATCCTTACCTCCAGTTTTAAAATTTTAGAAAATTTATAAAACTCAATGAGCAATTAAAGAGCCAGCAAGAATTCATGAAAAACAAAAGTTAAACGGAAACCAGTGTCAATTTCAGACCGCAGGCTGCTGCTGTGCGCGTGGACAGTCCCGGAAGCACCGTGCTCACAGGACTGCTCGCGGAAGGAGCGGTACTACCGGCAGCGTCAATGTGAAAGCAAGCTGTATATCACAAAACATGCCAACGTGCTACTAACTGCATCCTTTGCCACAGGCTGGCAGGCCTCTCTGGTGCAGAGATCTGGAAGTCACTCGTCTGGTCATTCAGCAGATATTTACCGAATCCTTCCAGATGGCAGTTTGCAAAATAGACTGCATTTATGTCTTCTTGGAGCTCACATGCCAACTGGGGGAGATGGCCAGTAAACATGTTAATGAAAATGTGCGTCAGGTGGTGGAAACCACTGTGGAGAGGCTGAAGTGGAGGCACGAGGGGAATGGGACCTGGCCGGGGTCCGGGGTTCCCCGCCTGAAAATGAGGCTGCAGACAGGAAGGAGCCTGCGGGTGTCCGGAAAACAGTCCTATATTCTATGGACAAAATGGTGCACCCAGTGGTTTTAGGGTCACTCCAAACAAACAGGATTATTCTCCAGCAGTGCTGTCTGATGGAACCTGAGGGAGTTCTTAGCGCCGTGTAGTGCAGTCTCATCAGATTGCGCCGGTAACATTAATCATGACTCTACACAAAAAATGGCTAATTAAATTTTAGGATGACACAAAGCTGGGAAACAAATCACAACCCTTGGAATACAGAGACAGCTTTCAGAAAGGTCTTCAAGGGAAAAGTGACTGCTCAGGCTTGACAAGACGAAGCTCTGCTGCCGCGACGCACTCCGTAGAGCACATGAAGAGGAGGCGTGGCTCGAGCGGCGATGCCTGAAAGAACGGATCTCAGGGCTGGCTGTTGATCCAACCTGCCTGTGGGGATATGGCTGCTCCTCCAGAGCTAATAAATTATAAGGAACTGTTAAGTAATGTCTTTAGGACTAGGGTAAAGGACATCTCCCTTCAATTCTACAGTGGAGAGTGTTTTGTTCAGTTCTGAGGATCAAAATTTGAGTGATTGAAATACAGATTCATCTAGATAGCGCTAGGGGTGGTAGCAGGCAGTCTGAGGACAGAGCGATAGCTTCCAAATAGGGGCAGAGCTGTCCTGCAAAGGCAGAGGAGCCCGTGGACAGGAGCAGCAGGGGAGGAATGTTGGCTGATCACATAAGAAATGTTAGTCATCCCAGGATGGATGTTGAAACTCCCGTCACGGGATAACTGCCTGGGGGCTAGGGATGGTTACAGTGAGGCCGCAGGGGCTGAAGCAGGGTCCCTAACTGATGTCATCGGCTAGTCTCTCTTGCTGGCAAGGCTGAGGAAGTGCTGTCAGCAAAGGTTTATTTTTCACTTAAATTTTCTTACATTTTTTTGCACTAATTTTTCTATTGTTCCAATTTCCCCATTAGTTATTTGAACATTTTTAATATTTACAATAATCTTCAATCATATATATTATTGATTGAAATGTAGCAAAATATTATGTAAAAAAGAGCTACTTTAGTATTAAGAAGGGTAATTGAAATCCCTATATCTGCTGCCTTTAGATGCCTACCTCTTTTCCTTTATACAACATTAATTCAAAGTGAAAAAATTAACTCGAAAGCATAAAATGATACAACTTTTAGAAGATAAACTAGAAGAAAATCTTCAATACCTATGCTTACTGAAGAGTGCCTTAAAGTCATGACAGCGAAAGCATGACCCTAAAAGAAAAACATGGTTAGCTGAACTTCATCAAATGAAAGATTTTGTGAAAGAACTTGCTTAAAGAATGAAAAGAACGAGCTATGCACCAGGAGAAAATATTTGCAAACTACATATCTGATGAAGGACTCATATCAAGAAAACAACTCTCAAAACCGACAGTAAAGGAAACCTCAAAAATCCCATCAGAAAATGACTTCAGAAATAGCAGTTCACTGAAAAGGTACACAGATCACACATGGCACATGAGAGGGTGCTCATCATTAGCCATTAAGAAGGTACAAATTAAGACCACACGAGCTATTACAACACATTTGTCAGAACAGACAAAGTAAAAACTGGTGGTAACTCCAAATGCTGGTGAGGATGTGGAAAAGCTGGGTCTTAGGATGCATGGCTGGTGGAATATAAAATGGTGCAGCCACTCGGATGGAAAGTAGTTGGATAAAATAGATCTTAAAAAGCCAAACATACTCTTATCAAGCAGTTGGACATCTATCCTAGAGTAATGAAAATTAATGTTCATTCAAAAAGTTGTACAGGAGTTTTTGTGGGAACTTTCTAATAATTGCCAAAGACAGGAATGACCAATGTCTCTCAACAGGAGAATAAACAAGGGGTATTCCCATATGTGGGATCTATTCAGCAATAAACAAAGAACAATTACTAATGCAAGTAACAACTTGGATGGATCTCAAAAGCATTATGCTAAGTAAACAAAGCCAATCTCAATGTCTCCCACACTATGATTCTGTTTAGGAAGCTCCCCGAATTGACGAGATGCAAGAGGAGGAAAGCAGGTGGGTGGTTTCCAGGCCAGGGATGGCACAGGGCAGGAGGGTGTGGCTGGAAGGAGCACATGAGTGCTCTCCGTGGTGTGGGCGCTGAGCTCAATGATCAAGTGACACAGAATTACACGTGTCCATCGCACCAAAGCCAAACTCTTGATCTTGAAATTGTACTGTCATTATGTGTGATGCAACCACTGGCAGAAAATGAGTAAAGGGCACATGGGACCTCCCTGTATTACTTTGGAAACTTGGTATGAATCTATAACAAATTCAAAATGAAAGTTAAAAAAGGTGTGCTCCACAATTTTAATCCAGAATGTAATCATTTTGTATTTTGTGCTGTAATGGGTCTATCTCTGTAGTGTAACAGGGACATGGAAAAGGGAGAGAGATTCATTTGGCCAGGTGAAAAAATTACTAATGACTTTTCAAAGGATGCACATAACTTAAAAAAAAAAAAAAAGTAATGACCTTAACATGAAATTCATTATCCAATAAGATATTCTGAGTCTTCAGGTCATGATGCAGAAGAGGAGGGTTCATATTGTGCAGGTAGTTCACGCCCAGGGCGATTTCATGCAGGATGCGGAACCTCAGCGGCCAGGCCACTTCCGGATATTCCGTTTTCTTCATATATGCAAGAAGACACAAAGCCAAAGTCAGTGGCCAAATTTCCATACATTCATACTTAGGAAGTTAAATATTCAATGAGAAATACAGCATAAATTAAGGTCAAAACATAAGCTCATTTATTTTACATAGTAACAAATTTGACATCAACATCACTATATCCTATTTCCCTAACCCTTAAGAGAAAAAAACTTTATAGTACTGATACTTATTCCCTTTTAGTCTATATTGGTAATGTAACTACATGACATTTGTTATCTTTTTTCAGTTGACACAGTTTCAATTACTTTTTAATCTATGTAACACTCATGCACCTACACACATATCCACCTCCCCATTTTATGGCTTATATCAAGTGGCCTGTGCACACATGTGATCACACAGACACATAATTTGTTTCTAGTACATACCAAACCATTTATTCAAATTAATGTTTTAATTTTCTGATTAATATAAAATTAATCATTGTATCTACTTACAAGTGATATCCATTTGAACTTTCATTAAATAAATTCTGAACATAAAATTTTAATATATTTTTTATTGATTTTTCACAAAGAGGAAGAGAGAGGGATAGAGAGTTAGAAACATCGATGAGAGAGAATCATCCATCAGCTGCCTCTTGCACACCCCCTACTGGGGATGTGCCCGCAACCACGGTACATGCCCTTGACGGAAATCGAACCCGGGACCTTTCAGTCCGCAGGCGGATGCTCTATCCACCGAGCCAAACCGGTCCCAGCTGAACATAAAATTTTAATCAGAACCTTAGGAAAATGAGTATACTCAGAAAAATCAGGTATCTGGAGAAGGTTCTCAGTGAATCATAGGCACCAGGCCCTGGGCATATTTTCTATCTGGGCATATTTTCTATGCTTCTACTGAAAGCTCCAAACTGTACTTAAGAGTTTTTTTTCCTGCCGAAACTGGTTTGGCTCAATGGCTAGAGCGTCGGCTTGGGGACTGAAGGGACCCGGGTTCGATTCCGGTCAAGGGCATGTACCTTGGTTGCGGGCATATCCCCAGTGGGGGATGTGTAAGAGGCAGCTGATCGATGACCCTCTCTCATCGATGTTTCTAGCTCTCTCTCTCCCTTCCTCTCTGTACAAAATCAATAAAATATTTTTTTTTAAAAAAAGATTTTTTTCCTGCAAATGGATCAGCTTATAGTTCAGTGATCACCTGGCATGAAAGTGGGTCGGAATACTCTGTGCTGACACTGGATTTTGACTTATTTCAGCCATCTTTCATGAGGGCAGGAGGGGTGCTTCAAGGCAAACCCCCTAATAACGCAATACAGGAAACCAAAGAAACACAAATTCTCATGCTGAACATTAGTTCCTCTGATATATACAGAGACCCATCCACTCAGTGACTGAATCTTTTACTCCATCAAAAGGTAACTTTCTGAAAATTATGTCGGTGACAGAGGGAGAAGTCCTCTCTGCACATGTGCGACATGGGAACTTCTGGTCAGGGCTCCTTTCAGGAGTTGGCAGTCCCTGTGGAGGCTCTAGAATTCTGGATGCTCAGACCTGGCTGCCCAAACATCTGCTTGCTGGATGTGGGAAGCACACATTAGAATTCCTACTTCTTTCTCAAAAAGAAGTTGTGCTGGATTAATACTTGCATCTTGGCTGCAGTGGTGGTTACACACACTCACACATTGACCCCATCCTGCTTTAGACGCTCACACCGTACACAGAACGTGATGTGTCTCAGGCAAAGAGGAGGTCCCTCCCCAAGAGGCTGTGCTGCCAGCAGCCCCTTTCTCCCATCAGAACACAGATGGACAGGGATTTAGGATTTTACACTTTATATTACCTAGTTTAAACTAAAGCAACCTCACTAAGTAGACTGAATATTGTTGTTTTTTAACATGTTTTATTGATTTCAGAGACAAAGGAAGAGGGAAGAGATAGAAACATCAATGATGAGAGAATCACTGATCAGCTGCCTCCTGCTCACCCCCCACTGGGGACCGAGGACACATGTGCCCTTGACTGGAATTGAACCCAAACCCTTCAATCCGCAGGTTGACGCTCTATCCACTGAGTCAACCAGCTAGGGCTAGACTGAGCGTTTTAAAAAGATTGATTAAGAGAAACTGCAGGCTGGAGATCATATCCACTCCAGCAAACAGTTCACACACACAGTCTGAGAATGAGGTCCCCAAATCTGTTTCCTGATGGGATGCCAATCAAAGCCAGAGTTCCTGGTTCCCGGAGAAAAAAGTAAATGGCGCACACCATTCTCAGTCATAAAAAGCCAAAGCACTTCTTGGTCCTCAGTGACAGACTTATCTGGCCTAGTAATTGAGAATTTTATGAACTGTACTACTGACATCAGTTTGAATCCTAAGTTATCCTTAACATAAAATAAAATCTGGCCTGACAGTGGACCGTGCAGTGTGCCCTTTACCTTTTCTCTCTCTCATGCCGACCTGATTACACACGTGGACTGGAATTCAGTGTGGAACTCAGTAACCTAAGCAAAAGAACCTTGACCCCTTAGCATACAAGGCCTGGCTTCACATTATTTTTAACACAAAAGAAGACATAGAGGGTGAAACTTTAACACTGCACTTTTTTTCATTATTCTTTTTTTGATTCATCTATATTGATCCCCAAATAACCAAAGCACTTTACAGCTTCATTAACGGAATTACAGCCACTGAAAATGTATAATACTTACCCTATGCAGGAGTTCATTTAATGATCCATTTGGCATGTATTCAGTAACTATTCCCAAAAATTCAGGCTCATTGCAAATTCCCAAAATTGGAAGAATGTAACTAAATCTAGCTTTGTGTAAAATTTCAGCTTCTCTTAAGACATCATTTCTTTCACTAAAGAAAAAGAAAGCAAAATTATCTTTAAAGTAATGGAAAATACACAGTTATCATGCCCATGATAATAAGTTAGCCTGGACTTTTTCAGTAATTAGCTTTTGACTTCTTGTAAATTGTGCAACTCTCTGTCCTTTAGTTTCATCATATTTAAAATAGGGAAAACACCTACCCTGATAGTCTTCAAGTTTGTTTACAGATCAAAATAACTTCTATAAGCCACTGACAGGAAAAAGTGCTATGCCTAGGCTATCATTATGATACTTCCCTAGGAAAGGAAAGAACACTCTGGGTAAGTTTACAAAGTCTATAGTATTAGAACGATTCGTGTGTGAACTGATTAAACTATTAGGTTTAATGTTATATTAAGATGATCAGATTTGATTTGATTATATTAAATTTATAGTTGCATACCATGTAAAAATTTCCCAAATATCCTGACTATTAAGACATCTCAAGTTGTAGATTTAAATAACTAGGTTCTTAAATAACCAAGTTGCATGAGGATCAATGCTATTCAGGAATTATCCTCTGGGGCCCAGGAAGCGAGCATTGAGAACAGGCGAGTGCTTCTAACAGGTGCCTGGGGGGGGGGGGGGGGGACTCAGGGTCCCGGTCCATTTGCTTATTCCTACATAAAACAAATAAATATGGAACCTTAATTAAGAATAAAAAGTGCCAGCATTATGGAGAACAAAAAGATGAAAGAACATAGTCTGTGCTCTCAAGGTGCCCAGAAATCTTTTTAAAGAAAAATAAAAACTCACTGTGGTTTTGATTTGCATTTTCCTGGTGGTAAGTGATGCTGAACACATTTTCAAATACCTGTTGGCCAACTGTATGCCTTTGGATGTGTTAGTTATCGTGACTTCGTAACCTTTCCACAAAATATGCGTGTCAAATCATCATGTAGTACACTTAAATACAGTCTTTTATGCAGTCCGTGGCCACACAGGATGGTGGTCCTGCAGACCATAATGGAGCTAAAGCAGCCCTCCTGAGGTCTAACCTGTGCTGTTTCACACAGGGACACGCTGCATGGCTTACGCCCGGGAGCAGCGGGCTCTGCACCAGCCCCAGGCTATGTCAGTGTCCTTACGATGTGCGTGTGCATGACAACAGAATCGTCTAAGGACGCACTTCTTATACTGATCCCTGTCATTAAGTGGCACATGATTGTATACAATTATATCAATTATATTCGCCAATTATTCATTAGTAAAGTTAAAAATAAGGACAGATTTAAAAAGAAAAATAAACATAAAATACAAGGCAATTATTCATTAATAAAATTAAAAATAAGTAAAGAATTAAAAAAAACTTAAAACTTAAGATATAAGGCAGAATGTGATTAGTACCACAAATACACATGTAACTAACTGAATAAATGGAGGACCGTGGGAACCCAGAGGAAGGCGGAAACACTGGGCTCGGGAGTCTCAGTCTTCAGGGAGGTGGGCAGAATCTACACTAGAATGGACAGAATCTACCTTTGGAGCAGGACATCTAAGGCCCACGTGGCCTCCAAAATGAGAGGGGCCGTCCCCAGGGCGGGGCCAGTGCCTGGCACTCAGTAGAGGTTTAATGGACAAGCACCAAATGTGATCGAGGAAGTGAGAGTGAGGGCTCAGCTTCCTGTGAATCAGGCTGCACAGCAGCCCGAAGGGGTGGAGGTGACCAGGGCAGCAGGGCCATGTCTGAGGCCTGAAGCCGGGGAGGGCGTTGACACTGTTTGCTGGCCTGAGTTGGGATTGCAGGTTTTTAAGCAGAGAAATGACATAAGCAGGACAAACTTTTAGGATTCACTTGGCAGCAGGGTGTAGGAGCAGCAGAAAGAGGTAGAGCTTGAGTCGGGCGTTAGCTATGATACTAGTTAAGATGTGAAGCAATGCAAGTCTGAAACTAAAGGCCACAGTGGGAATGGAAAGAAAAACAGCTCACTAGGATGTCCAGACTGTTGTGGTGAACGGGGAGGTGAGGGGGTGGGGGGAAAGAGAGAGGAGAGAAAGAAAGGAAAGAAAGGAAAGAAAGGAAAGGAAGGAAAGGAAAGAAAGGAAGGAAAGGAAGGAAGAAAAGGAAGGAAAGGAAGGGAAGGAAGGGAAGGAAAGGAAGGAAGGAAGGAAGGAAGGAAGGAAGGAAGGAAGGAAGGAAGGAAGGAAGGAAGGAAGGGGACCCATCTGTTTTCATGGGGATGAATGGGTTGGTTGCAGCACTGACAAAAGAGACATTTCAAGAAGAAGCCTGCTGGGTAAGTGATGGTGACGAGTCTCACCAAGCTCTGCAAGAATGGCTGTTGCAATAAGAAAAGCAGCAGACATTCCAGACCAGATAATGAAGCCTGCTTTAAAATAAACAGAGACCAATAAGTCCTAGTCATGTATGTTTTGAACAACACACATACACACACACACACACACACACACACAAACATTTAAAATCCAAGACTTGGAAAACGGCACACCCTTTTCTTCAGCCACTTTATATCCCAACCATGAAGCAACCAATTAAATCAGTTTGTGAGACCAGCTTTAATTAAAGCTACATTCCCTAAGTTAAAACAGTTCTATATTCCCAAAAAACAGTTACTAGGCAGCACGCAGGCAGGGAGACAAGACCACCTGAGCCTCCAGGACACTCAGAACCTCAGACAGACCATACTCGCGGAAGACTCGCTGGTACTGCCCTCCTCCCAGGATGGCTATGAGGTCTTCTACCTTCTACTCTGAACTATTGAGTGTCAGCCACTTCCTAGGCACTGTCACAGGGGCTCATTATCCCGCTGTACTCAGGGCTCTGAGATGCCATTCGTCATTCGTACTTCTCTAGAGGTTACACCAAGAGCAAGGGGCAGGTGGAGTCAGGTTTGAAGTGCCCTGGGGGGACTCTAAAGCCTGTGTTCTTCCCATTCCAGTGTGATCAGAGAAGAACGGGGTTCTTAAAATCAGGTTTTGGGAACTTTGAGTGAGTGGGAAACAAAAAAAGCCAAAACAATTTAAAATAGAGTTTTATATTTAAAAATGTAAAACTGTGAAATACAGCTTCTATAGATGTATCACCAAGATTACCAGCCAAAAATCAATTATGGCATCTACAGTAAGGTGACCAGACGTCCCGAGTTCTAAAAATTTGTCCCGCGTCCCTCAGCGTTTTAAAAAAGTCCTGATTTTTGGAAAGAATGCACGATAAACTAGGGAACGGCAGGAGAACGGGAAGGGAATATACAGTTTTTGGCAGCCTTGTGGCTATTTAGCCAGGATATGAGTTTTATATTATTTTTGTTAATTTTATAATGTTAAACTTTAATAATAAATAATTGTTGAGTACTGATTATCGAGAACTGCTTATCAAAGCTCACATTGTTGATCAGTTGTTAGAATTCGACCACTATTGGTTGGACTTAATGAACAATGGCATTTTTTGGGATTGGCAACGACGAAAACATTTTGTAACTGTCTCTCAGACGATACACATTGTACTGCGTGCTAGTAAGCTAGTTAAACAAGTGATGTCATTACAAATCAGCTATTCAGATAATTTATGTATTTATTTCATAAATACATAAAATTTCTTGAATTTAGCAGACAGTAATCGTATTATTTATATTTTATAGTGGTGGCAAAAAGTCTAGCGCCAGCCTTGAAAGTGACACTTAGACTATACATAATTTTTATTTATTATATTTGTAAATTGTACTTATGTTGAAATTTTAAAAAATATATCACAATACTATTTTTGCGTTCTATGAAAATTTTTGTTGCTCCATATAGACCAAATTTTTAATCAAGTAACATCCCCCCCATCCCCACCCCCGGTCAATGGTGTCCCGCTTTACCAATGTTAAAATCTAGTCACCTTAGTCTACCCGGTGTTTGAACAACCCACCAGTCCCATCTGCACATAAGGAGCTGGGAGAGCTGGGAAGGCCCTCTCGGGGGCAGAAATCAGGTGTGGAGGGCTGAGCAATCCCTAAACATCAACTAGTTTTCTTTCAAGTGGTCCCTAGACACACGCAGACCTCATCCAGGCCGGACGCCACTGCACGTCTTGCCTCTCCCGCTGGATCCGAGCGGAGCGGCTCAGACGGCGCCTGCGCTGCGGCTGCTGCCATGGGCGAGCGGGAGGGCCGTGATGGCTGGTCCACCGCCTCACGCTGCTTGGACGACAGTTAGTTTCCTAGCGTACGGAGAATTCTAGATTATGAGAAGCGTCCATGAGTAAGGAAAGGGAACTTCCACTTCGTCCCTTGGCCCACGCGGCACAAACTTTAATGAAGGTCCCGGCGGAGGCGCCGCCTGCTCTGGGAGGACCAGGGCCTCGGCGCGAACCCGCCTGCGCAGAGCCCACTCCGCACGGCCCGCCCGCCCGCGCGGCCGCCGCCCTCCGCTCCCACACTCCGCGCGGGGTGGGCGGCCGGGCCGCGCGAGCCGGCGGGGAGCGCCTCGGGCGCCGCGGGCCTCCGGTGAGATGGGGCCGCGGCGGGGAGCGCCTCGGGCGCCGCGGGCCTCCGGTGAGATGGGGCCGCGGCGGGGAGCGCCGCCGCAGGGAGTGGGCTCGGGCCGCGAGCCGGCAGGGGCTGCCCCGAGCGAGGCGGGTCCGGCGGCGCTCTGGAAACGAAACCGCCCGCGCTCCGAGAGCCGGCGGCCCGCGCTTCCGGCCGCGGGAGCTCGGGGCCGGCGCCGAGGCAGACGGTCCTTCCCGGGCGGCACTCCCGCGAGACCAGCCGCGGCCGCCGCCCGGCACCGCGCCGCTGGCCGCCACAGCGGGCCCGGCCCAGCCCGGGCGGCGCAGCCGGAGCGCGAGGGGCGGGGCGGGGCGGGCGCCTACCTGTCGAGCAGCGGCGTGTGGATGTGCAGGTGCTTCACCGCCACCTGCACGCGCCAGTCGGCGTGGCGCGCGGACGACACGGTGCCGGACGCGCCGCGGCTGAGGAAGCGCAGGTCGGCGAGCTTGTGGGAGGGCACGGTGGGCAGCGCGCTGCAGATGGGCTCGGCGCTCATGGCTCCGGCCGCGCGGCCGCTCCCGCGGCCCACGCCCGGCTCCGGCCCCGCCCTGCGGGCGGCCAGACCTGCTGCTGCCGGTGGGCACTAGGTCGCCAGGTCGCCCATGCCCACGCGGCTGCCCGCCGCCGCTTCGCTCGGAGCCGTGCCGACTGCAGTCCGTCCGAGGCTGGCGGCCCAGCGGCCTGGACGGTGAGGCGCCTCCCCCGCCCCGCCCCGCGCCGTCCAGCCCCGCCGCCCCCGGCACCGCGCAGGCACCGCCCCTCCACTGGCTCCTCCCCAGCCCCGCCCTCCGGCCCCGCGCAGGCCCCGCCCCTCACACTGGCTCCTCCTCATCCCCGCCCCCACGCGCCTCTCATTCGGCGCCTCCCGCGCTTCTCACCCGCTGGCTGGCGGGGAGGAGCCGGGCTCCATTCCGCCCCTGCCCTGGGGCCGCGCTGCCCCGGTCTGTGGTGGTGAGGGCGGGGGACACACTGAGGCCGGCGGCCTCACGCGCTCCTGAGCCCGTGGCCGCGGACCTGTCGCCCCGGGCGCCTGCCTCAGCTACGCACTGCGGCACAGCCAGGCGGCCTCCAGCCCACGCCCCGGACCATGGGGTGCCTGGCGGGGTGCCTCAGTCAGCCGGCTGCACGCCTTCATTCACTCCTTCATCCACTCCTTCACTCCTTCATCCACTCCTTCATTCCTTCATCCACTCCTTCATTCCTTCATTCACTCCTTCATTCAATCCTTCATCCACTCCTTCATTCCTTCATCCACTCCTTCATCCACTTCTTCATTCCTTCATTCACTCCTTATTCAATCCTTCATCCACTCCTTCATTCCTTCATTCACTCCTTATTCAATCCTTCATCCACTCCTTCATTCCTTCATCCACTCCTTCACTCCTTCATCCACTCCTTCACTCCTTCATTACTTCATCCACTCCTTCATTCCTTCATCCACTCCTTCATCCACTCCACGCCTTCATCCACTCTTTCATTCACTCCTTCATTGACTCCTTTGCTCCTTCATTCACTCATTCACTCATTCACTCCTTCACTCCTTCATTTACTCTTCATTCACTCCTTCATTCACTCATTTGTTCACTTATGCACTCATTTCATTCCTTCTCTCACACACTCTTCTGCAGTCAGCCAGCCACACCCATTCACTCATTCCCTAATCCCTCCCTCACTTGTGCACTCATTCATTCTTCATTACTTTACTCGTTCTCTCACTTCCCTCAGCCAGTCACTCTCACATCCTCTCCTCACTTACACACTCTCTCATTCACTCATTCAGGTAACAAAGACTTCCAGGAAAGAAGACCAGAAAACCAGCGGGAAAGAAATGACCCCAAAATAGTTGAGAAGCTTTGCCGGGCCAGAAGCACTGGGGCCTGTGAGGACCCTGCGAAGCCTTCATTAGGCAGCTCAGGACCACGACCAGGAGGACTCCAAGCGGTCCAGACGGACAGAGCGGCCAGATCTCGGATCTCTTATGCGATGTGAGTGAAGTCCCCAAGGGCAGTACCTGGAACCTCAATTCTGTAGTCCGTCAAACTGCTCATCAAGTACAAGGGCAGAATGAAAACACACATACAAGAAAGCAAGTACTTTCCATCCATCCACCTAAAAACAACAAAAACTATGAGAGTCTGTACTCTGACAAACATGGGAGAAAGTCAACAAAGATAAAGACAAAGGATTAGGCAGTGGTCGGCAAACTCATTAGTCAACAGAGCCAAATATCAACAGCACAATGATTGAAATTTCTTTTGAGAGCCATGTTTTTTAAACTTAAACTTCTTCTAATGCCACTCCTTTAAAATAGACTCGCCCAGGCCATGGTATTTTGTAGAAGAGCCACATTCAAGGGGCCAAAGAGCCGCACATGGCTTGAGAGCCGCAGTTTGCCGACCACGGGACAAGGACAATGTGGGTGGAGAAACCCCAGGATAGTCAGTTTATCTACCAAAACCTCAAACCTATTCCTTTCACGATGGTTTTCACCATTATACAGTTTTAAAAATATGCATTATTATTTATATAGTTTAATTCCCATAATCTATTGGTGGAAGATAAAAAGCTTAAAGAATACTGAACTACATCAATTGACTGAGAAAAAAATAATGAGGTAATTATGCAAATTAGGATAACATGAATTCATCTGTTGAAAATCCTATAAAATCATTGATTTGTTTTTCCATTGTCATTTTAGGAAATAGTAGCTTGAAATCTCTTATCTTTTCAATTTAGAAACAAGACTGAAAAATTGAAAAAGAAACCTCCTAAAAAGTCCAAGAATTTAAAACATCTCATATTCTAATTTTTGTATTTTTAGTCTAAAAGCATCTAGTAAGTTTTAAAAGCAAAGCCTCTATCCTATATAATAAAAGCCTAACATGCTAAGTGTCCAGTCATCCAGTTGTCCATTCAACTAATCAAAGTGTATACGCTAATGATATTCTAAGGCCACTCAACTGCTTGCTATGACATGCACTGACCACCGAGGGGGAGAAGGGGCAGACGCTCCTACTGGTAAGTTAGCTTGTTTCTGGGGTCCAGCTGATCAGGACTGAGTGAGATGGCCCGGACATGCCCTGGAGTCCTCCCCTCACTGGTTGGCCAATCTCCTGTGACCCTCCCCAGCCCCAGTCATGCACTTGTGGGGTTTCTTGGCCTGGCCTGCACCCTTTCGCAATGCAGGACCCCTCAGGGAATGTTAGCCAGTTTCAGCTTGATCCTGCAGGCCAGGGGACCCCACTAGTGCACGAATTCATGCACTGGGCCTCTAGTAATTACATATTAATGTATGTTCTGCATGGGAAAACATTTAGGGCACATTTAGTATCTTTTGCCCAAAAACCAATCTAAAAAATATTTGATATATTTGATGATGTGGAGTCTATTGTTAGGAAGAACCAGAGAAGTACACATTTTTACAGTTAATGAGCACAATAATGTTTCTCACTTAATCATTCCAATTATGTTCAGACCTGAGATTAAACATGATGCCATTTAAAAATCGATTGATAGCATGATGCTTTTTCTGATAATTAATAAACAAATTCTTCAGATGTCAGTTGGAAAAAGTAAATATTTCTCTCACTTTAATTACTAGTTTAGGTAATATTAAAATCAAGATGCAGAACACTTCTTAAACATTTTTTTTTTTTTTTGTTTTGTTAATCCTCACCAGAGGATACTTTTCCCATTGATTTTAGAAGATTGGAAAGGAGGGAGTGGAAAGGAGAGAAGAAAAAACAGAGAGAGAGAAACAGCAAAACCATTGATGTGAGAAAGACACATTGATTGATTGCCTTCACATAAATTAGTGATGTTCCACATGTGTCCCACCTGGGGTGGGGATTAAACTCTCAACACAGGTTTGTGCCCTTGACCTGGAATGGAACCCTCAACCCTGTGGTGGGCAGGGCCCATGCTCTAACTGCTTAGAAACACTGGCCAGGGCTAAATATATTTCAATTTAAAGTTGCATCTTTATCCTTTAGTATTTAAAAAACAGTGAAATTATTTTTTTAAATTCCCAAACCCTGGCCCATGAGGCTCAGTTGATTGGAACATTGTCCAGTGTAATAGAAGGCTCAGGTTTGATTCCTGGTCAAGGCACATACCTAACTTTTGGGCTTGATTACCAGTTGGGGCATGTACAGAAGGCAACCAATTGATGTTCTTTCTCACATAGATGTTTCTCTCTCTCATTTTTTCCCCTCAACAGCCCCTTGCCCCTCTCTCTAAAATCAGTAAGCACATTCTTGGGTGAGGATTAAAAAAATTCCCAAGGAGGTTATACTAACATCTTTCTGTGAAAAGTACTAAAAAGGAAAAACAAAAGGTGAAGACACTTGGCACACTCTCCAACCTAATGCTAGAACATCTGACAAAGGTCAGGCACCTGCCTCATTGAGCATGTCCTGGCCACGGGGGATTCACTGCATTTTGAGCTGGGCATTTAAAATTTTTTTTTTTTTAATTTTTATTGATTTCAGAGAGGAAGGAAGAGGGAGAGAGAGATTAATGCATTGGCTGCCTCCTTCAAGTCTGCCACTGGAGATCAGACCCACAACTCGGGCTTGTGCCCTTCACTGGAATCAAACCTGGGGCCTTTCAGTTAGAAGGCCGAGGCTCTATCTACTGAGCCAAACAGGCTAGGGCTTGAGCTGGGCATTTTCATTGGTTAGAGATTTCTATTGTTGAACTTCTCTAAGTTTTAGGAAGTCCTTTTATTCTTAGTATTACCTGCTTGTGTTACATTGAATAAATCTAATTCTATCTAGACAATTTAAGCTTTGTTGTTCTTTCAACCAACAAAAGGAGGTAACACTTTAAGATGGTATTAGGGATTTGAAAGATGAGTACGTGGAAGACAGATTGTCATTTTCAGTCTTAAGTATTTTCAGTTGTGTCCATTTGGTTTTCAGACTCTGCAGTCCTCATGTAAACCCACTTTTACTTTCTCATTATTCCCCTACGTCTACACAGATTAGGAAATTTGATGTGAGATCGGATAGGTGGGAGGGAGAGTGACTGTGCCTGCCTCTGACCTGAATCTATTAGTGCCCTGGGAGACAGCATTCGTTATTTAAAGCAGTCTTGTTAAACTCTTAATTTAGGTTGAGCCTGTGGTCAACTAAAACTAGGTATTTTTGTTTAACTGTTTCCTTTCTTTTTCCTTTTTTAAAAAAATATGAACTGCCTTTATTTATCTTTTTAAAAATATGTTTTATTGATTTTTTTTTCAGAGAGGAGGGGAGAGGGATATAGAGTTAAAAACATCAATAAGCTGTCTCCTGCACACCCCCTACAGGGGATGTGCCCGCAACTGAGGTACATGCTCTTGACCAAAATCGAACTTGGGGCCCTTCAGTCCGAGGGCCAATGCTCTATCCACTGAGCCAAATCAGTTAGGGTTATAAACTGCCTTTAAATGAGATTTTCTCTCTTGTACTTGTGCAGTTGACTGTTTTAGACTGAGTACTATGCGTTGAATTGTGTACTCCCAAGTTGAAGTCCCTAATCTCCGGTATGTGTGAATGTGACTGGATTTGGAAACAGGGTTTTGCTCCTGATTAAATTGAGATGAGATCATTAGGATGGGCCTAATCCCATATGCCTGGTTTCCTTATGAGAAGGGGAAACTTGGACAAAGACACATGTGGGTAAAGGGGAGATATTGTGAAGACACAGGGAGAAAGCCATCTACAAGCCAAGAAATGCGTAAGGCTACCAGGAACTTAGGGAAAGGAATGGAACAGGTTCTTTCTCACCACCCTCCGAAAGAACCAACACTTTTAGCATCTTGATTTTGAACTTCGAGCCTCCTGAAATGGGAGCTAATACACACCTGTGGTTTGAGCTATCAAGCTTGTGGTTCTTTTCTATGGCAGGCCAGGAAACTAAAACACCCAAGGTACATTTTTTTTTTCCATTTGGAGAATATAGATAACAGGAATTTGAAAAGCTATTATCAAAATCAGCAATTTTGCATTCATCCAAAGCATGCACATTGCGCCATGCATTTTGTCATGATCATAGATTCTTGAACCTCAGTTAAGATGCAGAGCTAGTCTCTCACCACAAATATCTCCCTCATGCCACCCCTTAACAGTCATACCCCCATCCCTTACCCCTGATCTGTTTTCCATCTCTATAATTTCATCATATCAAGAAAGTTACCTTAGTGAAAATGTGTGATGTTCGGAGGTTGGCTTTGATCACTCAGTATAATGTCCTTGTGGTTCACCAAAGTTGTATCTTCTATCAGAAATTGATTCTTTTTTTATTACTATTGTAGCATAGTATTCAGGGTAGGGCACAGCTAGGTTGTTGAACCAACACGTGTTGAGGACATTTTAGTTGTTTGCAGGTTCTCGCTGTTACTAATAAAGCTGTGAGAACAATCGTGTGCAGGTTTTCGTGCAGACATCCATTTTCATTTATCAGACAGATGCCAGGAGCATAATTGCTGGGTGCACAGTAAGGGCATGCTTAGCTTTTTGAAGAGACTGCCACACCATTTCCAGGGTGACTGTGATTTTACATCCCAGCCAGCAGTATATGAAAGGCTCCATCTCCCTGCATCCTGTCAGCATTAGTATTGCTGTGTGTAGCTCTCTAGTAAATGTGGAGTAATAGCTCACCTGTAGACTTAGTTCAATTTTGAACTTAATCATGTTAATTTTTTTCATATCGATGTAGCTTCATTCTTCTAGTCTTTCACGAATCTCTGAAGTCTGCATTTTGCTATATTGTCCTTCTTTTCCAGGAATTGTGATGTTTGGAAGAACATCAACCTGACTTCAATTCTCTGCTTCCTGACGTATGAACTGTGTATTGTGGGCAGTTGCTTCCCATCTTTGAGCCTTATTTTCTCCTTCTGTGAAAGTGTTGCTCTAACTAACATTGTAGCTATGAAATAAGGTAATGTATGTGTGGTGTTTAGTAGATGGCACACCCTCAGTAGATGTTGCTTGCTTTCCCTTCTGTGTTTTCAAGTCAACAAAAATGTAGACCAGAACAAGTCCAGAATCTAAAGGTAACTACTAGAGACCTCTCTTCATTACTTAACCAGATAAATTAGGATCTAGAAATTATTTTTCACTTAGATTATAAAATCTCAGGAAATTTTCCCTTCACCTGTTAGATTATAGCCTAGTCAAATTCTCATTTTATTTTCCCATTGAAACTGATCATATTGATAAGCCTTTAAAATGGGAAATACAGAGCATAAACCATAGAAAATATTCAATTGATACATAAATTCTAACCCAAATCTTTTCACATCAGCGTGATCTGCATTACGTGTCTCAGAAACCGAAGTCCTTTGGAAAAGCTGATGGGTTTATTGTGGTCATGCAGAGTATGATGATCAGCAGCTAATGTCTTTGGAAGTATTTGATGAAGGAAAACTTGCTTGCTGAAAGTTCTGAGTGGAGTGAATGGGGTGAGGGTTTTGGTGATATCAGATCGCATTAGGCCTAGGGACTCGGGGTTAATTACATCATGCCACAACCCACAGGCCTACTGTTCCATGAAGCAGGTGCCCAGATAGAGCTATACACAGAGAGAGGAAGATAACGGATAGTTCATTTTCAAAGCTCTGATGAGCTGATAGACCAAGAAACAAAAGGCCCAAGGAATCTCCCCCCTTTGCTGCCTTCCTCCACCTAACCTCACACTGGGATGTTCTGAATCTAAGACACACCTGCCTGACTATCCCTTTTTCATAAGAAAAGAAAAATTACATTTAAATGAAGTTATACATTAGTCCTCAAATTATACATATGGCTTATTATGTAGAAGAAGATGGAGAAAACAATTTGCCTTAAAATCAACTATTTTGATCCCATGCTTCAAAAAAAAAAAAAAAAAAAAGGGAATCTGGATAGAGCAGGAGCTTACTATTTCACTACTAAATATTTATTAGCTTATTAATATGTAAGAAACATTTTCTTCCTTTTGTATGAATATGATTTTTTAAAATTAAATCTTTATTGTTTAGATTATTACAATTGTTCCTCTCCCCTCCCATAGCTCCCCTCCACTTGGTTCCCACCTTACCCTCTGCCCTTACCACCTCCCCATTGTCCTCATCCATAGGTGTATGATTTTTGTCAGTCCATTCCCTTTCTATGCCCCTGATTCTATTATATTCACCAGTTTATTCTATTCATCAGATTTTTTTATTCACTTGATTTTTAGATTCACTTGTTGATAGATATGTATTTGTTGTTCATAATTTTTATCTTTACTTTTTTTCTTCTTCTTTCTCTTCTTAAAGAATACCTTTCAGCATTTCATATAATACTGGTTTAGTGGTGATGAACTCCTTTAGCTTTTTCTTATCTGTGAAGTTCTTTATCTGACCTTTATGTTGGTATGTTTGAAGTTGTCCCAGAGGCTCCTTACACTATCTTCATATTTTTGGACTCTTTTTTCTTTTTGCTTTTCTGGTTGGGTGTTTTTTGCTTCTTTGTATTTTGATCTTTGACTTGATTCTTGTGATCCTTTAGTCTGCCATTGGATCTCCGTATATTATTTTTTATTTTAGTAAGTGTATATTTAATTTCTAATTGGGCCTTTTTAATATCCTCGAGGGTCTTGCTAAATTTATCAGCCTTTTCTAGAATATTCTTGAAAAACCTTACAATTTTTGAATTCTGTATCCAGTTGTTTGCTTTCCTTCATTTCTTTTGTTTGTGACCTGTTTCTTTGTCTCTGCATTTTGGCTGCTTCCCTGAGTTGATAGAGTGGCTTTGTATGCTAGGTGTCCTATAGGGCCCAGTGGCACAGCCTCCCCAGTTACCTGAGGTAGACACCGTTGGTGCGCCCCTTTGTGGCCTGTGTGCACAGTCTTGTAGTTAAGTCTTGATTGTTGTTGGTATCACTGGGAAAAATTGACCTCCAGGCCAATTGGCTGTGAGGATCAACTGTTTCTATGCTGGGAGAACTTCTGTGCTGGAGACACCCTTATGAGATAAGACTTACAAAACCACCGGCACCGGTTTGGCTCAGTGGATGGAGCATCGGCCTGCGGACTGAAAGGTCCCGGGTTTGATTCCGGTCAAGGGCATGTACCTTGGTTGCGGGCACATCTCCAGTAGAGGGTGTGCAAGAGGCAGCTGGTCGATGATTCTCTCTCATCTATGTTTCTAACTCTCTATCCCTCTCTCTTCCTCTCTGTGAAAAATCAATAAAATATATTAAAAAAAAAAAAAAAAGACAAAACCTATGTGCTCAGCTTGGATGGGGCGGAGTCTCAGGGAGGAGTAGACAGCAATGTTTTCCCATCAGCCCTGCCCTAAGAGGCCCCTGGGTCTCAGTGTCCTGCGGTAATCACTGCAAGCTCCTCTGAGAGAAAGCTGCCCTCGAGTTTTGCCTGCTGCCAGACAGTCCAGTTTCTCCCCGAATGAGTCTGGGTCCCCAGAGTCTCGCCTGGAACTGGAGTTCAGAGAAATCAGGAGCTTTTGTCTCCCTCCTGATTGAGAAAGCCAGCAACGTACTCAGTTGCCAGCTTTCTACCCATGCATGCCTCCATACCTCTGCCTCCTACAGCTCCTCTGAATCTCAGTTTGCTTTTCTCTTTCCTTCTAGTTGTAGAATTTCTGCTGAGCCAACCTTCCTGTGGTTCTTGATGATGTCCATTTTGTCTTTTAGTTGTAGTTTTGAAATTGTTGTGTGAGGCAGCAGTTTAGGTGTTTACCTATGCCACCATCTTGATTTCTCCTTATATGAATATTATTTTTATTTTATTAAAAAATACATTTTATTGATTTTTTACAGAGAGGAAGGGAGAAGGATAGAGAGTTAGAAATATTGACGAGAGAGAAACATTGACTAGCTGCCTCCTGCACATCCCCTGCTGGAGATGTGCCCATGCAACCAAGGTACATGACCAGAATTGAACCCGGGACTCCTCAATCCACAGGCTGATACTTTATCCACTGAACCAGACCAGTCAGGCTGAATATGATTTTTAATTAAAAAGAAGCACATGTACCAAATCAGCATGCTAAAGCATTCAAGAATTATAAAAACATATGAAAATGAAAAGTAAGCATTCCAGATTCTCCAGAACTCCAGCCACCTCCCTGGAGGCAACACATAAAGAATATTTTATGTGCCGTAACATTAGGTGCCAGAAATACAAGGCTAACAAATTACACATGGTCCCTGCTGTTAGTGTTCTAAGGGAGGGAGACCTGAAGCAATTACAGCTGTGTGTGCTCTGGCAGGAGAGTCAGGCGCTCAGATGCTAGAAGAGAGAAGCATGCATGGTGAAGTAATGAGAAAGAGGCAGAGTAAATGGCCCAGTCACAGTTTGTAAATTTCTGAGACAGGATTCCTGAACCAATCTGTTTGCATCAAAGCCCATGTTCTTTCTGGAAACTGCTTGCAATTATCAGTGGAATATTCCACTTTCAGTTTCACTTTATATAATGTCCCTAGAGAGAAATTTACTAGCCAAAGGGAATTCCCAAGCTATAAAAAGATGGTGCTGGGCAAAAATTTATTATTAATAAGTATTTAATGGGAAATTCCACTGTCCTTTGACATTTTATTTGTCAGGTTTTCAAGAGTGTGGAAAGATAGTCACTCAGTCTGCATTTAAAACTTTCAGCTCCTGAATTTAGCAGAATATTTTGAGCAAAATATGCTAAGGTATATTAACCTTTTAAAGCAAACACACACACACTTTTTTTTTTTGCTTTAGGAAGTGACTGTGTGAAAGAGGTTGTAAGTTCAGCACTCTTTGTACTGTCCTGTTTTGGGCAAACACAGACAAGGCTGTGGAAGAGGCAGCGCCACCCAGGCTGAAAGGTCAGAAGAGGGCAAGTGGTGTGGAAACAATGACTGAGTCAAGGCTCCCACGTCAGCAGCTGAAATGGGCTAGAGAGCACGTGGAGGGGTATTGGAAAGGAACTCTCAGGAAGTGAATGGCAATGTCTTCCCTGTGCCACAGCTGTGTTGAACAACTTCAGGGGTCACTGTCACACTGGGAGTGACTTTCCCATGGAGTACATTATGAATAGGCCTGGACCTATGCATTGTGGGGCCCATGGCCTGCTTACCTCCTGGGATCCCAGTGGCTCAAGATATACAAAGGCATTTATAGGCAATCCTCAGGTTACATCAGACTCAAGGTATGTCATTTGATGGCTACATTGCCATCTCCCATTTATTTATTAAAAAAAGAAAAAGTTCTGTCATTTTGATGTATGTACATATGTGCTTTATGTTTTTTATTATTTACCACAAGTAAAGGTCAGGAATTGTTATCTTTCATTTATTTATTTATTTATTTATTTATTTATTTATTTATTTATTTATTGTTTCACTTCACTACTGCTGTGAGTGATGTAGGTGCTTATGTCTGCTTACACATAAGTGTCTGCTTCATGTCTGTGACGGAGGTGCTTATGTAGGTGGATTCCGACTTACATCCGAAGTAACCCGAGGACCTACTGTATAAATAAACTACTGGCCCAGCACATAAATTTGTGGATCTTGAAAGGAACTGTGGGCAGCAAGGCTGCTGTGGGCACAGAGGCAGGTCTCAGCCCATCCTCCGCACCATCTGGCCCCTCCTGCCTTGGCCCCCAACCCCCTGTCTGCTGGCAGCCCCATTCCTGCCACCACCGCTCCCACACACTGACAGTGCTGCCCCACTTTCATCCCCTGACAGTGTGGAGTGATTGGGACTGGCTGTGGGTGCAAGTAGGGCCGGCACCAGCAGTGAGTGCAAGTGGGGCTATCGCCAGAAGTGGGTGCATGGCTGCCAGCCCCGATTGCCCCTCAGAAGCAGGGGGAGGTGGAGAAGCCCTGAGGGACGATCAGGCTGGCAGCCACTGCTCGCATGCACTGTCAGTGCCAAGCAATCTGGACTGGTGCTGGGCGCCAGCAGCAAGTGCAAGCAATGGCTCTGGCACTGGCAGTGGATGTAAGTATTGGGCAGAACTGCAGCGTGCAGGAGCAAAGAATTTTCTGTAACCACCAGAGGCTCGCCCCAATGACAGCAATTGGTGCCCTGCCTTGGTCTGGCACCCTGCTCACTTGCTTCACCATCCCACTGCAGCCCATGCCTGCCGTGTTCTGTGCATGCCCCCTAGTGGTCAGTGCATGTCATAGCCACTGGTTGTCCGGTTGTTCCGCCATTCAGTCTATTTGCCTACTAGGGTTTTTTATAGAGAGATAATAACAATTCTTATCTGCTTTAAGAAGGAAGAACACAGCCTGGGAGCATGCCTGTCACTCACTGTGAATCTATGAAGTCCTGTTGAATATAAATGCAGTCAGAGAACAGCAGCCTCAGACAAGACCACTTTGTGATGCCAGTGGAGCAAGAAAAAATAAGGCCACTTCATGATCAGATCTGAAAAGACAAATAAGAAATAGCCCAAACCCCAAATGAGCACACATCACTCTTTCCTGGCTAACAATGAGAACTTACTGCTTCTTTATCAATTGCAGCTTTAGCTTGATTTCACTCTTCTCATGGCTCAGATAAGAATTAAGATACCCAATCAGAGAATTTCTCCTGCTCCTAGACAGCATCCAAAGCAGGGAAGAGCCCCAATTTCCTTGAATGCTCCCAAATTACCTAAGACAAGTCCTATCTTGTAGTAAGTTCTTCCTCATAGCCTCTTGCTGAGACACCCATGCTTCCCCACGGTGTACCTTTCTCTGTGCAGTCAGGCAGGGAAGCAGCTTTTTAGAACAGCAGATGTGCCCCTGGTGGTCTTTGGCTAGAGGACACTGACAAGTTCATGGAACAGTTATGGCCCATCCAAGAGCCCTCAGATCTGCATCTCGGTCATTTAATACCAAAACACGAGGCACTAGACACTCCTCTCCTGTTTGCAGATGCAGGAGCAGGCACGGCGACATTAATTACTTGTGTGAGGTCCCACAGCTGTTACGTGGGGGAGCCAGGGTTTGAACCAAGGAAATTCCATTGCTGCATCTTGAATCTGTTCAAGGCAGTGAGACTAACGAGACATGGAGTGTGAATTACGTTACAGGTCAGCACTGTTAAATGAGGAGGTATTATTGTACATGTGAGCAAGGCTATGTTTTAAAGAAGTTCAGTCTAGCAACCAAACTATTGATGTGTCTCTAGTAACAGTTTACTAAAGTTATGTACATCATTTTTATTCTTTAAAAGTCTTTCTCATAATAACAATTTTGACTTGGGATATATATTGATATGAACTGAACCATTCTAGCATATGGGGCTTTGGAATCAGATCACATGAGTTAGAAGTCTCCTCTTTCAGTAACCAAAGTGCATGACTTCCTTGGTATTTTGACTAGACTTACTCACTTCCTTCATCTACTAAGTAGTGAAAAAATACATTTCTTAAGGCTATTATGGGAATTAAACAGGATTATGTGTATAAGGCTATACACAATAAATATTAATTTCCTTTCTCAAGTATTTGGGGCCTTGCCAATTTTAGTTTAGTGAGAATTGTCAAGGCTGACTTATGAAATATTGAAAAGTGATTTGCAAATCAAAACGATGTGGCCATACTTTAGTGTCCAATGCTCTCTCCAAGAAGACAAGGGCCGTCTCTGTTTTGTTTGCCAGTGCCCAGACATGGCGAGAACGTGGTGGCAGTGCCCCCAGGTGCTGTGTGGCCGGCTGAAGATGGCCATTCTTAGGTTAGAAGCATGCAGAATTGTTAGGCGTGTTCATTTCAAGTTTCAGTTTTTTCAAAGTTACAAGTTCATATTTAAAAGTCATTGCAATTTATAGAGGTAAATTTATGAAAAAGTACCAGATTTAAAAAAAACTTTGCAGCCAACATTCTGACAATTTTCTAAACTCTAGACTGTATCCAGTGCAATAATACTTCCTGTCACCTTTTAGAAAATTAAAATTGTATTAAATATTCAAATCAAACCAAGTACAACTGGCAACACTGGATGGAAGATGTTTTATTTCAAGCATAATTAGACATTAACTTAAGTTTATCCCTCTTCGTAGAATTAGTCAAAACTGTCACCTGATTGAATGACTAAATCATTAAAAACTGGCTATGAGAGTGATATACTAGCTCCCATAGATACAAATGTCTTACATTCTACCAAATATTATATTACTAAGACAACCTTGTGGTGTAACTGTTATCCCTATTGAGATATGATGGCGCTAAAAAGTGATATTTTTTTTTCCTTTTTTTTCTTTTTTTAAAAAAATTAAATTATTATCTGTGTACATATTTTAACTCCCCCCCTCCCATACATACCCTCCCTCCCCAGAGTTTTGTGTCCATTGGTTGTACTTATATGCACGTATACAAGTCCTTCGGTTGATCTCTTAAAAGTGATATTTTTTATCTGAAGTTCAGAACCAACTGAGAAGTAAGCAAAAGAGCGGTGGAGGTGGGGACCACCATGTGAACTTGCTCCCGAAATGTGAAGAACGTGACTTAGAGCCCTTGGCAATGGGCTTCCTAGTCCTGTCCTACCCGACAGGCAGAACAGACCCGCCTGCCCGAGGAGGTGCCACCACACGTTTGCAACATCTTCTCTGTAACTTGTGGTCGCTGGGCAGAGGCTCTAGAGTCTCTGCAGTGCTTGGCCTCAATCACTCACATAAAACATGTCCGCAGGGGCGTGCGCGGTTGCAGTCTTGATTTCAGTGGCCGCGGTACCTATCTACTTTCCTCATGCGTGAAGGTCACAGTGGGAACGAACGAGATGACACGCCTGGAAGTGCCTTGTCAGTGTGACACGAACTAACTTCAATTCTGAATCCTGGCTCTGCCCTACGGTGTTCTCTATCCTGGTGTCTTGTCATTGGAGAGTGAACGCTGTGGGCACAGACAGGAAGAGGCAATGTGTTTTCTGCCTCCCAGGTGTTCTGAGAGGGCCGGACAGGTTCTAGCTCAGCGTTTGCTCCATCTTGGGTGTCCTTCTGTTGACATAGTTTCTAAGATTACTCTCTGTGAGAAGCACGGGAATATTTCTGCACTGACTCACCAGGTAAGACAGGCAGACCAGGTAATTGGCTGTAACACTTTCATTCACACAATGCAGTGTGCGATCTTACACGTGAACATTGGCAAAGTGCACGAAGAGCAACCAAACTGTCTTTTTGGATCTGGTTACCCAGTGAGTTTTGATATACTATCCCTCCTGTGCCTGCTGTGACTTGTTCTTGTTTAAATCACCTCATGTATAACAGCTAAACTAAACAAGTGCGTAGCACTACGACTTTGAATGCAGTTCAGCCACAGCTGATCAAGGAGTCTTTGAGAATGCAGCTCTCCGTCGGGCTGCAGACTGAAAGGTCGTGGGTTCGATTCCGATCAAGGGCATGTACCTTGGTTGCGGGCACATCTCCATTGGGATTTGTGCAAGAGGCAGCTGATCGATGATTCTCTCATCAATGTTGCTAACTCTCTATCCCTCTCTTCCTCTCTGTAAAAAATCAATAAAATATATTAAAAGAGGGAGAGAGAGAGAGAGAGAGAGAGAGAGAGAGAGAGAGAGAGAGAATGCAGCTCTCCCTACACGTTGCAGCAGGAAAGAAATCCCAGAACCTCCTTGGCCCGAGCCTCCCTTCATGGCACTAACGGCCCAGGCTGGCTGCCCAGGACTATGGGGTGCTTGCTTTGACTGTCAAGCTTCCCATACCCCAGAGAGAGCATGCATTAGTGCTCAGGAAGTGCAGAGACCCAACAGCCGCCCACAGAAGCGCTGGCGGAGCTGTCTCACCAGCCAGCTCTTAAAAACAAGCCAGTTGGACAGCAATCAGGTACCTGTTGATCTCTGAGATAAGAATCCCTCTGGAGTTGCATGCTGATTGAAAAGGCAAACACTGCTGCCATCCCTGTGGTAGGTGGAGCCTGGGGTGAGAATGAGGATGTCTGGCAGGCGTTGTCTGGGCTGGGCTGGGTTGGGCTGCGTGTGACTCTGCAGCTGATCATGGGTCCGGGGGTGTGACAGCGTCCTGTGAGCCTTCTGAGTCGGTTCTATCGTAAGTTCTCAAATACACTGGGCGGACGTGTAAAAGGAAAGTGAACTGCTTGACGCCAGGCTCTTGGTGCTTAGCATGAAGGAGGGTGAGCAAAGGAGGAATTTTTGAAGACAGTGAGAAAGTTGCTGAACTGGCTGTACTTGGGGTTGAGGAGAAGGGTTTACCCAAGCTCCCATGTGTGCCTAGAATAGATGCCTAGTTTATTTAAGTAAGGTACATGCGGTCAGTAAAGATAGTCTTATGTACATGTATGTATTATGTATATGTATCTATGCATTACATAATATATTTTGTGTGTATGTATCTATGCTACATGCATGTATCTATATATTATAGGCACATAAACACATTACAGGCATACATCTATATGTTTCATGTAATATATAACAGGTACATTATATGTATGTGTTACATTTGCATGCATATATGATACAGTACATACACCGAGTGGCCAGATTATTATGATCTCTGAACGCATAATAATCTGGCCAATCAGTGTATATCCTATATAATAGAAGGCTAATATGCAAATTGTCCCCTCGACCAGGAGTTCGACCAGCAGGCAGGTCGAATTGTCCCCTCCTCCAGGCCAGGATGGCTGGACCCACCCAAGCATGAATTCATGCACTGGGACTCTAATATATATGTATACACACACAGTGGTCAGGTTATTATGCATTCAGAGATCATAATAATCTGGCCACTCAGTGTATATGTATCTATATTTTATAACTCTTATATATTGTAGATATTTGATATGTTGTATATCTGTATTTTACTTGTATGGATAACATATTACATGTGTACCTATCTATTTATCTATCTGAATCTATCTATACATCATATTATAGTACTAGAGGCCCAGTGCATGAAATTCATGCATGGGAGCGGGTGGGGTGTCCCTCAGCCCAGCCTGCACCCTCTCCAATCTGGGACCCCTCGAGGGATGTCTAACTCACAATCCAGGACTGCTGGCTCCCAACTGCTTGCCAGCCTGCCTTTCTGATTGCCCCTAACCACTTCTGCCTGCCAGCCTGATCACCCCCTAACCACTCCCATGCCAGCATGATTGATGTCTAACTGTTCCCCTGCTAGCCTGTTTGCTCCCAATGTCCCTCCTCTGCCGATCTGGTCACCCCTAACTGCCCACCCCTGCAAGCTTGATTGCCCCCAACTGCCCTCCCTTGCAGGCCTGGTGCCTCCTAACTGCCCTCCACTGCTGGTCATCTTGTGGTGGCCATCTTGTGTCCACATGGTGGCAGGATCTTTGACCACATGGGGGCAGCCATCTTGTGTGTTTGAATGATGGTCAATCTGCATATTACTCTTTTATTAGATAGGACAGAGGCCTGGTGCATGGGTGGGGGCCAGCTGGTTTGCACTGAAGGGTTCCCTTGGGGCATGGGGTGGCCTGAGCGAGGGGCCTGTGATGGTTTGCAGGCCAGCCACACCCCCTGACAACCCAAACAGAGGCTCTGGTATCTGAAATTTATTTACCTGCTACAATTGAAACTTTGTAGTCTGGAGCCAATCCTCCTGCTTGCTCCATGGCAGCAGCATTTTGTTGGAATTCGTTTACATTCTATAATTGAAACTTTGTATCCTTGAGTGGAAGTTTAAGCCAGCAAGGGCAGGCGGAAATCTTGGCTTCCTCTGTTGCCAAGGAAACACCTCCCTCCTGCTCTCTGTGGCTGCAGCCATCTTGGTTTGGTTTATTTGCATACTCGCTCTGATTGGCTGGTGGGCATGGCTTGCGAATGTAGCAGAGTGATGGTTAATTTGCATATTATTCTTTAATTAGGTAGGATAGATGTCCCGGTGCATGAAATTGTGGGGGGGGGGGGAGGGGCGGAGGGCCTGTTCCTCAGCCTGGCCTGCACCCTCTCCAATCCAGGACCCCCTTAAGGGATGTCTGACTGCCTCTCACAATTTGGGACCCCTGGCTCCTAACCATCTCTGTGTGCCTGCCTTATCGACCCTAATTGCTTCCCTACCAGCCTGATTGCCCCTAACTACTCCCCTGCTGGCCTGATCTTCCCTAACCACCTCTACCTTGTCCTGCACCTGGAATCCCTCTTTCAGCTGGCCGCAGGCACCTAGGACCCAGCTGGCTTTGCCTGGGCTGGCCACAGCTGAGGGGACCATGGGCAGGAGGCTTGTCCCTCTCCCAGGCCACAGGTGCAGACACAGCCACTTGCACCTGCGACCATGAGGCAGGCAGCTTGTTCCTCTCCTGGGCCACAGCCCCAGCTGCTGGTGCCTGAGGCTGTGGGGCATGCGGCTTGTTCCTCTCCTGGGCCACAGCCTGGCTGGTCCCCATTCCTCTCTCCCCAGTGTTGAGTGTCTGAGCTGTTATGGCATTATGGTGTGAGGGCATAATGACTATTTGCATATTAGCTCTTTATTATATAGGACTAGTGGCCTGGTGCACAAAATTTGTGCACATTAAAGGGAATTAGAGGAAATATTTTAATATTGTTATTTTCCCTTTTTCTATAATAGAAGTGTCATAGATTAAAGAAAATTAATAAAATGTCTATGAAAATCTCCCTCCTGTCAGAGTCTGGGCACGCTGTGGGACCCAGAGTCAAGTTCCCATCCATCCGAATGTGCTTAAAAATCACAGGACACCCAGACCCAGCCAACCCCACCCCTGCCAAGCCCCTCCTGGCACTGGGTGGGGAGCACAGCCTCAGATCCACAGTCAAGCCCTGCTGGGCAGGGGATGTGGCCTGAGGTCTCCTGTTAAGCCCTGCCAGGTGGGAGGCACAGGCCTGAGGTACCAGTCAAGCCCCATTGCACAGAGGGCACGGCCTGAGGTCCCCTGCCCAGGTCAGGTGCCATGCAGCCTCAGGTCCCTGCTGTTCGGTCATTAAATGATGACGTCCTGACTAATTTGCATATTATACTATTATTAGATAGACTAGAGGCCTGGTGCATGAAATTCATGCGCAGGAGGGGCTCCCCCTCAGCCCAGCATGCAACCTCTCCAATAAGAAACTCCTCGGGAAATGTCTGACTATTGGGATTGGGTTTAAACTGGCAGTCAGACATCCCTCCTACAATCTGGGACTGCTGGCTCCTAACTGCTCACCTGCCTGCCTGCCTGATTGCCCCTAACTACCCCGCCCCCCCTTCCCACTGCCAGCCTGATCACCCCTAACTGCCTCTGCCTATTGGCCTGATCACCCTTAATTGCTGCCGCCTCCCACCACTGGCCTGGTCATCCCTTACTATCCCCCTTGCCAGCCTGGTTGCCCCCAACTGCCTCCTCTGCTGGCCTGATTGCCCCCAACTGTCCCCCAACTGCCCTCCTGCCAGCCTGGTCACCCCAACTGCCCCCCCCCCTGCACTAGCCTGGTTGCCCCTCACTGTCCCCCCTGCTGGCCTGGTTGCCCCCCTGCCTGCTGTTCCGTTGTTACTGTGAGGGCATCCTGACCAATTTGTATATTATCCTTTTATTAGTATAGATTACATGCATACATTACATGGCTGTATCTATATGTTACACATACAATTTATATATTATACATTACATGCATGTATCTCTTTTACATTTCCTCATACATGTGCATTGTATGAAATTTAGAAAAATAAAAAGGGGACATAGTGCAGTTGGTCTCCAGGCAGGTTTCCCTCCCAGAGGTGAGTTAAGGCTTCTTCCTCGCTCCTGTCCTTGTTCGAGCCAATGGCCGCCAAGCCTAGCAGCCCGCAGGAGCGGGTAATTTGGCCTGTGTGCCTGATTGCAAGCCTCTGAGCATCATCTGTCCTCAGTCATCATCTCCCGTTCTCCCTCCCAGGTTCCTGTGTCGCACCCTGCGAGGACCAGGTCCCACTCCCTAGCTGTCCTGCAAGTTCTTCGTTCTCTGGTCTGTCCCAGATCTCTGTTTCTTTGAGACTGAGTTGGACCCATTTCTCCTGCCTGCCTCATTCCTTGATTCCTTCGCTCCTGTTTCCCTTATTCCAAAATGATGCCAAAATATTTTAAATAAAATATTAAGTCGCATCATTGTGGCTAAAGCTATATAAATCCCCAAAGAGGCAAAGGGTTTAGCTCAAACTTCTCAGATATGACAATTAGAAGTTTGCTTTCAATAATGAAAAAAATTTACAAACAAAATATTTCAAAATAAGGTTCCTGGGGAAGAAAGTGAAGTGAGTCTGTGATAGGGAGAAGCTGCAGCCACTGAATTCACACACGCGTGCTTGAAGGCATGACCTTGAAGACAGGCAGCCCTGGTGTTGCCTGCCGGTGTGGCCTGGGCAGTAGGCGTTAGAGCCTCCACTTCTCAGCGAGAAATGGTCCACAGCAGCAGAACATGGTGCAATGCCCGCCGCGCACGTGCTGGGTGAGGTCATGTGCCACCTGCTGCCGAGGCCTGTGGTGCGGCTTGCCTTCTGGGGTAGGCAGAGCAATTGTCCCTTTCCTTCCAAAGGTCCAAGTTAATCCCTGGGACCTCTGAGTGTGACCTTACAGGGAAAATGGGCCTTTGCAGGCGTGACTAAACCCCGGATCTGAAAACAGCCGGTCTGGGCTATGCAGGTGGACCCAGGTCAGCACAGGGTCCTGGGCAGGTGGAAGAGGAAATGGGGCCAGAGGTGAGACTGAGCCAGGATCCCAGTCAGAGGGGTTGGTGGGAGGAGGCTTCCACCAGTGCCTGAGGCTGGGGAGGAGTGAAGGCCTGGAGAAAGGAGCTCGAAAGGGAGGAAATGGAATCTCCTCAGCCTCCATAAAGGAATGCAGTCCTGCCAGCTCCTGGCTTTTAGCTCAGCAGGGGAGTCCCAGCGCAGGCTTTTGGCTCTAGAAGACAATGCATTTGCAAGGGAGGGAAGGTGCATGGTCTCAGGCCTCTCAGCTATTAATTTATAAAGCATCAGCAGGAAACGCACGCCTCTCCCTGTTGGGTTCTCCGGAAGGGCCTAACGGGCACAGTGAAGTGTCCGGAGTTAGATGTAACCATAGACCAACAGCTGCTTCCCTAGCATCTCAGCCAGAGGCAGGCGCAGCCTGTAAACAGCCCTGCCGGTGCCCAAGGGGAAGCAGACGGAGCCGCCAGCTCCTCCCTGAAGTGATCGCCCTGACAGCACAAGTTAAAAATCCGGGGAATTCCCAGCCTCGCTGCTCACTGGCAAGAAATTCAATTCTGGCCCAGTTTGGGTTTCCCCATCCCTGCCCCTGCCTCCATTAACTACAGCCTGTTTACAAGGTCAACACCAATCCCTGCTCTGAGTGGAACACACAGTGTGTGCTAGCCATTCTGATAAGCGTTTGCACCTGTCACCCTGTTTTACCCTCACAAAGTTCCTCTGGCTGCAGGAGGAACCGAGGCCTGTTTTTCAAACGTCCGCTCACGAATCTCACTGGATCCTGAAGTAAGTTTGGTGGGGAGTGACCAGCAGTTTCAAACAATAAAACACAATAGAAAATACTGGTGGTTTTAATTATATGTGTGGTGCTGGGCTGTGTTGTAGAACATACATCTTAATATGGGTCACGTGAAAGGCAGTTCTTACGGTGGCTTACACTTAAACATCCAAAACTCACCAGCAAAGTGATAGAGAACACAGGCTCCAGCTCCTGGCCGCAGTGCAGCATGCTGCTTATTCCCTCTGTTCCTTGGTCCCATCTCACATGGTCCTTTGAGGATTAAGTGGTTAATCCAAGTGCAGCTCTGAGTGGCCTCGGGAAGGAGGCTCAGTAATGTTTCATGGTTAGTGAGCGGCAGAGCTGCAGGTTCCCGTCTCATCTAGAGTTTGAAATCTAAGGCAATTCCATGCTAATTTAGGTGTCCCCCCAAAAGAGGCACAAAAACAAGTGTCCCCGTTGGAGTAAGTCATCAGCAAGTTATAAATACGGGGCCTCATCTTTGAGGGTAGGTGGCCTGTCTCGGCAAAGTCCTGTCTGAGAGGATCCAGGCTCAGTGGCTTGTTCTGCTCTTGATGCCACTGCAGTTCAGCTGGTGATTGGTGATGGGAAAGGTGCAAAGGGAAGGCCAAAGGCCATGGGTAACGCCATCTGTGCAGCATTGCCCGGAACCGCTGGTCTAGTACCCACACTCCGCTGGGGGCAGGGTCTGGCCGAGGGACATGACACATGCTCAATAGGGAAGGTGCTTTCCTGTCAGTCACACCTGGGACAGGGCATTGGCCAGAGCAGGTGTGGCCACTGCAGCGCGGGAAGTTGAGATGTTAGCCCCTCACAGAGGAGTCGCCTCTCCTGCTCCCTTGCCCTCCGGCTCCTGGTTCTCTTATTGCAGGGGATGCGGCCTCTTCCTTCCTGCATTTGCCACGTGGCTCGCTGCTCCTTGGAGCCCGCATGATGGACTAACGGACTGCAGGAACCCGATGCTGGACTGGACTCAGTTCTGGGTGCTGGTTTGCTTAAAGATCTTCCAAACTGAATTAAGGGCAATGAGACTTCGGAAACCCAAGGATGTAATTCCATGCAAATAAAGCTTTCTACCACATCTTGTCCTACCACGGGGCCTTGCAAATGCTCATTCCAGTGATACTTTAAGAACCTCGCTCCCACTAGCAATGGAGAAAGACCATCCACAACAGAACCTGGAAGGCACAGGTGGTTTGACAGAGAGAACACACCAATGACCCCCTGGACCTTCTCTGGGGGTGAGGGTGTGGGTGGGGGTGGGGACATCTGCATTCTTGTATCTGCAGGAAAGCCAGTCAAGGTAGGAATCCTGCCAGAATCTGGGAGAAGGGAAGCTTCCTGTCTAAAAGGTTTTGAGGCAACTGGGGCTCTGGTGTTTTTTTTTGTTTGTTTTTTTTTTTTTTTAAATATATTTTATTGATTTTGTACAGAGAGGAAGGGAGAGAGATAGAGAGTTAGAAACATCGATGAGAGAGAGTCATCGATCAGCTGCCTCTTGCACACCCCCTACTGGGGATGTGCCCGCAACCAAGGTACATGCCCTTGACCGGAATCGAACCCGGGACCCTTCAGTCCCCTAGCCGACGCTCTATCCATTGAGCCAAACCGGTTTTGGCTGGTGTTGTTTGTTTTGCCCTCTGTCTTTTCCTGCTCTGTCTCCTCCCTCGGGGCCAGCAGTGTATGGCAGGTGTTTTGTCAATGTTTTAGAGAAGGTTTGAGCACCCTTGGTGTTAAATTCTTTGAGTGAACTTGAATTATGTAAGCAGGCTCCCCTGCTTTAAAGATTCTGAGATTTAAGAATTTAAGAAGCTAAGATTCTCCTAAGTTTTAGGTCTTAATTGGTGAAACTATTTAGACTATTGATCTTACTATTCAGCCGATGTCCAATGTAGATGAATTTCGCACGCCTCCGGTGCTGGACTGTAGAGAGATTTTGTAGCTGATTGAGGCTCTAGGCTCAGGAAGGTGTGAATGAGCCTCCCTAAGGGCGTCTGGCAAATGTCTGCACCAACAGGGGAAGGAGGGCCAGCTCTCAGCACCCTGCCCCACACCCATCTCCTCATCTCAGCAATGGCAACTTTCATTTGCTCTGAGTTTGCTCTGACTGTGTTTGTGGCATGTGGCCCTGCGGCCTTAGAGCTCTCAGTAAAAGGGAAAATAAACAGTGTCCATAATTCCCTGAGAAACAGGCACCTTCCCCTCTCTTTTTATTGAAGAATGTGGTTTTTCATTCATTATGTATTTACTAGAGGCCCAGTGCACAAAATTCGTGCACTGAGGGAGTGGGGTGCCCAACCTGCACCCTCTCCAATCTGGGACTCTTCGGGGATGTCTGATTGTGGGACTGGACCTAAACCGGCAGTCGGACATCCCTCTCACAATCTGGGTCTGCTGGTTCCCAACCACTTGCTGCTGCTTGCCAGCCTGGTCACCCCTTAACCACTTCCCTGCCAGCCTGATTGATGCTTAACTGCTCTCCCCTCTGGCCTGGTCACCCTTAACTGCCCTCCCCTTCAGGCCTAGTCACCCCCAACTGTCCTCCACTGCCAACCTTGTCATCCCCAACTGCCCTCCCCTGCAAGCCTGGTCCTCACACAACTGCCCTCCTTTGCAGGCCTGGTCCCCCCAAATGCCTTCCCCTTCCATCCTGGTCACCACCAAACTGCCTTCTCCTGCTAGCCCAGTCGCCCCTAACTGTGTACAGTCTGTCGGTCTGGTCATCTCCAACTGCCCTCCTCTGCCAACCTGGTCACCCCCACTGCCCTCCTCTGCAGGCCTGGTCGTCCCATCTGCCCTCTTCTGTTGACCTGATCGCCCACAACTACCCTACCCTACCGGACATCTTGTGGTGGCCATCTTTGACCACATAGGGGTGGCCATCTTGTGCAAGAGTGTAACGGTCAATTTGCATATTTTTTTTTTTTTAGAGCAGTTTGAGTTTCACATAAAAAACTAAGCCGAAGGTACAGTGACTTCTGATACATCCTTTGTTACCCCCCAACTTCTCCCATTATCAACGTCCCCCACCAGATAGTACATTTGTGACAATCAGTGAACCCACATGGACACCATTATCACTTCGAGTCCATAGTTTATTAGTTTATGTTATGGGTCACTCTTGGTGTTATACATTCTATTGGTTTAGACCAGTGGTCGGCAAACTCATTAGTCAACAGAGCTAAATATCAACAGTATAATGATTGAAATTTCTTTTAAGAGCCACATTTTTTAAACTTAAACTTCTAATGCCATTCCTTTAAAATAGACTCATCCAGGCCGTGGTATTTTGTGGAAGAACCACACTCAAGGGACCAAAGAGCCGCATGTGGCACGTGAATCGCAGTTTGCCAATCACTGGTTTAGGCAAATGTATGACATGGGTCCATCATTATAGCATCATACAGTGAGTTCTCTGTCCTAAAAATCCTCCATGTTCCTTCTACCTCCAGACCCCTGAACCCTGACAAGCACCAACTTCTTACTGCCTCCGTAGTTTTGTCTTTTCCAGAATATCGAGGGGCTGGGATCATACTGTGCACAGACCTTTCAGATGCTTCCTCCACTTGGTGATGCAAACCTCCAGTTCCTCCGTGTTTTCCTGTGGCTCGACAGCCACTTAGTGCTGAGTGACACCCCATCGTCGGGATGGGCCACAGCTTATTCGTCCAGTCAGCTCCTGGAGGACATCGCGGTTGCTTCCAAGTTTTGGAAATCATGAGTAAAGCTGCTGGGTTTGCTGTGGACGTAGGTTTTCAGCTCCTTTGGGTAAACACCAATGGGTGTGATTGCAGGATGTGAGGTCAGAGCATATTTAGTTTAGAAAGCAGTTAAGAAACTCTTATAAAGTGACTGTTCTCTCTCTCTCATTATCTATATCTATCTATCTATCTATCTATCATCTATCTATCTGTCTATCTATCTATTACCTATCTATCATCTATCTATCTCTAAGTTTAAGTGGTCGGCAGTGGCCTCAGTGAATCAGTACATGCATATAGTCCCTTGGTGGGTGGCTCTGTGAGACCCCGTGGACTGGCATTAATCTCTAGGCACACGACTCCAGCAGATGCCCATTGCCCTTCACTCTGTACCCCCCCCCCCCCGCCCCAGGTACCTGTGCAAGGCCTGGGGGAGCTGAGGTGAGTCTCCAGTGCAGGTGTGCGGGCCCCACAGCAAGGTGGGAAGTGGCCTCATGGGCGCATGTGGAGGACTCTGTCCTCTGAAATACGCAGACAGCCATTGGCTTTGTGAGGACAAAGAACAACTAGGCATGTGCTAGCCTTTCAGGGGGAGCTCAGTGTTCCTTTCTGCCAAATGCATACATGCACCTGCAGACCCACTTCTCAAGGCAGAACCTCACACTCTGAGAGAGGAGGGGAGAGGAGGGGAGGGGAGGGGAGAGGAGATGAGAGACCAGGGAAGAAGAGGGGAGGAGAGGAGAGGGGAGGGGAGGAGAGGGGAGGGGAAGGGAGGGGAAAGCCAGCCTGTGTTGGGTGGCCCTCGAGACTAGCTCTCCTGGACACCCAGCCTCCCTGAGGACAGGTGACAGGAAGGCACAGGGCCCTCCACACGGCGTCAGAGCGGCCTCAGCAGGTCCGGTCTGCACAGAGATGACTGGGGTGCAGTCTCTCGGCCACTCCTGGAAGCTTCTCTCTCCAGTCCCTGTCACTGGTGCACATAGTAGCACAGCTGGGGCCGGACGCCCAGCCTCGGCCCATTGTTTCTGGAGCAGCGCTCCCGGTGGCTTGTGCACACGGGAAAGCTGGAGGCGGTGTCAGAGGACACGGAACACACGCCTTTCTGCTGAGAACATCAGTGGCTGGAGTTTCCTAATTGAACACAGACCTGCAGGCCCCCTTGGTGGCTTCAGAGCTGAAGTCCCGAGGACCAAGTGCCCTCCACGCTGTGACAGACTCAGGAGAGGAGGAGGTGGTGGGTCAGGCTGCGGAACCAGTGCTTCCTTTGTGTGACCAGCACGTCTGACTGGTTGGAGAGGCCACACGTGCATAACCAGTTGAGCCTTCATCAAGTTCAGAATAGACTGGGTGGACGGCGCCCAGGCCCCGTGATTGGCAGGCCCCACATTCCGTCCCTGTGTGTCATCTCCTGAGTCACCGAGAGCCGCCCCGCTGGCTGCGAACCAGGAGCACATCTGGGGACGAGAAGAGGTGCATACTGAGCCTCAGTTGCAGGCCGTCTTTCACGAGGACCGCTTGCCCGGGACAGTGCGTTGTCACCACGGCCTGTCCTGGGAGTTGGCTTTGACTTTGCCCTCCGCCCACGCAGGCGAGCGAGCAGAGGCGGCCATTCCTAGCCCCACTCTGCAGCAGCAGTGCGTGGCGCTGTCCTCCTTGCCCCTCCTCCCCCGGGGCCAGTGGGGTCCAGGCCGAACAAGGGCCCATGCACAGCCTGTCCACTACCCTCTGACCCTTTGTGGTTGGCACGGCCAGGGCTGCAGGGCTCCTGGCTCTGTCCTCGCCCAGGGTCACGCATCCCTCTTGTCCCCCAGGCCCAGCGAATGCGTCACTGCCACCCTATGGTCAGCACCCGGCCTAGCTGAGGGCACCGCTCAGGCTCCGGTCACTGCCGCTCATCAACAGGCTGACTGGTACTGCTGGCCGGCCCCGCCAACCCCCCAGGACATGGGAGCAGGAGCAGAGAGCAGGCTGCTTTCTCTGAGACCCCTCCCCCGCCATGCCCCCTCCGAGACCCACCCCACCCCGCCCCGCCCTGCCGCTGTGCCTTGTGAGAGGCAGCCTGGGCCCAGGAGGCCTGGGTGTGGAGGGAGCCTCGGGAACCTGCTGTGTGCGCTGTGGGAATGGGACACCCTGAGGGGCCCCCCCACCCCATCATTGTAAGGGAAGACTTAGGAGGCCACAGATACATAAAAAGCAAGTAAACAATCAAATATCTTTCAAAAGAGAGAGAGAATTCCAGAATACTGTGTAGGCCAATGCTTTCATCCTCGGACTTAATAGAGAAAGGCTTCTCCAGGTGTTATCCACCAGGTGCTGTGGGCGTGGTGAGAGGGTGTGACTCTGAGGCCTCCCCCTCCTGTTTCTGAAACCCTCCTGGCCTCCGCAGTGCTGTCTCTGGGAAGAATGGAACCCTGAGTCAGTGTGCAGCAGGAGGGTTTGGCTGCCACCTTCTGGCCATTGCTAGAAGGCACCCCAAACAGCTGGAAAACAGAAGCCAGGACAGGGGGGCGTGACCACATGCCTTCTTCCATGGCCTTTTAAGTTTACTTTCCACAGACTTCCTTCGAGACACAGGACGCAGCCTTCTTCCGGTTCAGTATGCACCCCCACCCACACAAGGAGAGGGTGCGGTAAAATACAGGAAATTCAATCACATATGATCACACATGTTAAATTACATGCCACCCAGTGCGTATGGATACATCTACTTGATCTCCTCCCAGTGAGCAAACGCCCTAACGTGCTCTTTCTAAAGGCGCCAGCTTTACACTTCCCAGGTGCACGTCTTCAACGTGCAGCACGGCCGCAGGGACCTGCTTCTGCGAAGCGAGGCTCCTACGGCTTCCCAGGCTCCTGGCCTTCCTATCGGACACACTCAGGCTTGAGGGAGCATGGCTGGTGATGGCGCTGCTCTGCTGGCCTGTTGCTAGCCACCTGCATTATTTGCTGAGTGCCTGCTGCGTACAAGGCACTGTTTCAGGGGCACAGAAATGAGTAAAACGTGCAAAAATCACCTTCCCACCCTCTGGGGCTCACACTTCGGGGGAGGAGAGCAAGATGAAGTGTGGTAGGAGCTGCGGTGCAGGCAGTGTGGAGGAGGCGGTGGGCTGGGGGTCTGGGTGGTAAACGGGTGCTCTAGGGGCTGTGAGTGAACAAGGAGCTGAGGGCATGTTGGGTGGGAGGCCTGGCAGGGCAGAGGCTCAGAAGAGGAGCAAGATACCCGTCCCTGGGCTGAGAGAAGTGGGAGCCATGGCAGGAGGCACTGAGGGAGGAGCAGGTGCTGTCCCGGGAAGGGAGCGGCTGTCCCTGGGCGCTGGGCACCACTGGTCGCCATTGATGTGCTCGGTGTCCCAGGACCTCTGTGAACACCACCCGTCTCCCTGCAGAGCCTGGGCCACCTCTCCAACGGCTGCAACCAACACTGGTTTCAGGCTCTGACTTAGAGAAATCACATTAGGGAGCGGGGAAGCCAGGCTACTCAAAGTACCATTCCATGGATGTTTAAAGACAGCAGTAATGCCGGAGCAAACAGAGCGACCCGGGATTACAGCTGACAGGACGGCTCCTCGGAGCCAGTGCCTGGTCTCGGTAAAGACTCGGAGCCTATCTGTTGAACGGAGAGTAGATGGGTACATGGACCCTCTCCAGCCCTCAGGGTGAGCTTCCTGCCCGAGGGACCCCTGGAGCAGCCATTGCAAAGCCCACTGACAGGCCTGGGAGGAGGCCACCAGCCCTCGAGTCAGAAGGAGGCAGCCAGCTAGACACCAGCTAGGCAGCAGCTAGGCAGCAGCTAGACACCAGCTAGGCAGCAGCTAGGCACCAGCTAGACACCAGCTAGGCAGCAGCTAGGCACCAGCTAGACACCAGCTAGGCAGCAGCTAGGCACCAGCTAGACACCAGCTAGGCAGCAGCTAGACACCATCTAGGCACCAGCTGGGCAGCAGCTGGGCGCCAGCGGCAGTTACGTGCTCTGTGCTTTCCGTGGGAGGAAGGGTCAGCGCGTTGGCGGAAACTGGAAGGGACGGGAACCTCTCTGTGCAGCCGGGATGCAGGAGTGGCCTGGGCGAGGGGAGGGTCTTCCTTTCTGCCCTCAGGCGCGGGAACCTTTGTCCACGGGCGCTTTCGTGGAAGGTCAGTCTGGCCATCACTGCTCTTCCGTATAAAGGGCTTTAAATTAAGGAGCTGCTTTAAGAAATACATTCCCGGCTTTAACATTGGTGTCCTGATGGTACCGAATGGTTCTGGACGTGAACAGGGCACAGGAGCGGATTAGCTGCACCTTATCTCTAAACGAATGCAGCCTGTTCATGGGGAAGGGGTTGATTAGCTGAACAGGAACGCGAGAGGAGCTGGGGGTGCTCACTGCGGAGCCCCGCCGAGGGCGGGGTGTGAGGCAGGGCTTCTGCTCCTCCGAAAGCCGATGGCCGGAGAACGCTGAGGGCCTGAGAATGCCGAGGGCCTGCGGAGCGGCATCGCGGGCGAGCTGCGCGGCTGGAGCGGGCGGCCCGGCATCACTGTCCCGTGGGAAGGAGAGCTCCTTCATGCTCAGAGGCTCGACGTGCAGGCTGGAGGTGACAGGCTGGAGGTGACCTCCCGTCAGAGGCAGAGAGCATAGAGCATTTGTTTAAATGGCTGGAAGTTAAAAATTCGATTTTATAGTTTATAACTAAAAGAATGTCATAGACCTCCAAATGGATCATTTGGTATATCTTTTTTTATTTTAGCAAAAGAGTTGCTGATATTGACAAATAGCTTGAGTTTTTAAGTGTTTAACCAGCATTCGCGTCCAAATTCAGAGTGCCAGTTGTTAAACTTCCCGCATACCACATCGTGCCCGCCGCCCCCAGCGCCTGGACGCTGGTGCCGTCCGGACTGTCCTGGTCTCTGGTCTCCATGCGGCTCCGAGCCCGTTCTCGGATTCGGTGGCCCCCTTGCCCCGGGCCTGTTCCACTCCACAGGCCTGCCCTGGCTTCTCCCGCTGGAGGGTAATGGTGACTCGGGCTCAGCACGGTGTGCAATGCAGGGGGAACTTTGGCGCACAGTTCCCAGCGGGAGGCAAGGGTGGTCTGTGTTTCAGGGTGGTCTTACGGAACCACGTGGGTGTGAGCAGACGGAGCTCAGGCCATGGCCGGGAGGGAGGAACAGATGAACGCAGGCTGCGTTGCTCAAAAGAGAGGCTGTTATAGACGCAGCATTGGGGCAGAGCTGGGGCAGGCCTGGCAGGGGTGCCTGCCTCTGAGGGGCTTGTTTTAGCTGGAGGGGGCATGGAGAAGCGTGGTGGGAGGAAGGGGCGAGGTATAAAGGGTGATCCCAGAGGCCAGAGGACACAGGGGCAGTTGACACTGGTTAAAGCATCCATCCTAGCAGACACGCCTTTGTCAGTCTCTCTCTTACCCACCCACGAGGCGTCTCAGTTCTGTGAGACCCTGCCTTCACTGGAGTTGGGAAGGCACTAGCAGTGAGAGACCACGAGGCACCTTTGGTGGGCGCACCCTCTCCCACTGAGTATCACTTTCCTGGGGTGGCTGCAGGAATGGGTGGGACGGCGACACGCCTCCCACAACGTTGCACCCACACCACGTTTTCAGGGGTTCTGGCAGGTGTGAGTTTCAGCTCTTGACACCAACACCATGCTCGTCGGAGCGGGTGCCTGTGAAGGGAGCCGGTGGGCTCTCGCAGAGCGCGAGTCCTGGTGCATGAGTCGCCGCAGAGGACCGAGTCCCTGGCTGCAGCCCACGTTTGCCTCTCAGGGAGAGCTCTCAGAGAAGCGTAGACACGGGACAGCGCAAGCTGTTCGGGAGCCAGGGCTCCCTCAGAGGGGGAGGCTCAGGGACGGCCCCGGGTCTGGCTCCGTTCCTGCTGCCTTCCTTCACTACTCCGCGTGAGCGAACGACGCGGCTGGAGCAGCTGGAGCAGCTCCTCTCCCTTCGCAGCCTCTGCCCCTGCGCTGGAGAGGACGCTTGGGGGAGAGCTCCCCACGTGTGCAGAGTCCCTCTTGCAATGTTTCTCCCCTGAAAGTGCACTTCAGCAAGCTAGCCACTGGGTGTCACTGTTGAGACATGAATAGAAGCACATAAGTTTGCATCTTAGATCAAGGGTATCGGGAATAATTGTGAACACGTTTCTTTTGGTAAGTATTTAAAATAATTCCCATAATTTCTTTTGTCGAGAAGCTTGCTTTTTAAAGCTATACCAGATTTGGTATTCAAAGGGTAAACATATTCAGCCCGTGACTGGGTCTTTCTGTAGATAAAACATTTGACAAATAGGAAGGAAAGGTTGTTGACACTTCTAGAAACACATTTACATAAGTCGTCTTGTCACCTACAGCTCCTGGGCCATCAGTAGATGCAACTACAGCAGCGAATGTCGGAGAAGAGAGAGTCCGCAGGCCGGTGTGGGGTTCCTCTACCACAGCGGTTCTCACCCTCCTAATGCCACAGCCCTTTAATGCAGCTCCTCATGCTGTGGTGACCCCCAGCCATAAACTTACTTTTGTTGCTACTTCATAACTGTGATTTTGCTGCTGTTATGAATTGTAATGTAAATATCTGTGTTTTCCGGTGGTCTCAGGCGGCCCTGCTGGCAGCTGTCCTCATGGCCCAAGGCCGCGGAGGGCCTGTGTCCCCTCTGCTCCGCGGGGCGCCCTCCTGGCCCTCGCTGGCAGAAGGGGGCCCTGGGGACGCGGGGTGAGAGTGCTCTTCCCGGGTCTGCCCGTGCTGACAGGCCATGCCAGCGCCGGGAGGGGGTGCCCGCCAGTGCGTTCTGATGCAGGGAGCTGGCAGAGGCCTCAGAGGAGCGGGAGGCCGGGGAGGGGGTCACGTGTGAGGGCCTCAGGTGAGGCCATCCCTGAGGGGACAGGACGGGGGGTCTTGGGTTGGTCACAGTCGGTGATGAGTCCACTGGGAGCAAACACTGCTGTCCTGGGGCCTCGGTTACAGTGGCGCCCCGCCGTCACTCCACCGCCCTGCGTGGGGAGCAGGCTCTGCACTGGATGAGGTCTTGGGGCCATTCCAGCCTGTGAGGGGCTGTGCCGGGGCCTCACCCCTTCACTGCACAGCGGGGGCCTGTGCCCCAGGGCCACTCCCTTCACTGTGAGGGCCGAGCTTCTGAGCGCAGCGTCAGGTGCTGCCCAGGGGACTGGCGATGTGGCTCACTGTCTTGGTGCAATGTCTGTGGCATCCTTGTGCCTCGCTCGCCCTGGAGAGGGTGCTGAGAGGCCCTCGCTCGCCCGGGGGTGGGGGTGGGGTGCTGATGAAGGCTGCGTTCTAAACCGTGGAAAGGTGCTGTGTGCGCAGCCAGCACTGTGCCGCATGGAGAGTTCTATCCCTGAAGAGCTGAGTTTCAGCAGCTGGTTAGGTTTGGGGACCCGTGGGAAGTGCCTGTGTGTTCCTGTCACCTGTGCGGACAGCCAGCCTGAGCATCCATTCATTTCCTGAAACTCAGGGTGGCAGGAAGAGGCAGCGCCCTGGTGACTGGGAAGGTGCTCCTTCTTTCTGTCTCTGCACAGAGCGGCCAGGCCTTGCGTCGGGATCTGGGGTCGGCCCAGCCTGAGCCCGCACCCGGATCTCCCTCTGTTCTGTCCCTGGTGCCTGGGGCAGAGGGGCGGTGAGAGCGAAGGCGCCCCAGGCTCCAGGACTCATGGGAGGGCAGCGCCCTGACCGCCCTGGAGCTCCTAGCAGCTCGGGGGGAGCAGGAGGGCTCATCCACGACCTCCCCCTGACCCGCAGCCCTGACCCACAGCCCTGACCCTGCCCTGACAAGCAGCCCTGACCCGCAGCTCTGACCCTGCCCTGACCCGCAGCCCTGACCGACAGCCCTGACCCACTGCCCTGACCCGCAGCTCTGACCCTGCCCTGACCCTGCCCTGACCCTGCCCTGACCCAGCCCTGACTCACAGCCCTGACCCACAGCCCTGACCCGCAGCCCTGACCCACATCCCTGACCAGCAGCCCTGATCCACTGCCCTGACCCGCAGCTCTGACCCTGCCCTGACCCTGCCCTGACCCTGCCCTGACCCAGCCCTGACCCAGCCCTGACCCAGCCCTGACCCGCAGCCCTGACCCACATCCCTGACCCACATCCCTGACCAGCAGCCCTGACCCACATCCCTGACCAGCAGCCCTGACCTACAGCCTTGACCCGCAGTCCTGACCCTGCCCTGACCTTGCCCTGACCCTGCCCTGACCAGCAGCCCTGACCTACAGCCTTGACCCGCAGCCCTGACCCTGCCCTGACCTTGCCCTGACCCTGCCTTGACCCTGCCCTGACCAGCAGCCTGCCTGCAGAAATCCCAGAGGGGATGGGGCACCAGCGGCTCTGTGGGGAGGGTGCACTGATGCATCTGTGAGCCCTGCATGTCTGCACACACAGATGGGGGATGTCCATCAGTCCGTCCATCCTCTCCCAGGCCGCTGACCCCTGACCCCGGAGCTGGGAGCAGAAGAACGCTGTGGATTTGCGCTGGGGGCCAGTGTAAGGGCACTGACGGCTCCAGGCAGGCCTTCCCCTCCTCTCCTCCCTCCACTCCCAGTGGAGCTTTCTGTCTCTGACGCTCTGCAATGAGCACGGGATGGGAACTGTCCCTCCTCAGTACGGCCAGTCTCCCCGAGCTCGCCCTGCGGACGACCGAGGCAGAGCCGGGCGGCGGGAGGGGAATGCTGGCTCCTGGGAAGTGGGGCGGACGGGCGGACGGACGGATGGACGTCAGCAGAATTCCTGAAAAAGCCTATAAACCCTGCTGCAGCGCTCAGCCTCCTGGCCCTGCGTGCCCGGCTGGCCTCAGGCGTCAGAGGAGTCTTTGGCAGAATCTGGAAACTCCCGTCACTTTGCAGTTAGGGTGTTGGCCGCACAAGAGTGGACTGCGCCGTCCTCGGCACTGACTCAGCAGGAGAGGAAGACACAGCCCAGACTGTGAGCCCAGGCCCCTCTCTCCTCCCTCTCCACCCTGCTCCGCTGGCAGGCCTCCCCCACCCCCGCCGCCATGCCCATATCTATAGGGCAGCGGAATCACCTTCCACAGGCCTGTCCATCCCCTGGTGTCTTAGCATTTGCTTCCCAAAAAATCAGCTCTGACATATAACAATATACTTGGTCATGTTTTCTAAATTCAAGTGTGGTGCCAACAGAGGCACTTAATGGAAAGCCAGCAATCACATTATAAACCATAAGACAGCTGGCATTTTGGAAATCAATTTAGGTACACATGATGGGATAAAAATCCAATTTATTTTATTATTATTTTTTAATTTTATTTTTTATATTTTATTGATTTTGTACAGAGAGGAAGGGAGAGAGACAGAGAATTAGAAACATCGATGAGAGAGAGTCATTGATCAGCTGCCTCTTGCACACCCCCCACTGGGAATATGCCCGCAACCAAGGTACATGCCCCCTACTGGAATCGAACCCTGGGCCCTTCAGTCCCCAAGCCAACGCTCTATCTATTGAGCCAAACCGGTCCCGGCTAAAAATCCAATTTAGATCAAAGAGAATCAATTTTATGTAAATTACTCTGTGGACAATTAATTTCTTGGAGGAAATCTTTAAAAAATTATTCCTGGTATTTGGATATATGGAAAAGAAAAAGTCTTTTTCAGATATTGGGAAGGTCCAAAGTGAGTAAGAAAGAACAAAATGGGTAATGACTAACCAATTATTAAAACACTAGATGCCCGGTGCACAAAATTCATGCAGGAGGGAGGGAGGGAGGGGAGGTTGGTGGTAGTGGTGGTGTCCTTTAGGCCAGCCTGCACCTCTACAATCTGGGACCCCTTGAGGGATGTCTGACTGCCCGTTTGAACTTGATTCCTCTCACAATCCAGGACTGCTGGCTCTCAACTGCTTGCCTGCCTGCCTTCCTGATTGCCCCTAACCTCTTCTGCCTGCCAGCCTGATCACTCCCTAACCACTCCCCTGCCAGGCTGATTGATGTCTAACTGCTCTCCTGACAGCCTGTTTGCCCCCAACTTCCCTCCTCTGCTGGCCTGGTCACCCCTAACTGCCCTCCCCTGCAGGGTTGATCACCCCAACTACCCTTCCTTGCAGGCCCAGTTCTTCCTAACTGTCCTCCCCTGCTGGCCATCTTGTGTCCACATGGAGGCAGGATATTTGACTACAATTGTGTGTTGTAGTGATGGTCAATCTGCATATTACTTTTTTATTAGATAGGAAAGAGGCCTGGTGCACGGGTGGGGGTCAGGTGGTTTGCCCTGAAGGTGTCCTGGATCAGGATGGGGGTTCTCTTGGGGCGTGAGGTGGCCTGGGTGAGGGGCCTGTGGTGGTTTGCAGGCCAGCCACGCCCTCCAGCCACCCAAGTGGAGGCCCTGGTATCTGGAATTTATTTACCTTCTACAATTGAAATTTTGTAGCCTAGATTGGAGACAAGCCAAGCTCCATGGCTGCCGCCATTTCTGTTTGGATTTGTTTACCTTCTATATTTGAAACTGTGCCTTGAATGGAGGCCTGGGCTGGCAAGGGCAGGCAGAAAGCTTGGCTTCTTCCATTGCCGGGGAAACCCAAGACTCCAGGGGGATGGGCTCTGAGTGGACTGTGCTGATTCCCCGCCTCCTCCCCCAGGAGCTGGTTGCCCACTCAGAGAGTCTGGCTGCACCTGGGTGGGCCCCGGAGTCCTGGGTCCCGGGTCTGCTCCCCTATTCTTTTTCTTTTTTTTTGTAATAAGATTTTTTGTTATTGTTTGAAGCATTACAAATAGTAGTACATATGTCTCCTTTTCCCCGCCTTGCCTCCCCCGAGCCTCCCCTACCCTCCCACATATGCCTTCACCTGCCACCCCCCACCGTGTCTTATGTCCATTGGTTCTGTTTATATGCATGCATACAAGTCCTTCGGTTGGTCTCTTACAGGCCCCCCTCCCTCCCCCCCCCCCACAACCTCCCTTGCCTTCCCGCTATAATTTGACAGTCTGTTCAATGCTTCTTTATCTCTATAACTATTTTTCCCCATTTCTTTTCTTTAAAAAATCTTGCATCTGGCCGAAACCGGTTTAGCTCAATGGATAGAGCGTTGGCTTGGGGACTGAAAGGTCCCTGGTTCGATTCCGGTCAAGGGCATGTATCTTGGTTGTGGGTATATCCCCAGTAGGGGTTGTGCAAGAGGCAGCTGATCGATGATTCTCTCTCATCGATGTTTCTAATTCTCTATCTCTCTCCCTTCCTCTCTGTACAAAATCAATAAAATATATATTTAAAAAAATCTTGCATCTGCAGCTAGAAATAAACATATAATAACAAAAAACATTTGAGTCCCAATTTCAATGTCCAACAGTTCTGAGGCCCAGTTTCAATGTTAAATAGTACCTTATGTGATGATATATGGATGATGGATAGATGGTGGCAATGCAGGTCCAACCCTCTCTGGTTGGTCCGGGGCAACCTGCAGCAACGCACAGCTGCTGACTGCTAGCGTGGCCAGGCGTCGTTAGCGTCTTCCATCTCTGGGCTGTTTCTCCTCTTGTCTTTGTGGTTGGAGCAGACCTGCCAACTCCTCTCTGTTGCAGGAATCCCCATGATCTTGAAGTAGTTTTCTGGAAATATACAAACATATTCTCGACCAAAAGTTAATAAAGGAATCTTTTCTATAAAATTGACTTGGGGTCCTTTTTATTTTTGCCCAAACGATTTTCCTTTGGCTTATTTTGACACCATGTCTGATTTTCATGGGTGTCTTGCTATTAGCATTACAAATGAAAATTAATTTTCTACAGTAAAAATTTTCTAGATGTAATTTACTTACAGGATATTTTTCCTTACATGATATTATCCTACTATCCCTCCTTTTTAAAATGGATCCTTTTGTAAATTTTGTAATGCAGTCTTGATAACTTTAAATTTTAAGTTTTTGCACAAAAATAAGACTGCTTTAGGTTCATTTCATGTTAAGCAATTTTACCGTGAGATGCACTACCAATAGAAATTTTAGTTAATACTTTAGGAACAGCTTTTTACCCAGTACACTTAAATTTTCTTGGATGTTCACTTATTTCTATTAGCCAATTTAAATTAACCTGAAAACTTGATTACTATTTTACTGTCAAATTTAATACTCTAACAACAATCTTAGTTTACCCTGTAAATATTAGTGGAAAGGATTATTTGCATTCTTGAGTAGGCCCTGAGCATTCCTGGTGTTATGCTGAATTTAGATATAGGGCAGCTGCTGTTGGCTAAGTCTCTGTCTGTTATCTGGGTCTCGATCTGAGCTGGGCATGGGAAGAGAAGCAGCCATGGAAGCAGGAGACGTCCCGCTGAAGGGGTGAGGGTGAACCTGCAAGGTTGGGGGGGTGAGGGTCTGTGCCCCACCTCTGTTGATCTCCATGTTCTCTCCTGATGGTCGCTCTGCGACTGTGCCTGTCTTGGGTTGTTCCTTCCCTGAGGAATCTTACCCGTCTCTGGCTAACCAGCCATCCTCCGGGGCCAAGCAGGGTGATGTGAGGTTCAGTTCTGTCTCCTTGGTAGCCTATGCCCCCATGGCCTCCTCGCCCAGCTCCTGTCTTGGGGTCCCCTCGCCTGTTGGTGGGCCCCGGGACTGATCACATATCTCGGAGGACTCAGGTTTCTTCTCTCCCCTATTATTTCTGAGAGGTTCCCCATGGCCTATGCTAGACACAGAGGACCTGGCCAGGGTCTTCTTGTGTGTTTGGCCTTAAATTCTTAAAGGGGCAATGGGAGTGTGGGGACCCATACGGAAGGAAAGGCCGTGTCCTAAACATGTGGTCCAGGAAGCAGCCCAGCCCTCATGTGGCTGTAGCAGGGGGCGCTGGGGGGCAGGGGGCGCTGGGAGGCAGGGGGCGCTGGGGGGCAGGGGGTCCTGGGGGCAGGGGGTCCTGGGAGGCAGGGGGTCCTGGGGGCAGGGGGTGCTGGGAGGCAGGGGGTCCTGGGGGCAGGGGGTCCTGGGGGCAGGGGGTCCTGGGAGGCAGGGGGCACTGGGGGGCAGGGGGCGCTGGGGGGCAGGGGGTCCTGGGGGCAGGGGGTCCTGGGGGCAGGGGGTCCTGGGAGGCAGGGGGTCCTGGGGGCAGGGGGTGCTGGGGGGCAGGGGGCGCTGGGGGGCAGGGGGTCCTGGGGGGCAGGGGGTCCTGGGGGGCAGGGGGTCCTGGGGGCAGGGGGTCCTGGGAGGCAGGGGGTCCTGGGGGCAGGGGGTGCTGGGGGGCAGGGGGCGCTGGGGGGCAGGGGGTCCTGGGAGGCAGGGGGTCCTGGGGGCAGGGGGTCCTGGGAGGCAGGGGGTCCTGGGGGCAGGGGGTGCTGGGGGGCAGGGGGCGCTGGGGGGCAGGGGGTCCTGGGGGGCAGGGGGTCCTGGGGGGCAGGGGGCGCTGGGAGGCAGGAGGCGCTGGGAGGCAGGGGGTGCTGGGAGGCAGGGGGTCCTGGGGAGGGCAGAGGTGCTGGGGGGCAGGAGGCGCTGGGGGGCAGGGGGTCCTGGGGGGCAGGGGGTCCTGGGGGGCAGGAGGCGCTGGGAGGCAGGAGGCGCTGGGAGGCAGGGGGTGCTGGGAGGCAGGGGGTCCTGGGGAGGGCAGAGGTGCTGGGGGGCAGGAGGCGCTGGGAGGCAGGGGGTGCTGGGGGCAGGGGTCTGTGCTCCTTCATGCCATCTTCCACCCTCTCTTCTTTGCCAAAAAGAACATGTAGCTGTTTATTTTGCTTCTGCCAATCCACTTTCTTCTCACTATTTTAGTAGCAAACATACTTTCCCTAAAAAGCAAGTGCAGCATTGTTGGAACAGCTGCCTCCGTCTGTTGGAGTTGCTTGATTGTGTTGTTGTGTTGTTGTAATGGGTAGCACGAGGGAAGGCACAGCTACCGTTCACGCCGGCTCCGCTCAGTCACTCTCCACTCCCGTGTCCCTGTCCGAGGCCGGCGGGAGCTCTGGCTGGCCTCCGGGCGGACAGGAGAGGACACGGGCTGCTGGAAACGGGGAAGTTGCTAACACGTAGCCACAGGCACTTGTAGTTTTGTGATTGCCCTTGAGGTCTGGCTCTGAGGGCCTGGCGGCCGGAGCAGAGGAGACAAGGCCCTGGCTGGCAGAGAGGAGTCGCCTCCGTCCTCTTGGGAGACGTCCGTTTATCACCGCACAGCTTCTCCAGTGGCTCTGCTGCCAGGACCCGGCAATGTGAGTGACAGTGTCCCGGACAAGCAGAATGAGGGGGGTAAATGCAGAATGGAGCTCCTCCCAGAGAGTAAGTGATGCTGACCGGAACTTGTCTGAACAGACGGGTGACTCAGCTGAGTGCTCTCCAGCTGCGCAGCCGGTGCAGTGGCCCCGGGCCTGGGCTCTGCCTGCTCCCTTTCAGGCCTGAGCTTCCTGGTCCGCACAGACAGAGAGACCCTCGCCCGCGGGCCCTCAGGATGAAGGGGCACCAGCCTCCAGGCCTGCGGCCCCCCCCCCCCCCCGCCCCGCCCGAGCCTCCTGGTGGCCGGTCACCTGCTCCCAGCGGCTTCGGCGCAGCCCTGGGCCCGATGCGGGGGTTCTGATCGAGCAGTGCCATCTGCCTCTCACACTGGGCACTGCCAGCCCGGTGCAGCCAGGCAGCCCTGCCCGCGGGGGAGAGCCTGGAGGAGAGGTCCGCACGCTGTTCCCAGGCAGGACCCTTGGCGGGATGGGCGCAGGGTGCAGGGCGGAAATGTAACCAAACCAACCTCCCCTCGTTCCTTAAACAGAGCCATTTCTAAAGCAATTTCAAAATACTGCCAAACCCTGCTTTTATGGAGTTACAGATGGTGTGTTATAAAACATAGTATTTTTTTTAAAGTTTCATGGAATTAAAAATATAGTGAAATAAGTTAACTTTGCTTTGCAATTCAATACATTTTATTTTGGAATTAACTCGATCAGTTTTCCGGCCTGAACTGACATGAAATGCTGACGAAGTTGGGACAGGAGAGGACACGGGCTGGTGGAAACGGGAAAGTTGCTAACACGTAGCCACAGGCACTTGTAGTTTTGTCCTGGCAGGTGGGTGGCGGGTGGGCGCTCGGCCTGTGAATGCGGCAAGTTCATCTGGCCAGAACCCGGGAGCGAGGCGTCAGGGGCAGGGGGCGGGCAGGGGGCAGGGTGCAGGCAGGGGCAGGGGGCTCCTGGGCTTTGCAGGGTCAGCGCCCGCGTGAGGCAGACCTAAAGCCTCAACAGCAGAGGCGGCAGCGGCAGACCCCGCCCTTCAAAGGCTGGAGACCCCCTCCCCCCCATCCACTTCTAGGAAGGGTGCATCTCCACAGGAGCGTGTTGAAGAGCAAGTCCTACTCGAACTCCCTCCAAGAGGCACGGACAGCGTTTCCCTCAGCGACGCTGTGGGCGGCATCCTATGGGCGTGCATGTGTTTGTCACAAGCCTTTAAGAACAGGATTTTGAGTTTGTATAAAGCAGAGCCTGACCAAACCATAGAGGAGGAAGACTGGAGATTGTAGTTTAATGTGGTTGATGGCTTACATGCCCCATGTCTGCAGCCCTCTGAAGAGCAACTCTTCTCATGGAGAAAATCAGTTTGTGACTCAAACCCAGAAAAGCCAGACCAAGCAGCCCGAGCTGTTCATGCTCTGCCCCGCGTGTGCCAGCCCCCTCTGCCCACGTGTGCCAGCCCCCTCTGCCCCGCGTGTGACAGCCCCCTCTGCTCGCGTGTGCATTCACCTCTGCCCCGCGTGTGCCAGCCCCCTCTGCCCGCGTGTGCCAGCCCCCTCTGCCCGCATGTGCCAGCCCGCTCTGCCCCTCGTGTGCCAGCCCCCTCTGCCCTGCGTGTGACTGCCCCCTCTGCCCGCGTGTGCCAGCCCCCTCTGCACGCCTGTGCCACCCCCCTCTGCCCCGCGTGTGACAGCCCCATCTGCCCGCGTGTGCCAGCCCCCTCTGCCCCGCGTGTGCCAGCCCCCTCTGCCCGTGTATGACAGACCCCTCTGACTGCGTGTGACATTCACCTCTGCCCACGTGTGCCTGCCCGCTCTGCCCCTCGTGTGCCAGCCCCCTCTGCCCGCGTGTGCCAGCCCCCTCTGCCCGCGTGTGCCAGCCCCCTCTGCCCCGCGTGTGACAGCCCCCTCTGCCCGTGTGTGACAGACCCCTCTGACTGCGTGTGACATTCACCTCTGCCCACGTATGCCTGCCCCCTCTGCCCGCGTATGACTGCCCCCTCTGCCCGCGTGTGCCAGTCCCCTCTGCCCGCGTGTGCCAGCCCCCTCTGCATGCCTGTGCCAGCCCCCTCTGCCCCGCGTGTGACAGCCCCTTCTGCCCGCATGTGACTGCCCCCTCTGCCCGCGTGTGCCAGCCCCCTCTGCCCGCGTGTGCCAGCCCCCTGTGCCCGCGTGTGCCAGCCCCCTCTGCCCGCGTGTGCCAGCCCCCTCTGCCCGCGTGTGCCAGCCCCCTCTCCCCCGTGTGGGCCAGCCCGCACTGCCCGCGTGTGACAGCGCCCTCTGCCCGCGTGTGCCAGCCCCCTCTGCCCACATGTGACTGCCCCCTCTGCCCGCGTGTGCCAGCCCCCTCTGCACGCCTGTGCCAGCCCCCTCTGCCCCGCGTGTGGCAGCCCCATCTGCCCCCGTGTGCCAGCCCCCTCTCCCCCGCGGGTGCCCGCCCCCCCTGCCCCCGTATGGCAGACCCCCCTGACTGCGTGTGCCTGCCCGCTCTGCCCCTCGTGTGCCAGCCCCCTCTGCCCCGTGTGTGACTGCCCCCTCTGCCCGCGTGTGCCAGCCCCCTCTGCACGCCTGTGCCAGCCCCCTCTGCCCCGCGTGTGACAGCCCCCTCTGCCCATGTGTGACAGACCCCTCTGACTGCATGTGACATTCACCTCTGCCCACGTGTGCCTGCCCGCTCTGCCCCGCGTGTGCCAGCCCCCTCTGCCCCGTGTGTGCCAGCCCCCTCTGCCCGCGTGTGACTGCCCCCTCTGCCCGCGTGTGCCAGCCCCCTCTGCCCACGTGTGACTGCCCCCTCTGCCCGCATGTGCCAGCCCCCTCTGCCCCGCGTGTGCCAGCCCCCTCTGCCCGTGTATGACAGACCCCTCTGACTGCGTGTGATATTCACCTCTGCCCACGTATGCCTGCCCCCTCTGCCCGCGTATGACTGCCCCCTCTGCCCGCGTGTGCCAGTCCCCTCTGCCCGCGTGTGCCATCCCCCTCTGCCCGCGTGTGACTGCCCCCTCTGCCCGCGTGTGCCAGCCCCCTCTGCCCGCGTGTGACTGCCCCCTCTGCCCGCGTGTGACAGACCCCTCTGACTGCGTGTGACATTCACCTCTGCCCACGTATGCCTGCCCCCTCTGCCCGCGTATGACTGCCCCCTCTGCCCGCGTGTGCCAGTCCCCTCTGCCCGCGTGTGCCATCCCCCTCTGCCCGCGTGTGCCAGCCCCCTCTGCATGCCTGTGCCAGCCCCCTCTGCCCCGCGTGTGACAGCCCCTTCTGCCCGCATGTGACTGCCCCCCCTGCCCCCGTGTGCCCGCCCCCCCCGCCCCCGTGTGCCAGCTCTCTGTGGCCGCTTGTGCCGGCCCCCTCTGCCCGCGTGTGCCAGCCCCCTCTGCCCGCGTGTGCCAGCCCCCTCTGCCTCGTGTGTGCCAGCCCCCTCTGCCCGCGTGTGACAGCGCCCTCTGCCCGCGTGTGACAGCCCCCTCTGCCCACATGTGACTGCCCCCACTGCCCGCATGTGCCAGCCCCCTCTGCCCCGCGTGTGCCAGCCCCCTATGCCCGTGTATGACAGACCTCTCTGACTGCGTGTGATATTCACCTCTGCCCACGTATGCCTGCCCCCTCTGCCCGCGTATGACTGCCCCCTCTGCCCGCGTGTGCCAGCCCCCTCTGCCCCGTGTGTGCCAGCCCCCTATGCCCGTGTATGACAGACCTCTCTGACTGCGTGTGATATTCACCTCTGCCCACGTATGCCTGCCCCCTCTGCCCGCGTATGACTGCCCCCTCTGCCCGCGTGTGCCAGTCCCCTCTGCCCGCGTGTGCCATCCCCTTCTGCCCCCGTGTGACTGCCCCCTCTGCCCCCGTGTGCCCGCCCCCTCTGCCCGCATGTCACTCCCCCCTCTGCCCCGCGTGTGCCAGTCCCCTCTGCCCGCGTGTGCCAGCCCCCGCTGCCCACGTGTGACTGCCCCCTCTGCCCGCATGTGCCAGCCCCCTCTGCCCCGCGTGTGCCAGCCCCCTCTGCCCGTGTGACAGACCCCTCTGACTGTGTGTGATATTCACCTCTGCCCACGTATGCCTGCCCCCTCTGCCCGCGTATGACTGCCCCCTCTGCCCGCGTGTGCCAGTCCCCTCTGCCCGCGTGTGTCATCCCCCTCTGCCCCCGTGTGACTGCCCCCTCTGCCCGCCGGTGACAGCGCCCTCTGCCCGCGTGTGGCAGCCCCCTCTGCTGGCGTGTGACTGCCCCCTCTGCCCCGCGTGTGCCAGCCCCCTCTGCCCACGTGTGCCAGCCCCCTCTGCCCGCGTGTGCCAGCCCCCTCTGCCCCGCATGTGCCTGCCCCCTCTGCCCGCGTGTGCATTCACCTCTGCCCGCATGTGACTGCCCCCTCTGCCCGCGTGTGACTGCCCCCTCTGCCCGCGTGTGCATTCACCTCTGCCCGCGTGTGACTGCCCCCTCTGCCTGCGTGTGACAGCCCCCTCTGCCCGCGTGTGCCAGCCCCCTCTGCCCGCGTGTGCATTCACCTCTGCCCGCGTGTGACAGCCCCTCTGCCCGCGTGTGCCAGCCCCCTCTGCCCGCATGTGACTCCCCCCTCTGCCCCGCGTGTGCCAGTCCCCTCTGCCCGCGTGTGCCTGCCCCCTCTGCCCCGCGTGTGCCAGCCCCCTCTGCCCCGCGTGTGACTGCCCCCTCTGCCCGCGTGTGACAGCCCCCTCTGCCCGCGTGTGCCAGCCCTCTCTGCCCGCGTGTGCCAGCCCCCTCTGCCCGCGTGTGCATTCACCTCTGCCCGCGTGTGCCAGCCCCTCTGCCCGCGTGTGCCAGCCCCCTCTGCCCGAGTGTGACTGCCCCCTCTGCCCGCGTGTGCCAGCCCCCTCTGCCCGCGTGTGCATTCACCTCTGCCCGCGTGTGACAGCCCCTCTGCCCTCGTGTGCCAGCCCCCTCTGCCCGCGTGTGCATTCACCTCTGCCCTCGTGTGCCAGCCCCCTCTGCCCGCGTGTGCCAGCCCCCTCTGCCCGCGTGTGACAGCCCCCTCTGCCCGCGTGTGCCAGCCCCCTCTGCCCGCGTGTGCATTCACCTCTGCCCGCGTGTGACTGCCCCCTCTGCCTGCGTGTGACAGCCCCTCTGCCCGTGTGTGCCAGCCCCTCTGCCCGCCGCGTCTCACGGGGCCGGCTGTGCGGAGCCGCCTGCCCGCACCCCCGGGGCCTTCCAGGATAGTTCAGAACGGGGTGCTGAGAGGCCGAGGCTGTGGCAATGTGGACCGAACCCGCCTTTCTAAGGAGACTTCCTTCCCCTGCTCCGTGCTGCGCAGCGCCTCCCGGACGTGGTCAGAACCTCCCGGGGAAAGGGGCTCGCAGGACCGCTGCTCCCTGCCAAGCATCTGGGAAACACCACTTACTGACCGGCCACTGCTTCCCACACACCCTCTGACCCCCCTGTGCCCGTTCTGGGGCCCCTCTGACCCCCCTGTGCCCGTCCTGGGACCGGGATTTTGAGGACATTTCACTCAATCACCAGCAGCTGCCTACTCTCTTTCTAACACATTTTCTTTTGTAATTCAGCCAAATTTTCCCAACAACTTTTGAGTTTCTCATCCTGTTTCATAACAGATAAGTCTTCACTTTTAGACATTTCTTTTTTATCATTCCACTACTTGTGTATAAATGAACCCTTTTTTTCCTCTGCCTTTTCTAAAGTGTCTAAATTTCCCCCACGCACAAAGATATGTTTATTGATTTTTAGAGAGAGAGGAGGGATTGAGAGAGAGAAAGAGAGAAACATCAATGTGAGAGTGAAACATAGATTGGTTGCCTCCCATACGCACCCTGACCAAGATCAAACCTGCAACTAGGTATGTGCTGACCAGAACCCAGCCTGCAGCCTTTGGTGTGTGGTGATGCCAACCACCGAGCCACGCTGTAGGGGCTCACCTTTATTTCTGAAAAGAGCTAGCTGGATGTGGACATTTATTTTCTTTCACATGTTAAATGTGTCATTCTACTGATGTGTGTTTCAGATAGGAAGTAACTACCTCATAATTCCCCTCTATGTGATGTAATTTTCCTCCCTATGGCTACCTTCCAGATTCTCTTCTTATCACTGCTTTTCAGCAACTGAATTAGTGCTCGGCATTTGTTTTTTGTGAGCATTTTAGAGGCAGCATGTACCCCTGGCATCAGCGGTGCTCCCCCTCCCCCCCCGCCCCGTCTCCTTCCCCAGACTACACTCAGCATCGCAGTGCCCGGCTGCATCTTGTGTGTGTGCGCCGTTAGCAAGGCGTTCCAAGGTGGTGGCCCTTCACTTTCCACTATTTGGTTTGTGCAGGGTTCTTAGGCGCCTCTGCTTTCTGACAGTGGGCACCCCACCACTTCCCACAGCGGGCACCCCGCCACTTCTGGGACACTTGTCCCTCTCTCCAGGGGCATGTGTGACATTACGTCTCCTCTGACATCTCAAAGGGGTGTGTGGCTTGTCCAAGAGGAAAGTGAACTTCCTGTTGGTAAATTCTAAGATAAAAATCTCAAAATTCAGTAGTCTGAAAAATATATCTTTTGATACTCATGATACATTTTTAAGTAAGGGAAACAGATAAAAAGCAGATGAATGACATGATTCCTTTTCCATAAAGTGTGTATTGTATAGAAAATAGGCCAGAGCAAGCATGTCAGACTCAGAGGCTAACACGGGCGAAATAAACAAGTTTTAAGTGTATGTGGGCTGCAGAAAAACAAAACTTCAATTTTCATAGAAACACATGTTTACTTCCGAGACATGCTGAATACAAAGGGCTGAAATATATGAGTAATCATCCACGTAAAATAATTAACATTTTAATAAAAATTAATATTTTCTTTTGAACATTAACTTAACAGACACTGAATAACTTCACAAATTAATAAGCATAACACAAATAAACCTATTCTTCTTATTCTCCGAAAGCAAATATTTCCTGTTGCGCACACCAAACAAGTCAGTCCAAGACTAAAGATGTGGTCATCGGCTGCTAAAATATTTGCTGCTGGTGTTAGTGGAAGGAAATGGTGCGCCTGCATGTAAGGCACGTAAGGGAAATGAATGCAGCACGATGCTAGTAATCAGTCATTAGCGAACGTTGTAGTTCATTGTTAATAATTTATAACAGGACGTTATAAAAATTAAATAATGACATTTTTATTAAAACATTAGTTACATACTGCTTTATTGGCTGGCCACAGAAATATTTGCTGTGGGCCACATACAGCCTGTGAGCTGTGAGTTTGACATGTTTGGACTAGAGGATGTGTTTATTAGTGATGTCCGGCTCTGAGAGTAGGATTATGGATGATTAAAATTCTTTATATCATCTGCCTTCTCTTCAATTTCTTTTGTAAATATGTTTCTGACAAAATAACAAAAAGAAAAACTTTAATCCTATAAAATAAAAGTGCAGTATGCAAATTGTCTCCTCTACCAGAGTTCTTCCCGGCATTCGACTGGGAGAAGGGAGGGAGGCCCCGGCTGGCAGCTACTAGGGACCCTTGCAGTGCACAAATTTTGTGCACTGGGCCTCTAGTATAAATGTAAAAAATGTAACATAAATTTTATCCAGGAATGAGTAAATATTATAATTTAGTTAATAAAACATTTTAAAACTAAATCAGAGTATTTTAATTATAGGGGGTAATTTAAAATTTTAATTTTAAAAAGGTTAGATTTTAAGTAGATGACTAAATAATCTATGAATGACACCTTCCTTATATCCTATTGATTTATAGTATTTACATATATTTAGATTCATATTTTCTAAAACTTCCTTAGTATTTGGTAAGAAGTATGAATAAAACTTATCTAATTCAAAATTACTCTTGACTACTAATTTAATCTTCTGTATTAAAACAACACACAGAAGTTTTATTTTAAATATCTCCCTACATTGTCACTATCTTTTGAATTTAAGTCATACTAGTAACTTCTACATTCCTCTCTTAGTTTGCACTTTGTGTGTGCAATATACCTAACCTATTATAGGCATAGGTACCCCTATTTGCTCTGCAGAATTTAGTGCAGAAGGGCACTGCCTGGCTCGCTCTGCTTTGCTGTGAAGTTTTCAGGCCTGGCTCCCAGGTGGCAGGACAAGCCTGTGGGCGCAGGACCAGCAGGCCTCAGACCTGTGTTCGAGGATGGAAGCATTTCTGTGACTCCATCCTCTTCCCTAGTTGAGCTCTGCCATAGACTCAACTAGCGGAGGTCCCTCAGGGTTCTTGGCCACTTCTAGGATTTAAAATGACATTATCTTAAAACACCTGTCATAAAATTGGCAATTCCCCTGTCCCAGGCTTGGGGTAAAGTGGACAACCAGTGCCTGCTTCTCTTCCCATGCCTCCTTCCCCCTCTTTCCTTTCCAGCTGAGGCTGCAGGCCCCCCAGGTGGGCAGAGGCCAGTCAGGAGAGGAAAAGCACAGGCTGGACAGAAATGTCTGTCTGTCCAGTGTGGAGCAGACCTCACGTGCAGATCGGGTTCAGTGATAAAGCTGGTAAAGCTAATGTGGATGGTGTCAGAATCCACATCGATTTTGACTTAAAACCTGGAAATAAGGGCTAAACTTAAGGAGATAAGTTGTCTTGGGAACTCATGTGACACAATATTGAAGTTGATTTTATGTTCATGTCCATAGAAGCTGGGAAATGACAAATTTACAGGACTTTGTATGAAAGTGACTTACAGGTGAGAGTTGACAGAGCTTTCACACTTAGGACATTGAAAAGCCTGGTAAGAGAGTTAGTTAAGTCCTTGTTTCCTGTGCTTGTGTGATTGTCTGGGGTATTATGTGTGGTTTGGACTCCACCTTTTCAGGAAACCAGTGTCTCCGGAATAGCACTCATTGCAGCTCACACAACTGATACTGTTCATCTTCCCCCAACAGAACATTAACTGAGCTTCCAGCTCCTGATGTGCTGCCCACCATCCAGCCTACCATTCCTGTCAGCCTCTTTCTTCTGTGATGTTTCTGTAAACATTTCTAGAAAGATTTTACCTATACTCTATCCTCTGGAGCAGGGGTGGAGAACTCTTTTTCTGCCAAGGACCATTTGGCTATTTATAGCATTCACAGGCCTGGGAATTATCAACTTAAAGACTAGCTGTATTGGGTCAAAAATTACTTAGCTCACCCCCATCCCTGCTCTACAGAGTTAAATTTTTGAGTATAATTATGTAATTCTACAAGCAGGATGTTTGTAGATTAAAAAACTAATGTGCATTTAAAAAAAATATATATTTTATTGATTTTGTGCAGAGAGGAAGGGAGAGAGATAGAGAGCTAGAAACATCGATGAGAGAGAGTCATCAATCAGCTGCCTCTTGCACACCCCCACTGGGGATATGCCTGCAACAAAGGTACATGCCCTTGACCGGAATTGAACCCGGGTCCCTTCAGTCCCCAAACCGACGTTCTATCCATTGAGCCAAACCAGTTTCAGCCTAATGTGCATTTTTAGTGTGAAGATATTTAGGATTTTATGAGATTGGCAGCAGGAGACCTGAGCCATACATCTGTCCCAGCTCCAACAGGTAGTCCCAGCCGCCAAAGGAATGGTATTGTAGGGGCTGTAGGTTTCCAAACTTGTCAGCTTCTCTAATGTAAATATTTATCTTCTTTCTGTGTCTAGCACAGCTAGAGAGCGGTCTGGTTCCTGAGTAGGGGCTGCTGAGAATTGAGAAAATGAAAGAAAGAGACAGACACAGAGATGGAAGGAAAAAGCTGGGGCTGGGTGGGCCAGCTGTCCTCTGATGGAGAGCCTCGTCCCCACGTGGCTCTGTGTGTGGCTCTGTGGCCCAGAGCCGATACAGAACATTTATTTTATACAGCAAAATACCAGGAAGTTTTACTAAAGCCCATGACAAAGGAGATTATGTGCATTCTTTTGGCTTCTTTGTTTCATCACTTCTGGGTGGGCCTGGATAATCATATTTGTTCCAGTGCTTGGCTGGATTTAGATAATGAAACCCACCCCTGGTGCCTGAGCTGTCAGGCTGACAACACACCTACCTCTGGCAAGGTATGTTTCCAGGATGTGGCTCTGCCAGTGCCACTGGATTCAGCTGAAAATAATTAAGGAGATGCTCATGTGCCTTCCCAGGCACTCTCTACTCTCTGAGGTTAAAAACATATGGCCTGGGAATTTTCTTTTTTAATTTACTTCCTCACTCATGCATTTACTTCTCTTTGCTTTGTGCTCCTGCTAAAGTGTGTCCGGCTCTGTTCCATTCAGGGCTTGCAACCTCGGGCCTTCAGGGAAGAAGAACCAAGACTTTCAGCCACACAACTGCTGGACGAAGGCTGGACGCCTCCCTGGTGATGTCCCAACTAGCTGTGGACAGCACTGTGCTGGCCTGCAGGGCAGGCACCAGCGGCATAGGTTAGGAGCACCTGAAATATGGCTAATTCAGACTGAGATGAGTCATAAACCACAGCTTTTGGGGACTTAGTACAGAAAAGAGAAATTAGCTTTCATATTTGTATGTTGGTTACATGTTGACATGATCATATTTTGATATACTAAGTCAGTGGTCAGCAAACTGCAGCTCGCAAGCCTCATGCTGCTCTTTGGCCCCTTGAGTGTGGCTCTTCCACAAAATACCATAGCCTGGGTGAGTCTACTTTGAAGAAGTGGCGATAGAAGAAATTTAAGTTTAAAAAATTTGGCTCTTAAAAGAAATTTCAATCATTGTACTATTGATATTTGGCTCTGTTGACTGATGAATTTGCTGACCACTGTTCTAGGTTAAAATAAAATATAATATAATACAATTGCTTTCTCCTGTTCCTTTCTGCTCCTTAAAATCTGGATGCCTGAAGATCTGCAAGATGTGGCTCTGGCTGTGTCCTGGCCAGGCATACTCCTGGAGGCAGTGTTAGTGACTGGGGCCCATCTCTGCATAGACCCAAGTGGTCCAGCTCCCGGTTTCCAAGGCTGTGGGGAGGCACCGGGGAGAAAATGCCACAGCAGCAACAACACTGATGCAGGATCCTTAACCATCAGGCTGTGTTCCATGAGCCCAGGCTCAGCTGATGGTCCAACCACACAAGGCTGTCCATTGCTCACGGCCATTCTGGTCTCTTGACCCAGGATAATGGAACTTGGGAGATGGTATGGGACATGTGACAGCACTCAGAACAGGGAGTGCTGTGCTCCCAGCTGGGTGAGCAGGGAGAGGGCAAAGGCTGAGGAGACCCTGCGGGCGGCAGGAGGTGAGGCCTCAGTGCTGGCCAGGTATGCGGGTGGCTTGGGTGGCACTGGGGTTTGTGTCATACTTCGCAGATGCTACGACACTGGTTTTCGGCAGCAGTGATGTGCCTGGGATATTTGATATCTGGAGACATCTTTGTTGTCAAATTGGCAGCCAGTGGCCAGGATGCTGCTAAACTCTTGGGGTGCTCCTGACAGCCCTCATAGGGAGTGACCTGTCCCCCACTGTCAGTAGTGCTGAGGTTGAGAAAGCCTATGCTGCAGGCATGAAAAAAAAAAAAAGAAAGAAAGAATGATGAAGTGATGGAGGGAAAGAAGAGAGGAAGGAAAAGGAAGAGGAGGGGGGAAGGAATTAATATACATTTAATTTTCTAGTCCTGGTCAAGCCTTTCTTGGAAGATGATAAAGCAGTATTATGATTCACATTAATGAGACCAAACACAAGTATGAATACAGATTTATTATTTCAGCTTAATTCTTGGCAAAGTCGGAGTGAAGCAGTGCAACCTCTGCTCCCTGTGGAGTGACTGGGCCGTTTCTTCCTGGCCAATGGCTGGTCATAAAGCCATCGGCTCCGCTGCTCGGTGTTTCTTTTGTGTCCATGCGCGTTTTGGAGGTGAGTCGTGTCCTCGTCCCCACGTGGCTCTGTGTTCTGAGCATAATTGTGACTATTTTGTCAGAGCAGGGCTGTCCTGTTTTCTTTGGCTGGGTGAGCTTTGGAGTAAATTGTGGACTGGAAGGAATGACACTGAGGTTTGGTTGTGAATCACTAAGTTAGCCCACTTTAGTGAGTTTCATGCCTTAACTTCAAATAACAGTTCCCCAGGCTGGAGGCCATCTCTGTCAGGACAAATGTCTGAAAGCAATGGTGGTCCTGAAATAGTTTGTGAGGAGAATAAAAAATAAGGCTATTGTGGTTCTGAGGGAGTGCTTAAAACTCTATAAAAGGTGAAACTTTAAGTACTAAGGTAAAGGCATTGCTTTCAGTGGTTAGAATTGCACAGTCATCCTTTTAGCAATGGAACACTTTCCATCAATGTAATTTATGAATGCTCTTTCAAAGGGACAGGCCATTATATTGGCTTTTCTTTATATGTGCAACTCTGAAAGCACACAGTTGTATGAAAGCACATGGACTCTTCAGGCATCACAGGCAGCATTGCTATAACCGTGTAGCTCTCTGCAGAGATAAAAGGATGAACAGAAAATCCACCTGCTCTCCTAGGATGCATTTCCAACGCCACGCACTGGTGTCTAACACCTTTAAATGGGACAGAGCTGCAGGAAGCCCAGCAGAGACGGCGGGTTTCCGTGGGCAGCTTGGCAGTGGCACCGAGCTCTAGCGGAAAGAGAGGGAACACATGTGAATGTCTGTCCTCAGCATGATGAGCGGCCCTTAGGAAAGTAGAGCCGACAAAGTAAGACTGTCCAGACTTACAATGAAGAGCATGGGAGGCAGGGTCACTGCAGATGGTTTATTTATGGAAAACCCCAAAGATGCATTAGCTATAAGTACATACAGCTGTGGGCCATATTTCTGAGTATGTTTGTTTTCATTTGAATTTTTATATGAGAATGTAATCATGCATTATTGACACTAAATATTCAGAAATAAGGTTATCAGCAACAATGAAAATATCTTTATATTTCCTTGTTCTCACAATCTCCCTTGTCTGGTTTTAGTTTAGGAAGGCAGACCCATACACAAGCACACAAACACATGTGTACACATACACACACACACACACACGCACATGCACACACACAATTCTAATAAGGTTTATTCCCACATCTTTGATAATTGTGGGATGGTATGTTTTGTTTTAATTTATTTTATTTTTGAGGATATTACATATGTCCCCCATTTTCCCCTTTGCCTGCACCCCCCCATCTCCCTCCCCTTCCCAGGCCTTCCCCTGTCTATTGTCTGTGCCATGGGATATGACTAATTTGTACTTCTAAATCTCCACCTTTTTAACCCATACCCCTCCCTCCTTCCCACCTGGCAACTGTCAAAATGTTCTCTGTATCTGAGTTTATTTCTCTTCCTGCTTGTTTATTTTGATTTTTAGATTCAATTGTTGATAGATATGTATTGATTGCCATTGTTATTTGACATATTTGTGTATAAATGCTAAGAGAAAAAACAGTATCATGTCATCAGGCTCTAATATAAGATTACACATGAGACATTATTTTTATTTTTAATCTTACAAACATGTTCTGGAGCAAAGCTAAGTGATAAGGCTTTACCTTGAACACTTGTGCAATAAAGTTTATGAAAGTAAAGGAAGTCTGAGTATTTGTATGCATGGACTTTCCTATTCAGAAATATGCTCTGCAGTCCCTGAATTGAAGCGTGACAGAGGTCAAGGAGAGCCGGGCAGTGGGAGGAGAGGAAGGGCCAGCGTGTCCGGTACCTGGGTCACCATATTGCTGGTCATTCAGGATGTTTTTCTTGATTCTATTAAAGAATTTATAACGTTTTGTTGATTGTTGATTCCTGCTAACACACTTGGAAAACAGGCAAAAGGCAATTGTGTAGCAATGAAAAAATTGTCTCTCTCACTCAGTGTCATTTACATAAGGAGTAAAAATAGAGGTATTTTTTCCTCCAAACTAGGAATGCTGGGAATTGTTTTTGAACATGGTTTCATCAGTGAGCAAGGCTGTCTCGGGCCTTTGAAAATGATGGAATGGTGAGTTGCCTTTTTCATGGGCGCTGTGTCCTGGAGAAGGTACAAGCAGTCACGGATGTTCCTGGTTGCCTGTTACAGAATGGGCTATTTCAGACCTAGCAGTACTTCTGATTTCAACGTTACCCATCACATTGAACAACGTTGATGAGAGGGAGCTGGCAATAATTAAAGCAGGTCTTCAATTGTACTGTGTTTCCATGCACGTGAGACCCATATCCCATAGGTCTCGATGCCCCACATGGATAAGCTGTAGAGAAAACAAAGAAATGATTGAGCTCTTGGGGGCCTGCTGGGGGTGGGACAAAGGGAGGCACACATACTGTGTGACAATTGCAGAGTACTGAGGCAACTTAATAGTTAAGTGCATGGTTTCTAAATCCAGCAGCCTGGCTGGTCCCCATTCCTCTCTCCCCAGTGTTGAGTGTCTAAGCCATTAAGGAGTGATTGTGTGAGGGGATGGTGACCATTTGCATATTAGCTCTTTATTATATAGGATAAAATAAGGATGGAGTGACAAGCAAACTTTTGAATTGTTCCTCAAGCAAAAATAAGTGAGTAAATAAAAATCCCCCAAATGTAAAGAAAGACACCCTGTTCTACCTCTAGCTGATTTGGCTCAGTGGATAGTGTTGGCCTGTTGGCTGAAGGGTCCTGGGTCTGATTCTAGTCAAGGGCACATACCTTGGTTGCAAGCTCAATCCAGGGCATGTACGGGAGGCAACCAATTGATGTGTCTCTCTCACATTGATGTTTCTCTCTTTGTCTCTCCCCCTCCCTTCCATTCTCTTTAAAAATCAATGGAAAGATACCTGGATTCAGGATTGAAAAGTAAAAAAAGACACCCTGCCCTGTCCTTTTCTATCTTCAACTTATTTACCATTTATTGGTGCCAGTTTATAAAATTAGGACAAACAACTTGAACTTTCATGTTGTTTTTGAAATTTAGTTATTAGCTTTATGTTGTTTTCATAAATATATTGTGATTATGAAAATTTTCTTCATTCATTCATATTTTCTCTCTAAAAAATACACTAAAATAACCTTGCTTTTTAATTATGGAAGTATAAAAGTGTATGGGAGAAAAGCTAAAATAGACCTCATGTCAATATGGCAGATTGAGCTGGAAAATTCCCTTTTCTCCTTCAAACATCCCTTTTCTCCTTCAAACACAGATAATGTTGATTGTTAAGCTACAATAACATAGGAGTGGTAGGGGGAGAACCAGAGATAAAGTCTCTGAGGCCCTTCAATTATTCAGAAAGAGAAGAGAGATATTGATTAATTTTAAATCTTGTTAAGTATACATGTTAAAAATTTAAAGTTAGCTATTTAAAGAATAGAAATGGAGTACATAATTTTTAATGAGTCTGGAAGGAGTAAAAAGAAAAATAGGAAATCCAATCCAACAGATTGCAGAAGAAAACATATAAGCAAAAATGCTAATAAAAGGCAAAAATTAATAATGGAAAAAGTAAAATTATTCAGAAATTAGACTGCAATATAATGTGTAAGATACATACATGAAGGAATATAATTCAAAAATACTGAAATGCTAGAAATAAAAAGATGTGCTAGACAATTACTAAGCAAAATAAAGCTGTTGTAGCAATATTAGTATCAGACAAGGTAGAATTTAATGCAAAAGCATTAATAGGAATGGTGTCAGTACATAATGGCAAGAAGAATATCACTAAAAGTATAAAACAATAATATAATTATATATAAAGAATATAATCTCAAAACATAGAAAACAAATATTACATTGCAAGGAAATTAAAAAAAATCTTACCTAAGGAGTGAAGATATTTTTTCCATTGAGTTTTAGAGAGAGTGGAAAGGAGAGGGTAAGGGAGAAAGAGAGACAGAGAGAGAGAGAAAAACATTGATGTGAGAGAGACACATTGATTGGTTGCCTTATACACATGCCCCAACTGGAGGCAGGGATCAAACCTGCCCAGGTACATGCCCCTAATTGAGAAGCGAACCTGTGACCCTCTAGTGCACAGGTCGATGACTATCTAACCACTGAGCCATGGCAGTGAGGGCTACAGGGAAAAAATTAAACCCATAATTATAATAGAAGAATTTAAAATTACTTCTCTTATTAGGCAAAAATCAATACAGTAAGTGACCTTTTGAAAAATTCATCCTCGAATGAGACATCATATATGAAACCAATTAATAGTAAACATGCTCTTACTCATGTGAACCAGTTATAGTTATGTGCACATACTAGGATCTCTTAAGGAAGTCAGAAGTATTGATAGAGAAGTGTTCAGTATTACACAGTGAATTTGAAAAAATACAATGAATAAAAAATAAAATTTAAAAATAACTCATTATCTTATCCAGACATACATATTACTTATATACAAGGGGCCCAGTGCATGGATTTGTGCACCTTGAAAGGAACTGTGGGCTGCGAGGCTGTGGTGTGTATAGGGGCGGGTCTCAGCCCATCCTCTGCGCCCCCGCCTGGTTCCTCCTGCTGTGGTCCCTGGTCCCCTGCTGTGGTCTGCTGGCAGCCCAGCTCCTGCTGTCACCACTCCCATGTGCTGATGGCGCTGGCCCACTTACACCTGCTGAGGGCACGGAGTGATTGGTGCTGGCACCAGCAGTGGGTGTGAGTGGCTGCTGCTGCCCCGATTACCCCTCAGGAGCAGGGGGAGGTGGAGAAGCCACAGGGGCAATCAGGTAGAATTTAATGCAAAACCATTAATAGGAATGGCCTCCATTCACATCCACTAAGTGCTGAGCGATTGGGGCCAGGTGCCAGCAGCGGGTGCAAGTGGGGCCGATGCTGGTAGCAGGTGTAAGTGCAGGGCAGGACTGGGGTGCACAGGAGCAAAGAATTTTCAGTAACCACCAGAGACCCATCCTGATCACACAGACCAGCACCCCTCCTTGGTCTGGCATCCCACTCACCTGCTCCACCATCCTGCCATGGCTGATGCCCACCATGTTCTGTGTGTGCCCTGGTGGTCAGTGCACGTTATAGTGACCGTTGTTCAGTTGTTCCATCACAGAGCATGGAATATGGCAGGCGTCAGCTGTGGCAGGATGGTGGAGGAGGTGAGCCAGGGCACCAGACAGCCAGTCGCTGTCATTGGGGAGAGACCTTGGCGGTTACTGAACATTCTTTGCTCCCACGCGCTGTGGTCCCACTGGGCGCTCTCTCCTGTTTCTGATGCCAGCCCCACTTGCACCTGCTACCAGTGCCTGGAGCAGGCCCTGATTGCCCCTCAAGGTTTTTCCACCTCCCCCTGCTCCTGAGGGGCGATCGGGATTAGCCTCTTGCACCCACTGCTGGAGCCGGCCCCAATCGCTTCGTGCTGTCAGCAGATGCAAGCGGGGCCAGTGCATGGGAGCAGCGGTGGGAGCAGGGCTGCTGGCAGACAGGGAACCAGGGGCTGCAGCAGGGGGGCCTGGCAGGGTGTGGAGGATGACCCTGTGCCCACTGCAGCCTCGCAGCCCACAGTTCCTAGAGGGCCCCTAGTTAATGTGTAATACGCAGATAGCAGAATTTGTATGCACTGCATGGCAGAGACAGCTGAGTGTCCCCAGAACTTGTTCTCTTCTCCGTCTCCCTTTAGGAGACCACCACGCCCCCCAAGCAGATGGCACACGGCTCTGTGAGAGACATGAGGTTCTCAGCTCCCCAGCATTCCCGTCAGTGTGAATTACGTGGGTCAGTCAGCGTGGGTCCTGGGCAGGCACTCAGCCCACAGCAGTTTAAGAACATGTGTGTGAGCATGCCTGTGAGTGAGTGCGATTGTGGGTGCATGTGTGTGCATGTGTGTCTGCATCTGCGCTTGTGTGCTTCTTCATATGCAGGTGTGTGTGCATGTGTGGGTACATGTGTGTGTCAGATGATGGAGCTGTCAAGATAGAAGAAACGTCCGAGTTCCTGGGGACTTGATGTGGCTCCATTGGCCGCAGGTCCTGTCCACGTGGATGTCACATGAGTGACTATAAGCCTGTCTGCAGTGAGTCGTGTCTGGGTGTTTTGTTACGCAGTTTGGTTTGATTCCAACAAATAGAGAATTGCTTAATTTTATTCTGAATATCATGAAGCTGTATTTCAGAACCTGATTTTAAAATTCATATATTAACAGTTCTTTGACCTTATCTTGTTTTATATCACTTTGCATATTATTCCAATACACAGGCTGCTCCCAGCTTTTCTTCGTGCTAAACATCGCTGAGGTCATCATTGCTGGGTTGCTAAATTATTGTTTGCTCCATGGTTATTTCTTTAGAAAAATATGTAGAAACAAATGGCATTTCTATTTGTTTAGGGCCTGTGGTTGTTTCCTTCATTTACATTAGTATTGCTGAAGATTCTGTCATAATACTGCAGTTTATCATAAAGTGTATTAGAAATATTAAGATATTTCTCTGCTGAAGCAGAGTATTTATAGAAAAGCCATAAACACTTCTTTCATGGCTAATTGCTAAATATTAAAAGAATAAATTTGTTAAAACCTATTTAGTTTAGCAAAACAAATCTTACTTAATTATAGATTAAGTATGAAAAATCATAAGAGAAAATTGTTCCAAAAAATAAATCGGAATTTCTTTTTTAACTTTTCAAATAAGTTATTTTTTTCAAGTTATCCTTTTTAAATAAAAAAGTTGGTTGTGCTTCTTTCATCATTCTACCGAACAGCAGAACGACTGGTTGCTATGATGCACACTGACCACCAGGGGGCAGGTGCTCAACGGAAGCTGCCCCGTGGAGGTCAGTGCTCATACTCAGGGGAACGCTGCTCAGCCAAGAGCTGGGCTAGCAGCTGGAGAGTACAGCGGCGGTGGCAGAAGCCTCTCCTGTCTCCCATGCAGGCGGGTGGTAAGGAGAGAGGGGTCCTGGACTGCAAGGGCCTCGGACTGCGAGAGGGATGTCTGATTGCTGGCAGGTGGACATCCCAGGAGGGCTCCTGGACTGTGAGAGGGTGTAGGCCCGGCTAAGGCGCCCTCCCGCGCCCCCCCCTCCACCCCCCCTGCCCGCACCGGTGCATGAATCTCGTGCACTGGGCCTCTAATACTTAGATAAGATGAGTCCTGACAAAAGGTGATGCTTGCACTTCAGTGTTTCCCAAAGCTGTTACTTTGCGCCTGCTACCCTACTCCAGCCAAGGCCCTGCACCTGTGGGCGTGGCCTGCGGGTAAAGGAGCAGGAAGGGAGCACGTGACTGGGCGCCAGTGGAACAGACAAGCTCACTCTGTCTTGCAGCCTTCAAGGGTACATGGGCATAGTGACCTTGATTGCAGTCGCACCAAAAATAAGTCAGCAAGAGCAGGTGAAAGTTATGTAGAACTATTATCTTGCAATAGTCTTTTCTTCTTCTTTTTTTTTTTTCTGGTGGGCATGGAAAATAAGGCTTATACTAAAATGTTTAATAATATGCCGAAGCCAGTTTGGCTCAGTTGTAGAGCGTTGGTCTGCGGACTGAAAGGTCCCAGGTTCGATTCTGGTCAAGGGCATGTACATTGGTTGTGGCACGTCCCCAGTAGGGGGTGTGCAGGAGGCAGCTGGTCGATGTTTCTCTCTCATCGACATTTCTAGCTCTATATCTCTCTCCCGTCCTCTCTGTAAAAAATCAATAAAATATATTAAAAAAAAAATAAAATGTTTAATAATAAAACCAGTTAAAATTGGATTCTAAATGTCAATATTTGGTGAATTATCCATTAATCAATTCAGTCACTTACTCCTGGAACAACCAATAACTGAGTAAAGCCTTGTCCTGAGGGGAGACAGTGCCCAGCAATGAGGATGGGGCATAAGCTACGAACTGTGACACGGGGGCAAGTGACCCCTGAGGGAGTGGCGAGCAATGTTTGTGATCCACCTTGAATGTCAGGATTTGGAAGGCAGCTATGCTCACCACTATACCACCAACGCGGACGGTGAATGTCAGGATTTGAAATCCCAGAAACCAAAGAGCAAGTGGAATGTGGGAAATGATTGTGGAGAGTCCAGCCTGTGCAGGAGACCAGTGGCTCCGTGCCCGCGGTTTGTGAACAGCACTCTTTTCTCACAGGTCTGGGCCTGAAATTCCATCATCACCGTTTTCTCCCTCATAACTTCCAGACTTCTCAGGCTTCCTATTATTACACGGAAGTATTTTTAACTAAAGTTGTACTGTTGTAGTGTACCCCCATCTTACAAAGGACGCCTCCAAAAAGTGAAATTATGGAGTCATTTACTGAAGGCCGGCGGCATACGGGGGCTAAAGCTCCAAATCTCACAGCCGTGAACAGCTTGCCACATCTGGCTTATATTGGCAGAATATCACAAAAGTATTGATTACATCTTTGGGTCTGGAATGAGGAACCAGTTTCTCGAGCAAATTAGTTATCTAAAGTATCTACGAATCACTGAATCAACAGAAACACGTTATCTGGAACCACAAGGGCAATTTAGAATAATTGTGCTGTCCAGATTCTGGGACTACTGAGCCAACCAAAACTCAGTTATTTGTAGCTACTGAGACAATTTAGGATAATTGATCTGTCCTGGGTCCCAGAAGAATGTGCTTCGATGACCAGTGAGATCACAATCAATGGTACATTCAAACCATCATCAATGAAGTATTGGGATAGCATACATGAGTTCAGAAAAGCAAAATAACTTTCTACTGTTTTATTAAACAAATAAGTACAGAACCCAAACAGTTTCTACTACCATACTTCAGTGTAACTAGAAAAACACCGTAAGATCAAGGACTAGGACCCAGGATACGTAGTTCTGTAGCCAGAGAGTCCTAGAAGAATGTAGAGAGCCTCTGGGAAGGCACATAGGAATTTCTTTAAATTGTCAGTGGAATCCAGGGCTGTCAGCAAAGCCACATCCTGGAAACACACTCTGCCAAAAGGCAGAAGTGTTGTCAGCTTGACCTTCATTTCTGCTCAGGTGCCAGGGAGTGGGTTTTATTATGTAAATCCAGCCAAGCACCAGGAACGAATATGATTCGGGCCCACCCAAAATTTCACTAAAAATCAAGACATGGTCTCCTTTGTCTTGATTTTTAGTGAAACTTCCTGTTTTTCTCACCGTATAAAATAAACATGCTATATGGGCTCAGGGTCCCTGTCCCTGTCAGAAGACAGTGGTCCCACCTGGCCCCAGCTTTGTCCTTCTATCTCTGTGTCTGTCTCTTTCTTTCATTTTCTCAATCCTCAGCTGTCCCTACTCAGGAATCGGACCGCTCTCTAGTGGTGCTGGATGCGGAAAAGAGAGTAATATCCAGAGAAGGACAAGGACAATGACATGAAGTCCATGTCCACTTGGTGGGGAATGCAGAGGCCAGCCACCCAGGAGGCTGGCAGCAGGGACCTGGACACATTGAGACCAGCCCTCCAGGTGCAGACTGCTGGCCTCTGCTTACCCTCACATGGTGGGAGTGGAGAGTGCACCAGCTCCCACTCACTCTATCAGGGCACTAAGCCAGTCATGAGCACGCCCTACCATCTCTTCTAACCCTGACCTGCTCAAGGCCCCACCTCCTAATGTTGTGGCAAAATTTCCAGGCGGCAGGAGACTCCCGGCCCGGCACTCGGAAGACTCAGGAGACACACTTGACTGCAGGAGCACCGGTGCTGCGGCCGCTTGGGGCACAACCTAATGTGCAGGCGCCAGGACTGAGACCACACATTCCTTCGTTGTTATTTTGCTCCTGAGTATGTGTCCTAAGTATGTGTCCATCATTTTACCTTTTATACAATCCCAGGGGTTTTCCTGCTTTGCTTTCTCCCGCCTCTCTAGTCCATCACCAATGGATTGCATGTAACCCACCTGTGTCCCTCCTTTGATTGCAATGTATAAACATAGATGTAACCCGCCATTCTCCAGAGCATTATCTCAATCCATTGAGGTTCTGCTTCCTGGCAATTGTCGACAGTTTGGCTCAAATAAACTCCCAAAGTTCTTTACAGGATTAGTGTTTTTATGTGAACATGGGTAAGGGCATGCTCAGGGGAAAGATAGTTTCCGTCAGTCATCCCTGAACACAGGTGAAAGTCTCCACCCAGAAAATCCCTCTTTTAAACCCAGAGACAGAGGGTTAAACCCAGAGACAGAGGGTTAAACCATGGGACAGAGAGCTAACCCCAGGGTCAGAGGACTAACCCCAGGGTCAGAGGGCTAAACCCAGGGTTAGAGGGCTAAACCCAGGGTCAGAGGGCTAAATCCAGGGACAGAGGGCTAAACCCAGAAACAGAGAGCTAAACCCAGGGTCAGAGGCTAAACCCAGGGACAGAGGGCTAAACCCGGTGTCAGAGGGCTAAACCCGGGGTCAGAGGGCTAAACCCGGGGTCAGAGGGTTAAACCCAGAGTCAGAGGGTTAAACCCGGGGTCAGAGGGTTAAACCCAAGGACAGAGGGTTAAACCCAGGGACAGCGGGCTTCACGTACATGACAGTGTGCGCCCGAAATGCCCCCTCCTCTCTCTTTCTTAACTGGCCCACTCCTTTTTTGGAGTGTGTCTTCAATAAACCCACTTTGCTTTCCTTTCATTTTTGTTGACCTTAAAATCTTTTCTGTGTGGAGGTGCCCCAATCAGTGACATGTCCTGACAGAAGTAAGTCCAGGTGCTGGTGTTCAGGATTCACTTTGATGGGGAGGGAGGCCGTGAGAATAGGAGCTGTGGGTGGCGAGTCCCCGGTGTGGACGGCGAGTCCCCACTAACTAGGGGAGAGGCTCCCGCAGGGGACTGGAGGACCCGCTGCCAGGAGAGCGGCCTGGAGAAGCTGAGAGACGCCTTGGGGCCAGGGGCCGGGGGGGTGTGGGGGGAGGGTTGTCCACAGCTGAGTAAAGAACAAACCTGGACAGAATTCCAGTGACCTGCCAGCCCCCCTGGGATTGGCCTGCGCTCACCATTCTCCAGCCTCAGACCATTGGAATCCACTGCCTGTTATGGGGCCTCCAGGCCCCGGAAGGAGACAGGACCTGCAGGTCTCCTGCCCCTCTGCAGGCAGCGCTCTCCCTCTGTAATCAGCAGCGGGCCGGGGACGGAGGGCATAGTTTCCAGGTGACCCGCTGCCCCCATGCACAGGCGTTGTTGGAATAAGCGCTCACATGTGACCACCCTGTCGCTGCTCACATTGGCGCAAGCAGTGACGGGGCCCAGACCCATTTTGTGTCCTATTTCAAGTTGAGGCAGACGTCTTGGAGCTGAGAGGCTGGACAAGGAAGTGGGGGTAAAAACACCAGAGAGGGGCCCTTCGGACACATCACACGCTGCGATGCATGTGAAGCTGATTTTTCTTCTCTGTCCTGAGTCTAAACCTAAATTGCTTAATTAACAAAATGCCGTGTAAGTCTCCTTTGCTTTTACGGCCTGAGTGCACACCCTGACAAGTGCCCACAGCCTTTCCTTAGTGCTGTCTTGCTGGCTCTAACGGAGCAGAGCGCACGCTGCCCAGGAGAGGCTACTCTGCTGCCTTTCAGATAACCTGCAGCCCTGGGAACACTGTTTCACCCAGCAGCCTGATGGCTCATTGACTTGCTTATCCTGACTTTGGGAAATCAAGGCAGCTCCCAGTCCCATTCCCATTGCTAATAGATGGCCTGCAGATGGCCTGGTGTTTCCCTGGGCTTAGCTTGGCCACTTGCATTTGAACAGGGCCCTCTGCTCCTGGCTGTTAGGACCCCATAGCTTTAGAGAGTCCTGTTTCCATCAGGGGTACGCACAGAGAACCCACCTTATCCATCATCTGGTCTCCTTCACTCCCCGTCCTGTGGGCCTTGGCCTTTCTCATTGTTGGTCAGTCATTTGGCTCAGGTTCCTAATTCTGATGTCTGACATGCTGATTGGCATTATCTTCTAACCCGGTGTTTCCCAAAGTGTGGTACGTGTACCCCCAGGGATACGGGAAGAATTTGGTGGGAGTACGCGTTGCACCAGAGTTTGGTGGGGATATGAACTGCACTATGCTTAGCTGCACCTAATTCTATGTTCTCGTGAGTATGAGGGGTACTCAGCGTTACAAAAATTATAGAAGGGGTACACATATGTCAAAACTTTGGGAAAAACTGTTCTAATCCATAACCAAGCAGGACATCCACAAATGATTTTATTTAATCTACTCTCCCTCTTCTCTCTACGCACAGCTAACTCACATATAGTTTCCAACATTATTTTCCATTCCTCTCCTATAAGAATGCATTGACACAGTTATCTTGGCTTCCTCTTATTTCCCACAAAACCTTCAGAATTTCTCCTCTGTTATGAATTCTCTCTGTACTTCTGACTACATAGAATAACTAGCCCTGGGCATTAGAAAAAGATTTTAGTGAACAATTTCTCCATTATATAAACTGAAAAAACTATAACTCCATAACCAAAATAAGAGTATCTAGAGATAGGACATGTTCAGATAAGAAAAGTAAGCTGGTTGAGGATAGAAGGAAATGAAAGAGAAAAACAAAACTATTAAGCATATGAAAAGTTAAATACAAACAATACAAATGACAATGTAATAAATATGATCATTATTGATTGAATACTTACATGTGACTATGAGTGTTCTCCGTGACACATATTTAAATTAACCTTCATAACAACCTTATGAGGTAAAAGCTGTTATTATTGCCACCACACGGAGGAGGAAATAAAACCTGAGAAGAAGTAACCTGGTAAAAAAGCTAAGGAACAAACTCAGGGCCTGAGAACACTGGCAGGAAAAATCATCTGGAACGAATGAAGAGATAAAAGTGATAGGTGAGTCAAAAACCGAGGTCTGAGGTGACCATCTCACTTGCAGCAGGAGGGCTGGTAGGCCATGTCTTTGTGGTGCTGGCCGAAGGCGCAAGTTCCAGGGAAACAGGACTGTGCCTGCAGAGCCAGCAAGTGCTAGCTTCCTGCTTGTTGACCTTGAACCACAGTTCCTGGAGTAGCTCAGGTGAGTGTTGCAAATGCTTTGGGAAGCCTGAATTTAACTAATTCTATGTCTTTAAAATAGGAGGTAACCAAATGTGTCTGATCTTTGCTCCAAAGGGAAACAATCTATTGGACTGAACAACAAGGGGATCTGGGCTCTGCCTTCTCCTCAGGGGCCTGTGGCTGTCTGTTAAGATCCTGCTGCACAGCTGGCCGAGGAGATTGTCGGGAACAAAGGAAGCTGGTGCCTTTGCTCACAGTGCGAGCAGGAGTGAGAGCCTGCAGACTCCAAGTGAGACCCAAAGTTGCAGCAATCACAGGAAATTTGATGTTAAATGCTAAATGCCAGACTGATGGTTTGCTGGTCTATGAGCAGGAAAAGCAGCTGCTGGAGGGTGGAGTCAGACCAGCCCCTGCCTGCATTACACCTTCTAAAGCCAGAAGATACAAGAGCAATGCCACAAAGACTGGAATAAAAAAGAACGATTTACCTACTTATGTCCCACAAAGACACGTGAGTGGCAGCAGACACACATTCTTAAATGTGTAATACCCTACGAGTTCTTAAAAACAGAAAAACAAGTAAAAAAGCTACTTGGTTAATGAAATCCATCTCATCAGGTGCTGATAGACATGGAGAAGGGGAGGTGTAACAGGCGCTTCTTGGTGTGATCAATATAAACACAATGATTCCACTTGTGAAATATTCCTGTCTAAATGGTTAATCTGAATCAAACCAACTCTGTAGAAACAAGTTATTAGGATAAAATGGATAAAAGCGTACTTTAAATGGCATTCAGAAGAAGTAATTAGGTAAGTCTAGAATCTGGAACATTCTACATGAAAATGGCCCGAATCTTCAAAAAGTTAATGGACCACAAGCTGAGAGCAGCAGCAGAACGTCCCTTGTTCGGGGCGTCGGAGAGCCTGAGCATAGCTGCCGTTAAACACTGGGCGGGAGGTTATGCATTGTTGGGAGATACACTGAAGTATGTAGGATGAAGTAACGTGCCATCTATAAATGAATAAATTAGTAGTGAAAGAAAGAAATATAGATAGAGCAGTGTGGCAACTTGTGAATCTAAATAAAAAGCATATGACTATTTATTGGTCTGTTCATTTTTCCAGAGGTTTTTAAATTTTAAAGTTAAAGTGTTGGGGAAACATAAAGAGCTCAGGAAAGCAGGGCAGTGACTGTCTTTTATGCACAGAAGGAAGAAGCCATGATGGCAGGTGTTTGGAATATACTATACAATTTATATGCTCTGAAAGTATAAAATATTCACACTAATTACAAAAGTCAGGAAGCAATGGAAAGTGGACAGAAACACGAACCTGTGAAGATTGTCTTCCTGATGGAGAAAAATACTTTCAAATGTTAATCAACAAATAGGGCTAAACTATTATCAAAGCCCCAGAAGCTGTCACTGAACTATTGAATGCAGGATGTAGATTAGCTAGTGGAAGGAGAATCCTCTCTAGCACATTCCAGGAAATAGACACCACTGAATAAAAGCTGGAAAGTGAAGGAGATTAGAGAAGTAGCGTAAGATTAGGTGGCGAATTATAGATCAGACCTCTGTATTACAGCAATCAATACCAATGATTAGGAGGAGGGACTCTGAGGTCCGTGTCAGGGCCTCCAGCTCTGGGCCTGCAGAGAGCTGCCTACAGCCAGCCCTGCGCCAGCAGGCGGTCACACCAGGTCCGCTGGCCACAGTGATAGTGCGAGCAGGCGCGTGCCCAGCGCGTGGGCCTCTGGTGAAGGGAAGTCAGAGCCAGCGGAGCCAGCAGACTCAGTGCGGGGCTGAGAGGTGTCACGCAGAGGGACGCCGATGGGCAGGAAAGCAAAGCACGCCAGGCCCACAGAAAGACAGACAGGCTGACCTCGGCAGATGCCAGGCCAGGTGTCCTGGGAGGGCGCCAGGACCTCCCTGCACAGAAGCAGGCGGGACACCGGGAAGAATGCAGGGACGGTGAATGGCCACCAGGGAAGACGGGTGTGCCGTGTAAACAGCCTGGGCTGTTTTTCGGATAGGGGAGCGCTAGGAACAGCCCACACTCTAACACACAGCTGCCGCTTTGCAAACCACCATGCACTGGCCCAGTGCCTCCCAAGGAGCCACCCTGCTGCCTCGCTGGCACCTCCGCGGCCTCTGCCCTCCGCCCCGGGCTCCGTGCTGGAACCTCAGCTCCTGCCAGGGCTCAGCCTGCCTCTGGCTTAGAGCTTCAGATGGCAGGGGTACACTGAGGTGTCACAGCCTGACGTCAGTGCGCTCAGGCAGGACCTGTGTTACTGTGCTCATGGTTCATCTGCGGCCTGGAGACCAGCTCACCCTGTGCTCTCAGATGGCCATGGACTTGCCCCGGGAGGGTGAGTCCTGGTGGAGCCACAGGAGAGCTGTCGAGGCCCGCCCAGAGATTCTGTGAGGCAGACGATCTTCCTCCTCTTGGTCCCCTCACAAGCTGCCTGTGTGTTCAGTGCCCCTGTGAATAGAGAGCCCAGCGAAGTAGAGCTGCATGGAAGCTGGGAGATAGGTGGCCACAAACCCAGGCAACGCAGCTGTCCTGCTGGGGCCAGACCGCCGCTCACTCCCCAGAGGGGCCGGTTTGAGACCTCAGGCTGCGGGAGGCCTCAGGGGAAGCACTGTCTGGTGGCTTGATCCCCGAGGTCATGGCCACTGCTATTGTTTCAGAAGTGAAGGCTGTAGTACTTTCATGATAATCACATCACACAGACCAGCTCATTCATAACTCTACCACTCACCTGTCATTCATTTAAAGACCGCTGAAGAGCGTGTGCCAGTTTAAAGAAATGGCAGTGTTCTCCAGACCCACATGGTGTCGATCTTTAAACTATTGTCAACTGCTGCGATTCTTTCCTCAGCTCATCCTCACTGGCTGAGTGGCAGCCAGAGCTCCTCTGTCTCTTCACCCAGCGGGGCCTGCTCCTCTGGTCCAGCCCTCTCCAAGCTGAGCTCTCCGTGAGCGGGCACGTGTGCTTCTGGACGGCTGTCCGATGGGATTGGCTCTGGAGAGATTCTTGGGCTTCTTGCCCTCCAGCCTCGGTGCTTTAATAGACCACATTGCCAGCAACCTCAGGGCCGGGGGAGCACCTTTCACAGAGCTGGCATTGGCATCTGTGGAACAAACATCTGTGGGCCTTGCCACAGCAAACACCCATCTCACTCTGAGTAGGAATGCTGACTCTGCGCTCTTGTATTCATTTCTGTTTTAAATGTCAACAAACATTTTGTTTCCAGTGAACTACAGATGTCTGGTCATTAGTGAGAAGATGGACGCTGAGCTTTCTTTACATATATTTTCCAAAGAAAAGGGACATGTAGAGCACCATGCTGCATTTGGAATGTAAGTAACTATACAAGCTTATGGGTGCGATAGAGACTAAAAAGGAATGGCTCATTCCTGGCTGGGAACTCGGCCTGTTACACCAAGGTTGTGGGTTTGATTCCAGGTCAGGACACATAGATGAAGCAAGCACCCAATGAATGCATAAGTAAGTAAGTGGAACAACAAATGGGTGTCTCTCTCATGGCCCCTCCCTTTCTCTTTCTCACTCAAATCAATCTAAATTTTTTAAAGGAATGAATCACTTACTCTAGAATTCGGTTTAAAACTCTGCTTCTGTAATAAAAAAGAATCCTACCTAATAAAAGAGTAATATGCAAATTGACTGTACCTTTGCTATGCACAAGCCATGCCCACCAGCCAATCAGGGTGAGTATGCAAATTGACCCAACCAAGATGGCGGTTAATTTGCATATCAAGACAGTATAGAAAGAAGCCAAACCTGCAGAAGGGAGTGTAGCTTCGGAGAAGCATGCAAGCAGGCTAGGGGAGAAGGAAGGGAAGTGGGGGCGGGGAGGGGGGGGGAGAATGCAGCAGGAAGCCCTATTGCAGGAATCTTCCTGCAACGGGCTACTAGTCCTATATAGTAAAACCCTAATATGCAAATCGACTGAATGGCAGAATGACTGGTGGAATGAACTGTTGCTATGATGTGTACTGACCCCCTAGAGGGAGGCAACCAGCAGCGGCGACCCGGGGAGTGGGGAGTGAGATGGGACTGAAGCTTGATGGTGCCTACCGCTTCAGGGCCGGCCATGCGAGACTGGCCCCTCCCACTGCTCCTCCTCCGGCCCTTTTGTACCGCCTGTTGGCGGAATGCCTGGGTACCGCTGGAAGTCAGAGCACATATTCATCCCAGAGAAGCGGACGCCGCCTCCTGCTAGACCCTGGGTTTTAAGATAGTAATGGTTTCATATGAGTATACTTTAAAATAAACCCAACGTGTGACGTGCGCATCAAAATGCATATTGACATTTATACCTTGTAGAAGTTAATGTAAGTTCACAGTCGTTTTTATTTGTTTTAAAACAGGACATTCTATGTTTGTAGGACGAGTAGGAGAGGGAGCTGGACAAGGAGGAGGACATTTAAAAGAAGAGAATGATTGAGTTCCCATCACTGATCTTTCTCCCACTCAGGATACAGACTTTGGGACTGCCACGCCGTGCTCACCAGCCTGGGCGTGGCCCGAGGCTGCAGAGTCTGGGTCACCCTGCGGTGGATCTTGCCGTGTTGTCAGTGTTGATTATGGCATTTAGAAGCCAATCATTTTTCTGAGAAATGTGGTCTGAGGTTAATGTCTGCCTAAGTAAAGGAGGACAAAACTCTGTTGTGTGGAAAGTGCTGCTTCCTCTGTGTCAGCCTGATTGCAGGAGTTCATGGCCACACGTACACATCTGTCCTTGTGACACGAACATTCCTAGTGGGAGGAATCAGTGCTGGGGGTGCTCAGGTGGGATTCTGGCTTCTGATGGCAAGAGTCCTGGATCTTGGGCCACTGATGGGATGCGGATGTAGTGGTTCCTGGAGAGCCTTGGCCTCTTGGCTATCCCACGGCGGAGGAGATTAGACTAAGTGTGACACGTGGAAATGTCCTCCTTTCCATTCATCTCCTACTCCGTCCACCACTCTCCCCTCCGCCTGCATTATGAGAAAAACACCTGCTTTCAGTGAAAATGCTGTGTGTTTCAGAAGGATATTTAGTAAAATGTGAATGTCCATGTCTCCCCTCACCCCCCTCCACCTATTCTACTCTTTTTCTTTTTAAAATATATTTTATTGATTTTTTTACAGAGAGGAAAGGAGAGGGATAGAGAGTTAGAAACATCGATGAGAGAGAATCACCGATCAGCTGCCTCTTGCACACCTCATGTGGGTGTGCCCACAACCCAGGTACATGCCCTTGACTGGAATCGAACCCAGGACCTTTCAGTCTGCAGGCCAAAGCTCTATCCACTGAGCCAAACTGGTTTCGGCCTATTCTACTCTTGAACATGGGATCTTGAACACGGGACCTGATTCTACATATGGTTCACATGTGGGAGATATTCTCCCCAGCTTAGACTTTATGTTCTGACTTTGCTGTGACATGAAATTTTTGTTTGTTTATAGTAAAACACACCATTCTTTTCCTTTGAGCTTCTAGGTTGGTATCATATCAGGCCAGTCTTCTATATTTGGATTATAAAGTAACTAGAGGCCCAATGCACAAAATTCCTGAATAGGTCGGGGCCCTCAGCCCGGCCTGTACCCTCTCACAATCTGGGACCTCTGGCTCCTAAACCCTTTCTTGCCTGCCTGCCTGATGCCCCTAACCACTCTGCCTGCCTGCCTGATTATCCCTAACCACCTCTGCCTTGGCCCTGCTTCGTCTGGAATGACTCTAGAAGGTCACTGGTTATCCGGTCTAATTAGCATATGATGCTTTTATTATTATAAATGTGACCAGGTTTCTTCTGTTATTATGGTTTTATTTTTTGAATTTGTGTCTTTACTTCAGCCAGAGTTTTATTTCATTGTTTTCTTTTCTGCTTTTTAGTTTTGGAAGCCTGAGGAAGGGGCATGTCTTATTATCTTTCCTTCCATTGGTGACCAGCCAGTGTTGCACACCTTCATTTTATTTTTTAAGCATCACAATGTTCTCTCCTTCAAGTTCAAACAAAGGGAACAAAGCTGCTTATAGACACTGCATCAAGCATCCTACTTTTTGATCTACAACAGGAGTTTGCAGCATCTCATTCATACTGATAAATACCTCTCAGGAAAGTGGTCATAAAAGAAGGATTTATAGTATCTTCAACCAGCTTTTCCTTGGAAGGAGAATGCTCTTCTGATTTATTTAAAAGGGCAATAGAATGGTGCAGGAGAGCTCGCATGGAGAACTTGTTGACACTGGATGTTTTAAAGCCACAAAATGACTGGTTCTCGGTTGTAGGAATGTCTTTTTGTGCACTTGGCTGACAGATTCCAGCATACATTTTCAAAATTCCATAATTTCAAGCCAACCATAAGATTGAAGCTACACGAGGAATATGCGTTTCATAAAAACTTTCACACATACACCACCTCCCACCTGCCCCTACCCCTACCCCCAGTCCAAGGCTCTGCCCGCAACCTGACCTGGCACAGCACAATCTGGGCCTGCAAACTCCAGGGAAGAACCTATGAGTGCAGCCACTGCAAATATTTCGTGAAACAAGATGTCCTTTCCTGTCCCCCTTCTGCCCCCTTGCACCTGTGCCTGCAGACTTCTGATGGAAATGGCACAGCTAAGAGGGCGGTCTCAGGGGCCAGGGAGGGGGTGGCCTCAGGGTCCAGGGCAGGGGATCTGGGCTCTGATGAATCTGGTCATAGAGGAGCAAGTAGCTCAAAAACAAACCACTGCCCACTGCAACCAACAGATTCTGTCCCAGTTCAGGCCTAGTCGCTGGAAATGCTTAGTGGCATGAAGCTGCAGAGTCCTGGTGACAAGCATGGCCCCGAGTCTGACATCCGGGTCCCACTGGGCTCGGCTGCCGGGCAGTGGGATGCCAGTTCCCGCCATTGTTCGGTCTCCGAGGCCCTCAGTTTCCGTGACCGTAGACACAGGCATTAATACAAGTCATGCCTCGGCACTCAGCACGTTCCGGAGAAGCCTCTGTTAACATTTTGTCCTGCAAGAAGGACCCTGTCTTTCAGAATCCACAACTTCAAGCTTCAGAACTGTAGGTGAGGTAGTGCTTAGAAACTAAAGGTGAAGAATGCCCCCAGGGAGGCAGCTCCAGGGCCCGCGATCCCCAGCTCTGTGCCATGTGGACAGAAGCACCAAGTCCCATCAGAGGTCGTGCGGCTGAGAGACAGAATCATGTGCCCTGCATCGCAGGCAGGATGACAGAGGTCTGTCCAGCTCTCGGGTTAGAATTTCGGGCCCAAGGAAGCTTCCAGTCTCTGTGCTCAGGCACAGCACAGTGAGTGAGAGGAGAGGCTCCGGACGCTTCAGAGATGGCGGCGTCCCATCTCCCGCCAGCTTTCTCTGGTGCTGGCAGGACTTTCCTCCCTGTGCTCACCTTGTCCCTCCCTCTGTGGTGGATGCCAGCATCTGAGATCTGCTTAGTCCAGCGAGACCTCACCTTAGTCCAGGGTGACCGCCTACAGTCCAGGGTGACCGCCTATAGTCCAATGTGGCCTCTTACCATCCAGAGTGACCTCTTACCATCCAAGGTGACCTCTCACATCCTGTGTGGCTTCTTAAAGACTGTGGTTTCAGTGAGTAGGCACTAGCCATAAAATAACCATATGTGGCTGTAAAATTTATCAGCTTATGATCATCCAGGAAACCACCGGTTCTAAAGAGCCATGATGTTGCAGGATTCGAAGGCAGTCGCATGGCTTTCTTCGAGTAGGAGAAAGCCATCATGCTGTACCTATAATTTTCTGCAATTTTACCACTTAAACTAGACATATTAGCCTGTGGGGTCTATGGTCAAATGGCTATGAAATCAAGGGCCTTCTCAATATGGGTAACGGAGAGGTCACTCGTGCGCTGTCAGTAACTGTGCTACGATTCACTTCATGAAACCCACACGATGCGAATGGGCGTGTAAGACGTGACTTACGTGGCAGGTGGAACCCTGCGTGTGCCTGTCACCGCAGGCCTCTGACTGCAGCCCTTTCTGCTGCTCCTCCCACGCCCAGCGCCCACTCAGAGCACCAGCCGCTCCTGAACCTGGGCGTGGGCTCCGGGCCAGTGGAGTGAGCATGCCCACAGGCAGTCGCACATATGTCCCCCCGGCTGTCCCCCAGCTGCAGCCGGCCTTCCGTGACCTGGGTGCCCTCCCCTCCCCTGGGAGCTGACTGCGGCTGGCACAGAGCGTCTTCCTGAGTAGAGCCCCTCCAGCCCGCAGGGCTGTGACCGCGTCCCCGAGCGGCCCGCATGCAGCGTGAGGACTCCAGAGCACAGCCAGGCCCGTCCCCAGCCCACTTCCAGGAAGTCGCCCCTTCACTTCCTGACCAGGTGTTTTATGCGCTGGGTGTGCCCTCAGCCTCAGGGAGCGGGCAGATCACTCTGTGGGGAGGTGGATCCCAGAGATGGAAGGACTCCTGGCTGCCAGGACTGGCCACCTTGTCAGGGAGACAGGCAGGCCCACTGACACATAGCACCACTGGCCTGGAGGAACAAAGCTCCTGCCATCCACAAGGAAGGAGGTGCTTGTCAGGGAGCAGTGTGCTGGCCCCTTCGAGCACCTGGGAGAGGAGGGGAGGGAATAGGAGAGGAGGGGAGAGGAGCAGAGAGGAGGGAATAGGAGAGGAGGGGAGAGGAGCAGAGAGGAGGGAATAGGAGAGGAGGGGAGAGGAGCAGAGAGGAGTGGAGAGGAGCAGAGAGGAGGGGAGAGGAGCAGAGAGGTGAAGCGGAGGGGGCTCAGGGCAGAGCCAGGCTGGGTCACCCCTGGAAGTCAGGGTCTCTGTCTGAGATGGGGAGTAGGGAGGAGGAGGCTGGAGGCTCAGGGCCAGGCTGGGAGAAGCATGGTGGGATGTCACAGGAAATCACAGGGCGAAGCAGCAGTTCGCAGGGTTGCCCTGATGCCCGCAGGCATTAAACACACAGAATGGAAGGAGAATGGGCAGCGAGAGTCCCACAGCTGCCATCAGTACTCCTCCCGGAGAGGCGGGGACCGGGGGCAGGGAGACTCCTGGCCTGGTGCGGTGGGGCTGCCAGAGAGAGGCCCGGCAATGGCCATGGAGGTGGGAAGTCTGCAGAGTGAAGACCTCCTTCCCAGGATGGGCTGGCAGCAGGGCCCTGCTGGGGGCAGGCAGGTGGGACTGAGTGGGGCGGGCCTCTCACAGGCAGCTGGGCCGACACAATGGTACTCACTTCCCCGTGGCACCACCTCCCCCAGCACCACCTCCCCCAGCACATGCTCCCCCAGCACCTGCTCCCCCAGCACCACCTCCCCCAGCACCACCTCCCCCAGCACCACCTCCCCCAGCACGTGCTCCCCCAGCACCTGCTCCCCCAGCACCACCTCCCCCAGCACCACCTCCCCCAGCACCTACCCCCCCAGCACCACCTCCCCCAGCACCTGCTCCCCCAGCACCACCTCCCCCAGCACCACCTCCCCCAGCACCTGCTCCCCCAGCACCACCTCCCCCAGCACCACCTCCCCCAGTACCACCTCCCCCAGCACCACCTCCCCCAGCACCTGCTCCCCCAGCACCTAACCCCCAGCACCACCTCCCCCAGCACCTGCTCCCCCAGCACCACCTCCCCCAGCACCACCTCCCCCAGCACCACCTCCCCCAGCACGTGCTCCCCCAGCACCTGCTCCCCCAGCACCTATTCCCCCAGCACCTGCTCCCCCAGCACCACTTCCCCCAGCACCACCTCCCCCAGCACCACCTCCCCCAGCACCACCTCCCCCAGCACCTGCTCCCCCAGCACCACCCCCCCAGCACCACCTCCCCCAGCACCACCTCCCCCAGCACCACCTCCCCCAGCACCACCTCCCCCAGCACCTGCTCCCCCAGCACCACCTCCCCCAGCACCACCTCCCCCAGCACCACCTCCCCCAGCACCACCTCCCCCAGCACCATCTCCCCCAGCACCTGCTCCCCCAGCACCTACTCCCCCAGCACCACTTCCCCCCAGCACCACTTCCCCCAGCACCTGCTCCCCCAGCACCACCTCCCCCAGCACCACCTCCCCCAGCACCACCTCCCCCAGCATCACCTCCTCCAGCACCACCTCCCCCAGCATCACCTCCCCCAGCACCACCTCCCCCAGCACCACCTCCCCCAGCACCACCTCCCCCAGCCCCCAGCACCTGCTCCCCCAGCACCACCTCCCCCACCCCCCAGCACCTGCTCCCACTGCACCACCTCCCCCAGCACCTGGAGGCGCAGGCCTCATGTACCACCCTCCTCTCCCTCATGGACCCCAAATAAAAAGTTTCTAAAGGAAGGAGTTTAGGTTAAATTTGGCAATATTTGGTTTTCTCAGAAGATAATACTGAAGGAGGAAAACCCAGTGGAGTGAGCAGATTTAAGCAGTAACAGTTTAAGGAAGGATTTAAAGACCACACCAGTAAATTAATCTGTATATTAACCTATAAACGGGATAAAATTAGTTTGTAATTTCAGCCATTGAATATGCCAAAGAAAAGTTATGTTCAGACGTATTTCAGGGTGCTAGAATCAGGTAGTCCTTTATTAAAATCACTTAACCTCTCACTAACGATGCTGCATGAGCTGGCTGCCACCTCCCAGCTTGAGGTTTTGCACACTTGGGTGCTCCCGGGATTTGGAAGAGGGCGGGGAGGGCGGAGCCACGCTCCTTCCTGGTGAGGCTGGCTCCATGGCCCTTCACTCTCCCCCGTGGGTCTCGCGGGCTGCGTGGGGAGGTTCGGGGAATGGAGAGGAGCCAGCCTGGGCCTTTCCCTGCCCTGGACCCGGGCCACAGACCCACAGAGAGCTGGAGCGTGCGTGTCCCTCTCCTGGGGGTCCAGGGCCAGGAAGAGCCCTCTGCCCCGCAGGAGGGCAGCACATGGAGGATTAGTAGACAGAGCAGCTCCGCTTCCCGGAGTTTGCAAAGAGCCAGGTGGAGACAGGACTCGGTGTTCCGCATGAACCAATATCGAACCGATAGCTGACCAGACAGCCGGCACTTTGCTGGACGGCCCACGCCCACCCTGCCCAAGAGGACCCTGCACAGCTGTTCTCGGGAGACACCATGTCTCTGGCTCCTTCCTTTCTGCCCTTTGTCCCTGACCTGCCAGGATGCAGCTCCCTCTCCTCTGTCTCACACAGTCCCCTTCCTCCTGGCGACATCCTCTTCCTTCAGGGCCACAGTCCCCTTCCTCTGGGTGACATCCCCCCCATCTCCCCCCCTTGCCCTGCCCCCCGGGGGCGAGGAAGGAGCCTCCATTCCTTGCCTCCCAAAGAACAAGACTACAAATGGGCTCTAGAACTCTGTGGAGGCAGGGTGTCCGGAGCACAGGGACAGGGCTCCCTCTGGCAGCATGTGGCCCAGAAGCCGAGCAGCGCCTTCTCACACTCAGGGGCCGTGCAGGCCTTGGCTGTCCGTCAGCCATCAGCCAGGGAGGGAGAAAGCGGGAGACATGCTCTGGGCAGGCTGCATCCTTCAAGGTCCACTTGTTGGCATCCTGACGCAGGACGGGCACGTGGCCCCCGAGGGGATGGTTTAGGGACAGAGGCCGTGATGGGTGGCCGCCCCAGGTCCATGAGGACCGGTGTGCCGAGGAGAAGAGATGAAGGCCCAGGCGAGCAGCCAGGAGGGAGGCCAGACAAGGCAGCAGACGGGGTGTCCGTGCCCCCAGGACAGGCCTCGGGGAGACCGGCTGCCCTGGGCCTGGCCCTCGCAGCCCCGCCTGAGGAAGCACAGCCGGTGCCTCGCTGTCCGCTGCCCGGCCTCGCACCATCAGCAGGACGCGCCGTCCACCGTCCGCAGTTTCTCTGGCTTCCCCGGACCATTCCTATGGGCCGGGCCTTCGTCCGGAAGCCTCTGTCAAACCACAGCTGTCCTCCGGCCTCCCGTGCCCTTACATCTGCTCAGACAGGCTCAGCCTCCCACCTCGCTCCGATTGCCCGGAGGGATTTCTCCCCATTGACTCCTCCTCCTCGCCATTAGGTTCATTGCTGTGAAGGATCCTCTCATACTCACACTCATCTTTTAAATTGCCCCGAGGAGCAGTAACACCAAATCCTCTGCAGGACAGTGCTTGCTTTGGACTCTGCCCACCTCCTCCCTGTGCACACTCGAGGCTCCGGAGAGGAGAGCCCCGTGGCTCTCCTGAGGTCCGGCTTTTTTCAGCCTCGGGGGGCTCCTCAGTGCACAGGGAGGGCCCAGGTGGGCCCCCTGTATTCCTCCCTCCAGGAGGTCTTTGGAGCTGTGGAGCGCGGTGCTGTGTCTGCAGAGCAGACGCCCGGGTGAGGCTCAGGGTCACCTCTAAGGGAGGCTGACCTCGGCTTATTTCTGCTTATTTCCTACAGAAGTTAAAAGGAAGAACCCAGAAAGATGCTAACCAGCTGTTCTCAGAACTTCCTGGGATTTTTTCTCAGTGTGAGACTTTGTGACATGTTGGCAGGAAGAGAAGGTGTGAATATTGAAAAGAATTTTCCTAGAAAGGATATAAAATCTACTTGGCAATGGAACCTCTTGGAATCAGCGCTTCCTGCTGGGACGCGCCAACTCCACGGGGGGAGCGGCCGCACTTCGCTCACGTGGAACAGCTCTCCCCTCCCGCAGGCAGGGCCTGGGCACAGGTGCATTGGGGGTTCTACAGCCACCCAGCTGGTGGCGGCTGAGGGGCTCATCGGGAGGACAGACATTAACCAGATGTCACAGGGATCGCATGCAGTGATCCATGATTAGTTATGGTTCCGGCTGCCGGAGGGAGAGAAAGCAGGATGAGGATGTGGGATGGAGTCACCTCTGGGTGCTGGAGGGCGGGGCTGAGGAGACCGAAGGGGCTGACTGTGCTGACCAAGAAGATGGGACTCTGGGTGCTGGGCACACAGTGCAATACGCAGGCCTTGTAACCTGTACGATCATATTAACCAGCGTCATCCCAATTTCTAATTAATAAAAGGACACAGGCGGTTTAAACAGGGTCGTGACTGGCTGAGATAGTGTGGCCATGCTGCCCTTCCAGGCTCAGGAGGTCCACCCCCAGTAGGCGGGGCCCAGTAGCCCTGCTGCCTCTGGCCTGCAGTGCCCAGCGCCTGGGATGGTGTGGGCCCAGGATGGTGTGGCCTGGGGTGGTGTGGCCTGCAGTTCCCAGCCCCAGGGATGGTGTGGGCCGGGATAGTGTGGGCCAGGATGGTGTGGCCCCGGGGTGGTGTGGGCCGGGATGGTGTGGCCCAGGATGGTGTGGGCCGGGATGGTGTGGGCTGGGATGGTGTGGGCCGGGTTGGTGTGTCCCTGGATGGTGTGGGCCAGGATGGTGTGGGCTGGGATGGTGTGGGCCGGGTTGGTGTGTCCCTGGATGGTGTGGGGCCGGGATGGTGTGGGGCCGGGATGGTGTGGGCCGGGATGGTGTGGGGCCGGGATGGTGTGGGGCCGGGATGGTGTGGGCCGGGATGGTGTGGGCTGGGATGGTGTGGGGCCTGGGATGGTGTGGGCCCGGGTTGGTGTGGGCCAGGATGGTGTGGGCCGGGATGGTGTGGGCCCGGGATGGTGTGGGCCCGGGATGGTGTGGCCCGGGTTGGTGTGTGCCGGGATAGTGTGGGCCCGGGATGGTGTGGTCCTGGGTTGGTGTGGCCCAGGTTGGTGTGGGACAGTGGTGGGCAGAGAGCTGATGAGAGCGAAGTGTGTCTGTGGGCAGAGCGACCTGCACAGTGACAGCTCTGCTCCTCTCCCTCCATCTCAGGGTCCCCAGCTGCACTCCAGGTGACCGGCACCCCCTCCCCGTGGGTAGCATCTCCCAGGCCCTGTTGTGCGGTCTGCTCATGGGCTGGGTCTGGACCTCCGTGTGGGGCGCGTTTCCCTCTCCACCTGACCAATTCTGCTCTCCGTCTGCGTCCATGCTGCGCCAGCCTCCGTGGGTACTTCCAATACATACAGGCCATTGGACACGGAGAGCCAGCGCGAGGCCAGGGCGCTCCTGGCCATGAGAGCATCACACCGGAGGGCAGTTTGCTTTTTATTTCTCACACCACAGTTAAAGACCGTGCCCGCTTAGGGGAGAGCTGAGCTGCACTAAGGTTCCCGGAAGGTGGTTCTCAGGAAAATGGTGTGTGGGGCTCAGACCCGCTTCCTGCGTGGGGGGAGGGAGCGTGTCTGGGACAAGCAGGGCCTTTCGGCCTGCGGGCGGTGTTTTGTGCCTGGCAGCTCATCTCAGGAAATGGAGGGCTCTCCGGGACTGGTGGATTTCTGGGGCTTTGCTGCCATGGATTTAGCTCTTGAGTCACTGTTTTGGAGCTCTCTTTTTTTCTTGGATGCTGTGGACTGAGTTTGGGTAGAAAACTTATTTTTCCATCTGAAAACATGAGTGGCACCATGAAGCCTTTAAAAATTTCACGGGTTGACTTTGTGGGATTATTACAATATTATCTTTTAGCACTGAAAAGGAACAGTGATTTACTGTATTTTTCTGTGTATAAGACACCCATGTATAAGATGCACCCCACTTTTCCAAACCCACGTTAAGAAGTCAATGGTTTAAACATTTTGTTGGTTTTCCTCTGAAGGCCTTCTCTTTTGGCATCTTCAGGAGCTGTTCTTCCTGTTTTCTCCACCGATCACACCTTCAGTGGGAGGAGGTCCATGTGGTCTCTCTGCAGTTCGGTTTCCATGCTCTTTTGCAGAGCTGATTGCATTCAGTTTGGATTTTGCAGAGTAAGACAACCACTTACCGGTCATCTTTTTATTTCTGACATGTTTATGGGCTCAGAACTCCTCGTCCCTGTTTCATCGGCGCACTCTTCACCTCCACCTCCAATCATGGCATCAGCTGACGTCAGTAACAACAAGGCTTGCTATTGGAGGAAGTCTGTTTGACAAGATGTGGGCGACTATGCACCTGTGAAGCTCCCTCCTCAGCTGATTTCCCTTAGACACCCCTCGATTTTCAGTCTAACAATTTTAGAAAAAAAGAGCGTCTTATACACAGAAAAATACAGTATATCTCTAATGGAAACAGTCTCAGCATCAGGTAATTATAAAACACGAATCTGTAAATCTTTAGTCAATTCACACGAGAAGGCTAAACATTGATAGTTTAGTCAATAAATAATAATTAATAATAATTAATTATTATTCTAAAAATTAACCTTTGTAAATTTTGAGAATTTTTAAAATTTTAAAACATGTAATTTTATTCCTACTTAAATTCCTATTATATTTAATAAGCAGTTATATAACTGCAGTTACACACTGTGCCTATACTTTATAGTAATGGGCCTAGAAAAAGCTCACCTACTACAATAATCACAATCTTCTGAAAATAAGACTTTGTTTTCTATTTCAGACCTTTTCTGTGGCTTAGAACTCTGCAGGACCTGTGCGGCCGGCTGGGGAGAGCAGACCCAGGTCTGTGCGTGACGCTGCACCCATGGTGGCTGGGCAGCCTCCGCAGGGTCTCCAGTCCCTTTGTGTCACTCGCTGCTACCAGGGCGTCCCGAAGGAGAGAGAAAGGGAGCAGTGGCATGCATTGGTAAATGAGACATGAAACACTACATTTTAGACATTTATAGAATGTGTCTTTACTGACTATGGTGTTAGGACAGGGGTTGCCAGATACAATACAGGGCATCCATTTAAATTTGAATTTTAGGTCTACAGCAATATGTTTTAGTATGAATATGTCCCAAACTCTGCAAGGGACATAAGAGTTGTACCACCAGGTATTTGTTGGGTAGGAACGCTGGGACTTAATGGGCATCCTGTGCTTTCCTTTGCTAAGTCAGGTGATCTGCTGTGAAAACCACCTGGAATGCTGACTGCATTTGCATGTTACCTTTGTTAAGCACAATGGTGCCTTTCCAGCCAGAAGCCCTCAGCTGCCTGTGTTTTCCAAGCGGCTGTAGCAGGAGTGGGTGCAGATCTCTCTGCATGGGAGGAACCCCGTGTGAGAAGAAGCTCATGTGGAGGAACCTGTGGGGGAGGAACCCGTGTGGGAGGAACCTGTGTGAGAGGAACCCGTGTGGGAGGACCCTGTGTGGGAGGAACCCGTGTGGGAGGAACCCGTGTGGGAGGAACCCATGTGGGAGGAACCTGTGTGGGAGGAACCCGTGTGGGAGGAACCCATGTGGGAGGAACCCATGTGGGAGGAACCTGTGTGGGAGGAGGCCCGTGCAGCATGGGGCGGTCACAGTGTGCATGGCCCCTCCGCTGTGTCTCCATCCCCGTGGGGTCTGCGTCAGTGCTGCTCCCAGTGGCTGTGCGCATGGGGCAGGAGCGGGGAGGCTCCGGGGGTCCGTGTGGCCTGAAGGCAGGCACAAGGCTTCCCCGAAAGGAGTCCGGCTCCTCCATCCAGGAACTCGTTGTAAAGAGCCTCTCCCAGGTGTCCTTTCTGCCACCTCCAGCACATCCCGCTGTTTCCTAAGTGGACCAGTGCACACAGAAATGTGTCCACGCTGCAGCCCCATGTTGAAAATGAGATGCATTTTAATTCACACTGCTTTCATAGTTTTTCAAGGTACGTATATATATTTTTGGGGACACCCTATGTATAAAAGATTTAAAAATGTTCTTAGCATGTAGGCTTTCCTGGAATGACAATCAACATATATGATTGCGAGGGTCCCCCCCTTCACGTCCCGTATAGTTCAGGGTTTAGGTTCAGAGTTCGTGCTCTGGAGGAGGCCACACACAAATGAAAGAGACTAGAAAATATTAGTTTGGAAATATTGGGGGCCAGGCGGGAGCCCAATTCAAGGGGAAGGACTCCACCCCGCTCAGGTCTAAGACTATGGGATCCACCCATAGCCCTTAGGCAGGCAATTCCAATAATAGGCAATTAGCAAGGATTTACATAAAACTAAAAGGTGGAATCTTTAGCTACCATTGTTTCAACTAAACAGTGGGTGGTTAGCTCTGACCTTTCAGAGCTTCAAGGTTGATCAGCCTTCTGGGTCCCTTGTCCATACCTCTCTGCGAGTGAGGACAATGGGTAGTTTCCAACATCTCCCCCATTTTTTTCCTTAAAAAAATCTTGCGTCTGCAGACTAGAAATAAACATATGAGAACAAAAATGAGACAAACAATAGTGGTTATGTTGAGAGGCAAATGAATCAGTCTGTAGTGAGTTTTATTCTGGGCCAATAGTACCTTTAGACCCAATTTCAATGTCCAACAGTTCTTATGTGTACATGTCAGCAATGATATTTCAGTTCTGTATGGTGGACAAATGGTGGCAATGCAGGTCCGGCCCTCTCTGGTTTGGTCCTGAGCAACCTGCAGCGACGCACAGCTAAATGACTGCTAGCATGGCAAGATGTCTTCACTGTGAAAGAAAAGAACCATATGCTAACCCGACAGGCTCAGGGAAGGCCTGCATGGCAGTCTTGCAAACTCACGAGATCTAAAATAACCACAAAAGATGGTTAGAAAATTAAATATCTAACTACAAACAGGTTATAGTGGGTAGTCATGTCCCAGATATTTCACTTGACAAAGATCAACTTAGATCTTCTTTACTGAGACCATCTGCTTCCCAGCCTCTAAGGTAACGTATCTGTGAGATGTCTGGGTAACTTGTAACTTTCTTTTTACCTTGACCCCTCACAAATGGCCTTGAGACATTCCCTCATTGTTATTGTTATCAAGTCAGTTGTCAGCTGTTAATTACATTAGCTTATCCTGTATCCATCCCTGTAAAAGAAGTTGATGTCCATCATTTCACCTTTTACCCTATCCCAGAGGTTTCCCCGCTTCGCTTTGTCCCACCTCCCTAATCTATCACCAAATCACCAATGAATTTCATGTAACTCACCTACGTCCCTTTCCTTTGATTGCAATGTATAAATATAGAAATGTAACCCGCCATTCTCCGGAGCATTATTTCAATCCGTTGAGGTTCTGCTTCCTGGCATATGTTGAAAGTTTGGCTCAAATAAACTCACAAAAATTCTTTACAGGTTTCAATGTCTTTTTTAACATCACCATCTTCCATCTTTGGACTGCTTCTCCTCTTGTCTTCATGGCTGGAGCAATCTGGTCAGTTCCTCTCCGAGATCCGGTGTTGCAGGAATCCACATGGTATTGGAGTAGTTTTCTGAAAATATACAAACATATTCTCTACCAACGGTTAATAAAGGAATCTTTTCTATAAATTTGACTTGGGTTCCTTTTTCATTTTTTTGCCCAAATGATTTTCCTCTGGCTTGTTTTGACACCATATGATTTTTCATGGGTGTCTTTCTGCCAACATTACAAATGAAAATTAATTTTCAAAGTAAAAATTTTCTAGATGTAATTTACTTACAGATATTGTTCCTTACAGGATATTATTCTACTCTCCTCCCTTTTTTTAATTTAAATATTAGGAGGCTCGTGGAAATTCTACAATGCAGTCTTGATAACTTTAATTTAATTTTTGCACAGAAATATGACTATTTTAGATTCATTGCATGCTTGGCAATTTTACCATGAGATGAACTACCAATAAAAATTTTATTTAATACTTCAGAAACAGTTTTTGTCCAGTACAATTAAGTTTTTATTTTTGAATATTCATTCATTTCAATTAGCCAATTTAAATTAATCTGAAATGATATTTAACAAGGACAAAGGAAGCAACCTGTTTCTCATGTGCTTCCTAGCCCGCGCCATGAGGAGGAGTGTGGAGAGGTGGGCACCGTCTTATCTACAGCCCTTAGAACCTCGTCTCCCCCTGGCACCCTGCTCCGCTAGGCTTAGAGCACAGTGCTTACCTTCCCGAAGGTTCTGGGCTGGGATGTGGTCATTCAAGTGCCTCTGTGTCCACTGGTCTGAGTGGCCGGTTCAAGACCACCTCTCCCGCGGCCGCTGTTCCTGAGGTCAGCGCGTCAGGACCGCCCGGCCGTCTGCTGGGGTTCTGGGGGCCGCAGAGGTCAGCGGGGGCCACAGCGGGGTCACCGGGCTCAGGCACAGACATCGCAAACACGGCTCTCGCCTCATCGGCGCCAGGCACGAGGGTCCCCCCTGCAGATGTCATGGTGGTGAGGCGGACCTCGGGCGTTTGCTGGGTTCCCAGCCGCAGTGACACGTACACAGCAGGTTTCCCCGCCAGCCCTCTGGCCTGGGCATGCTCCCGGCAGTCCACGCCCCCCTGGTGCATGGACACCTCGCTGTCACTGACTGTGACCTCCTGCTCCCAGCCTTTCCCTGCAGCTCTGCCCGGTGGGGGCCGTGGGGTGTCATCCAGCAGGAGAGGCAGCTCCTCCCTCGTGTCCTATGGCCTCCCGTCCACAGCCACACACAGGGCCCGGCCGCCACTCCTCCACCTGTCCTCGCCCTCCTGCTCTGCGAGGCCTTCTCCTCCGTGAAGCCTCCTGGGCGGCTCCTGGGAAGGCAGAGGAGCCACACCACCAGGCTCCAGCGCACAGCTCTGTCTGCCTCCTGCCCTCCTCCCACCCGCTCCCGCTCCGCCTTCCGGGCCGGCTGGGCAGTGGCCTTGGGGGGACGGGCAGGGCCTGGAGGGCGATGGCAGCAGCGGCTTCTCCGGGGAGAGGAGAGCGTTCAGAGCTGATGCCCCAGGTGAAGGCACAGGCGGGCTTATTGTCTCCTCGGCATCTTTTAAACGTGACATCGACTGTCGTAAAAAATAGAGCGAGCGCTCAATGTTCTTTCTTATTTCCATCCTTAGACATAATGTTTGCGCTTTAAATACCATAACTTAAAAAAATCATGCAATGTTTTGTCAGTTGAGTTCAGAGACATATGAAGCTGAGGGCTTCTGCAGCCTCGTCAGCGTGTCCACAGGGCGGCTGGCTGCTGCCCGCAGTCCCTGCCCGCGGCCCTCCCCGCCCGCGGCTCTCCCCGCTGCCCGCCTGCGCCCTTAGCCGCTTAGGAGTCCCTGCTAACCACATGCCACGCCGAGCATCGCGGGGAGCCCTGCCCCTCAAGATGGCACCTGACCTCTGTGGCCCTCCCTGCAGGGCCTGCTGCTGAGCCACGTGCCCACCATCTGACACAATGCCCGCCTTGTTCTTATAAAAAGCAGGCCTGGTTTTCAGAGATGGAAAGCCGTCTGCACGTGAGTTCATGCCAAGGGGTGAGGAGGCAGCTCCGCGGCGCAGACACGCTGCTCCGCCAGAGAAGAGGTGGGAGGCCGAGGCGGCTCTGCGGATGCCCAGCGTGTGCACTGGCCCCCGTCACGGCCTGGCGTCGAAGGCGCCGGAGCACAGTGAGAACCGGCCGAGCCTTTCCCGCAGGAACCCATCCTCAGACTGCTTCCGGCTCAGACGTCTGTCTCTGAACTGGAAACGTGTTTCACTTAACAGCCAAGTCCGGGGAGCACAGCGGCTTCCGCAGGGGAGAGCCGGAGCCGAAGGTGAGGCTGAGAGGCCGTCCATGGGGGAGGACAGCTTTGTCCTGCATGTTTCCTTCCCGTGGAAATCCTCTCTGCCCGGCAGGTGGAGGCCAGGCCCTGCCCAGAGCGCGGATCCAGGCGGGGAGCTGGGCCCCAGAAGAAAAGGAGAGGGAGCCACATGAAGAGAGTGCACCCCTCCCCCAGTTATTCCCGCCGGAGGCCTCCAGACCCCAGCTGGGGGCACGTCCGCTCCACAGACCTCAGCGGGGCACATCCCCCTCCAGGCGCGGGCACCGGCTGTGCACAGCCAGCCTTCGGGAGGAGGCTCCTGGGCGCAGGGAAATCGCAGAGCAGCCGCTTCTTAAGAGTGGGCCAGCAAACACCTCGGCCAAGTCTGTTCCACAGACCCCAGTGGAAGCTCCACGAGGAAAAGATCTTTAACGTAAGGAAGCATTTCAAGTTTTTTTCCTTCAATACAAAACCTGTGTGTGCTTCCTTCCAACCTCAAGTTTCATTTCTCCACTTTGTAGGACAAAAATCAGAAACAGAGAGACACTTTTGTGGCCGCACTGGAGAGGGAAGCATGGTGGGTCAGGGTTAGAAGTCGCTCAGTCTAAGCCTGATGCCTGAGGCTGGAAGTGCCAGATAACACGGCGCCCAGCTCTGCTGGGAGGAGCCCTTTGCCTCCCCGCCCACACCGCTCTGCACGGGCCCCACGGGACAAGGGCACACGCGTGGCGGCGGCACTGCGAGCCGGGAGGTGGGTGTTTGGAAGGTGGCCACCCTGCGCTGAGCATCGCCCTCCCGGCCTCCTCCTCCATCACCTTTCTGGCTGCGGCCACCTTCTCTTCTTTGTTTCTAAGATCTGAGCTTCATGCTGGCACATGGCAGATGCAATCAGTGATGTGGACCCACTGGGGCAGATGGGAGCACAGGAGCTGCCCCGCCCGCAGCCCCCAGGCCGGCCAAGGCGGGGTGAGCGCCCTCCCCCGTACCCCTCCTCCCCTCCCCTCCCGCTCCCCCCCCTCGCCATGATCGGCCCTGACCCCTGGCCAAGTCCAGGCTGGACCGTGCACACATCACATGCTCTGGCCTCTAGTCTAAGCAGAAAGCACCATGTAGAACCCATTTTTAATGATCATGCTGGATGTGAACGTCACTTAGAAATAGAAACACTTTAAATGAAAGTTCAGTTGACTAAGAAGACTGTGGGTCTGTGCTCACAATTCTTTGTAATTACTTCCCAGCATTTCTTATGCTAATTTGATTTCTTGTGATTTATAAGCCATATTTATAGTGTTTTTCAGATGTAGTTCAACGAAATAATCAGGACACTCTTATGAAAGGTTATGGTCATCGTGTTGCAGATACGAAATAATTTTTAATTGTCATTAGCTGTCCTGGCTGCCATCCGCTCCCAGACTGAGCACTCAGTGGGGGTCAGCCTTGAGCAGTTTACACATTACACACCGGGGCTCCGGCCGCTCCTGCTGGAGGTGGCCTGGGGACGTGGCTGCAGAAGCCGCAGAGGACCCTGGGCCGGGTGAGACAGAGACGTGACCCCAGAGACGGGTGGTGCAGAGACGTCCCCTCTCCTCGCTCAGGAAGAGCCCAGGCTGCTCGCTCCGTAATCCCCTTCACTGACCTGCTGTGTCTCTTGGTAGAGGCTCCTGCCTTCAGGTCTGGCCCTCCCGACCTCTCTGGCTGCAGCCACAAGGAGCTGTTCCTTAAGTACCGAACCCTTTGGTGCCAGTGGAGTCAGGACCTTAGAAGGAACAGGATTCTCATCTCGGCCGGCTGCTCCCTGGTTTCCTTCTTCTCCACTGTGGCCCCTGGCGCCTCAGCAGGGGATGGGCCTGGGTGTGGCACCCAGCAGGTGCCCAGTTCCCAAGCACAGGTAGGGGCACAGGCGGGGGGGGGCACAGGTGGGGAGACAGGTGGGGAGAGACTGGGGGAGAGATGGGGGGAGGAGACGGGGGGAGATAGGGGGCAGTAAGGAGGGGTAGACGAGGAGGGGGGGCGGAGACAAGGGTAGATAGATCCAGGCCCCTCCACTAGGTGCACAAACTGGCAGACACGGGACTGCACCTCCAGCTGCTCAGCAGTGCCCTGTGCTCAGGGTCAGGTGGCAGAGGGTTGGCAGGTGTTTGGCAAAGAAAACGTGCCACTCAGTTTTCAGTTTCCCTGTCTGGCGATGCTGTGCCACCGCAGACGGGCAGCCTGGTTGCTGCGGTGAAGGCCGTGCGGGGCAGTGTGATGAAGGGCAGGGGGCATGGCGGTTCCAGCAGCTGGCAGGCCTGGTTCCTGCCCATCCCCAGACGGTGTGTGTGTGTGTGGGGGGGGGCGTGGAGCAGAGAGCGCGCACGCAGAGGCCTCCTCAGGCGCAGACACCAGGCTCAGCTCTGACATCAGTGCGGAGGATCTCCTCTCAGCCTGGCAGCAGGCGGCTTGGCAGAGCCCTGCTAGGGTTCACTAGCCTGGAAGACGGGCAGCTGGAGAGTGAGCCCAGGCTGGGAGGCATGCAGGAGGGAGGGCCCTGCCTCGGGAGGGAACCACTGCTGGTGAGAGACTCGCTTCAGGCGTGACTCAGGGAGTCTGGGGAGGGGGGGGTGTGGGCTCTGCCCGGAATGCTTGGCTGCGGAGAAGAGGCAGGTACATGGTGTAGCATTTCCCCCCTGCTAGCAACTGAATCCCACTCTGCTGCCATGTTCTGTGGTCATGCAGACCAACACGGTCCAAGGTAAGAGCGGCTCCACAAGGGGCAGGAATGGGGTGTGGGGCCATCTTGGGGCTGGCCGTTCTAATTCAGTAACATCTGGAAATACGAAATGCCATTGAAAGCACTTTAACCATGCTCTGGGAGAGCTGACCTTTGGAAAGTCTTTATTCTTTAAAATAGTGGTTTGGGGCAGATATGGCAGTCTGACTGTTTGGGGCCTGAGCGGAAGCTCTGGGTCTTAGCTGCTGCCCGTTTAGAGATGCCCTGGGACCCACTGGGGCAGTGTCAGGGCCAATGCTGGGTGATGCTCAGCCCGGCAGGGGGCATTTCACAGCTCCGTCACCCGCAGAGGGACGCGTGGCAGAAGAAACAGGGTCTCCTTGCCCAAGTCACAGGCAAGTGCCAGCCTCCCAGGTCTGCCATGACCTCGCTGACAGGAAGTCTTCCACAAAACGTCCAGCACCCACTCCAGGTCCCGCTGCCTTCTGCGTATCTCGTGGACATGGAGCTGCCCAGGCTCCAGGCCAGTCCCTCTCCTTGCATTTCCTCTGCCAGCCACACAGGGGAGCCACCCGCTTCACCTGTCTTTTCAAAGAAAAGACAGAAAGGTGCCTGGTGCAGGAGTCTGACTGCTCCACCTCCGTGAGCTCTGAGCGCTTCCCCGCCCGCTGGTTTGTGCCAGGATCTCCTTTTTAAAGTAGAAATTATGTTAAAAAACAAATTTATATTTTTAATAGATCAAGTAGTATCATGAATAGAGAATAATAAAATTATATAAGTAAAATTTTTAAAAAGTTACCTCTAATTCCACCACTGAGATAACTATACATTGATTTTTTTTATCCAAAAGGCAAATATTTTTGTCTTAATTCCCAATTATTTGATAAGTAGTGAAATTAATCTCTTAAAATATATCACATATTTTGGTGCTTCATCATTTGGTTTTGTGACTAACCTGTGGATAACCCCTCTCCCGCAGGGTGTAGCAGAGGAACAGCGACACGTGTCTCCCGGCAGAGTCCAGAAGAGCCCCGCCCCGCCTGGCCAAGGGGACGGAGCCCGCGCTGTATCTGTGCAGGGTCAGCACGGCACACTGAGCAGCCTTGTCGCTGCTTCTGCGGGGAAATGGAGGCTTGGGTTCCGGGAGCTCTCGGGGACCGGGGTCGCCCACAGCTCATGGACACTGGGGTCAGAGGACACTGTTCTTCGAGCGAGGCTGCCCCTCAGGTCAGACCAGAGATCCTCTCTGAGAAGGAAGGTCTTGCTCTCACAGAGCAGGGAGAAGCAGCTTCCCCCAGCTGGACCCTGGAAATGGGGGAGACACCGTGAGGGCCCCACAGAGGACCCCATCCCCCAAGCACTGATGGCCCCTACGGAGGCTCCCGGCCCCCGAGCAGCCCACGGCTGCCTCCAGGACGGCTGAGTGGAAGGGAAGCTCAGGCACAGGCCCACCTTCCTCATGTCGCCCTGCCCCTTTGCTTTGGCCACAGACAGGTGAGGCCCAGCCATTGCAGCTGCAAGTCAGCCTGCCTGTTAAACTCCCACGGGGACATCATTGCCAAGCTCCTTGACGTGCGTTTTCAAGGGCAGTGGACATTGCATATCCACACTTATAATAGGGTAATATGCAAATTAGTCAGGAGGCCTTCACATAAAGACAGAACAGCAGGAGGGTGGGGCGGGAGCTATGAGTGGCAGAGAGCTACAGGAGGGCAGGGTGGCGAGCTGAGACAAGCAGCAAGGAGCTACTTGTGCATGGGTTCGTTATTTTATATTACTTATTTTATATTCATTTTTTATTATTAGTTTCATGTGCACAGCCTGGTGGTCAGACAGAAGGGCACGCAGAAAGAGAACAGAGGCAGGGGAGGAGGATGGAGAAGGAAGGCAGGGGAGGAGCAGGCGGAGGAGGACGAGGATCTGAGCAGTATGTCAGCTGGTTCCTCAGTGATAGTTTCTCTAAATGGAAGCGTTCTCGGCTCAGAGGCCGCGGTGACGCCACCCAGGTCCTGTGCCCTGCGGACTGGGCAGACCATCCTCCTCCTCCTCTTCCCATCAGGCTTTGGGGCAGCCCTCTGCTGGTGGTTGATGGGGCCCAGCCCCGCCTGCAGCCGTGGTGGACAACCTGGAGCCCTCCTCGGTTTCACCCCATTTCCCCAGCAGCCCTTGGAGTCACGGGCAGCAGCCTGGGCCCTAGGAAAGACTTTACCCCCAACTTCCTTGGTGTCTGTGGTCCTGTTGGCCAGTGTGATGGACGTGACTTCAGTGCAGAGGAGGCAGAAGGCGGGTGCTGACCCGGAGCTGTGCCCGCAGATGAGGGCGGGCTCTGAGAGGGACCCAGGCTTCCAGTGGGAGGCTGGGCTCTCTCGTCGCTTCCTCGGAGGTGGAGTTTGTTTGTGCTCCGGTAACAAGCAGTGACAGTGCCTCCTGTGAGACCAGGGTCTGGCCTCTGAGTTCATTTTACCTCCTGGGAGCAAAGCACCCGCCTGGCCCCTTCCCACAGGCCCTCCCTGGTGAGCAGCAGCAGGCCACTCTGTGGGACCAGGCCGCCACGCAGCGTGTGGACTGATGGCCTCTTCCTGCCCGCGCTCAGCTGCCACGGGGTGCGGGTCTAGATGCAGGTTTTTGTAATTCAGTCTTTTTTTTTTTTTTTTTTTTTTTTTTTTTTTTTAATCATGCAGTGTGTTTACTCTCAGAAACAAACACTTCGCTGAGAAACGCAGCAGCAGGAGACTGACCACATGGCCATGTTGGGTTTTTGTCATCTTTATCTTTTATTTGATAAAATCATAGACTAACATTCAGTGTCGTTACTCTTTACCTGCCTGTTCTTCCTGTCTCTCCCCCTCTCTTTTAAGTTTTGTTCCTGAAACGTGAGGCCTCTCATTTGCTTGAGCCCCACCTGCCAGGTGTCTCTGGAGATGCAGGTGCGCGCACATCCCGAGTCACCTGTGATTCCGCATGGACAGCATGTTCGCTGGGGCCATAGACACTGTGAGCGGCAGAGCCATCTCCGTCACTGAGTCACTGTTGTATTAACTCGGTCGGAAGGAGGCCTCACATTGTCTGCACATGTCAGGTGCAGGTGACACATTAAACCGGAGAAGAGGGCAGGGCGGGAGGACTCTGGCCACCGTCCAGCTCTGAAACTCTGCAGCCGGGCTCTCCCCTCAGTGAATGGACATCTTGCTGCAGCCCTGCAGAGAGAAATCCCAGGCCAGCTCCCATGGAATCACCTCCAGACCAGACCCAATGGAATCACCCCCAGACGAGCTCCCATGGAAACACCCCCAAGCCAGCTCCCTCGAAGACAACCCCAGACCAGTTCCCATGGAGACACCCCAAGGCCAGCTCGCATGCAGACACCCAAGACCAGCTCCAATGGAGACACCCCTGGCCAGTTCCCATGGAGACACCCCCAGACCAGATCCCATGGAGACACCCCAGCGCAGTTCCCATGGGGATACCCAAAGGCCAGTTCCCATGGAGACACCCCAGACCAGTTCCCATGGAGACATCCCAGCTCAGCTCCCATGGAGACTCCCCCAGACCAGCTCCCATGGAGACATCCCAGGCCAGTTCCCATGGAGACACTCCAGACCAGTTCCCTCAGAGACACCCCCAGTCCAGCTCCCATGGAGACACACCCACAGCAGTTCCCATGGGGATACTCCAAAGGAGTTCCCATGGAGAAACCCCAGAACAGTTCCCATGGAGACACCACCAGGCCAGCTACCATGGAAACATCCCCAGGCCAGTTCCCATGGAGACACCCAAGGCCAGTTCCCATGGAGACACCCCCAGGCCAGCTACCATGAAAACACCCCCAGGCCAGTTCCCATGGAGACACCCTAGGTCAGTTCTCATGGAGAGACACCAGACCAGCTTCCACGGAGACACCCCAGACCAGCTCCCATGGAGATACCCCAGACTAGTTCTTATGGAGATACCCCAGGCCAGTTCCCATTGATACACCCCCAGACCTGCTTCCATGGAGATATCCCAGACCAGCTCCCAGGGAGACACCCCCGGGCCAGTTCCCATGGAGACAGTGCCAGACCAGTTCCCACCAAGACACCCCAGGCCAGCTCTCATAGAGACATCCCCAGACCAGTTCCCACGGAAAAACCCCCAAACCAGTTCCAATGGAGACACTCCAAGTCAGCTCCCATGGAGACATCCCCAGACTAGATACCAAGGCTCCATGGAGACACTCGAGACCAGTTCCCACGGAAACACCACAGGCCAGCTCCCATGGAGAAACCTTAGGCCAGCATGCATGGAGACATCCCACGTCAACTCCCTCAGAGACATCCCCAAACAAGTTCCCAGGGAGACACCCCCAGGCCAGCTCCGATGGAGTCACCCTAGACCAGTTTCCAAGGAGACACCCCAGACCAGTTCCCATGGAGACACCCTCAGACTAGTTCCGATGGAGATATCCTGGACAAAATTCCCATGGAGACACCCCAGACAAAATTCCCATGGAGACACCCCAGACAAAATTCCCATGGAGACACCCCAGACAAAATTCCCATGGAGACACCCCAGACAAAATTCCCATGGAGACACCCCAGACAAAACTCCCATGGAGACACCCCAGACAAAATTCCCATGGAGACACCCCAGAGCAGCATCCATGGAGACACCCTAGGCTAGTTCCCATGGAGACACACCACGCCAGCTCCCATGGAGACACAACAGACCAGTACCCATGGAGACAATGTAGACCAGTTCCCATGGGGACACCCCATACCAGTTCCAATGCAGACAACCCAGACCAATTTTCATGGAGACACCCCCAGATCAGTTCTCATGGAGATACCCTAGGCCAACTCCCATAGAGACACCCCAGACCAGTTCACATGGAGACACCCCAGAGAAGCTCCCATGGAGGCACTCCAGACCAGTTCCCATGGAGACATACTAGGCCAGTGCCCATGGAGACACCCAGATGACTTCACATGGAGACACCCCCAGACCGGTTCCCATGAAGAGACCTCAGACCAGCGCCCATGGAGACACCCTAGCCAGTTCCCATGGAGACACCACAGGCCAGATTTCATGGAGACACCCAAGACCAGTTCCCATGGAGACACCCCCAGACCAGTTCCCATGGAAACACCATTAGGCCCCTTCTCATGGAGACACCCTAGGACAGCACCCATGGAGACACCCCAGACCAGTTCCCATGGAGACACCACAGGCCAGTTTCCATGGAGACACCCAAGGCCAGTTCCCATGGAGACACCCCAGACCAGTTCCCATGAAGAAATGCTGTCTAGCTCCAATGGAGACACCCCAGTCCAGCTCTCATGGCACTCCAGACTAGTACCCATGGTTACAATGTAGACCAGTTCCCATGGGGACACCCCATACCAGATTCCATGCAGACACCCCAGACCAATTCCCATGGAGACACACCCAGATCAGTTCCCATGGAGACACCCCAGTCCAGCTCCCATGGAGGCACTTCAGATCAATCCCCATGGAGACATTCCCAGATCAGTTCCCATGGAGAAACCGCAGTCCAGCTCCTATGGATACATCAAAGACCAGCTCCAAAAGAGACACCCCCAGGGCAGTTCCCATGAAGACACCTCCAGATCAGTTCCCATGGAGAAACTCCAGTCCAGCTACTATGGAGACATCAAAGACCAGCTCCAAAGGAGACACTCCCAGGGCAGTTCCCATGGAGACACCAAATGCCAGTTCCCATGGGGACACCCCCACTGCAGCTCCCATGGAAACACACCCAGACCAGTTCCCATGGAGACACCACAGTCCAGTTTCCATGTAGACACGCCAGGCCAATTCCCATGGAGACATCCCAGACCAGCTTCCAGGGAGACACCACCAGACCAGTTCCCATGGAGGCACCCCCAGACCAGTTCACAGGGAGACACCCCAGGCCAGCTGCCATGGAGACACCCCCAGACAAGTTCCCATGGAGATAACTTAAGCCACCTCCCATGGAGACACACCAAGACCAGGTCCCATGGCTTTCATGGAGACACCCTAGACCAGTTCCCAAATAGACACCCCAGGCCAGCTCTCACGGAGATATCACCAGACCAGTTCCCATGCAGACACCCCCATGACAGCTGCCATGGAGACAGCCCTGGCCAGCTCACATGGAGACACCCCAGTTCAGCTCCCATGGCGACATCCCAGATCAGTTCTCACGGAGACACCCCTGGGACAGTTCCCATGGAGACACGTCAAGACCAATTCCCACGGAAACACCCCAGACCAGCTCCCATAGAGATACCCCCAAATCACTCCCACCAAGACACCCCCAGGCCAGTTTCCATGGAGACACCCTCAGGCCAGTTCTCATGGAGACATCCCAGAGCAGTTCCCATGGAGACACCTTCAGACCAGTTCCCATGGAGGCACCCCAGTCCTGCTCCAATGGAGTCACACAAGACCTGTTTCCATGGAGATACCCAGGACAAAATTCCTATGGAGACACCCCAGACAAGCTCCCATGGACAAACCACCAGACCATTTCCCATGAAGACACCCCCAGACCAGTTCCTACGGAGATACCCCAGGAGAGTTCACACGGAAACATCTCAGGCCAGCTGCCACCGAGACACCCCCAGACCAGTTCCCATGGAGATACCTTAAGCCACCTCCCATGGAGACACCCCCAAACCAGTTCCCATGGCTTCCATGGAGACACCCCAGGCCAGCTCCCACTGAAACATCGCCAGACCAGTTCCCACGCAGACACCCCCATGACAGCTACCATGGAAACACTCCTGGCCAGTTCCCATGGAGACACCCAAGACCAGTTTCCATGGAGACACCCCAGGCCAGTTCCCATGGAGACATCACAGTCCAGCTCCCATGGAAAAACCCCAGGCCAGTTCCAATGGGGACACCCCAAGCCAGTTCCCATGGGAACAACACAGACCAGCTCCCATGGAGACACCCCAGACTAGTTCCCATGGAGACACCCCTGGCCAGTTCCATGGAAACACCCCAGTGCAGCTCCCATGGAGACACCCCCCGACCAGCTACCATGGAAACATCCCAGACCAGTTCCAATGGAGACACCCCCAGGCCAGTTCCCATGGACACACCACCAGACCATTTCCCATGGTGACACCCCAGACCAGTTCCCACAGAGACACACACAGACAAGTTCACACGAGACATCCCAGGCCAGCTGTCACGGAGACACTCCAGACCAGTTCCCATGGAGATACCTTAAGCTACTTCCCATGGAGACACCCCCAGACCAGTTCCCATGGCTACCATGGAGACACCCAGACCAGTTCCCACATAGACACCCCAGGCCAGCTCCCACAGAGACATCACCAGAACAGTTCCCATGCAGACACCCCCATGACAACTACCACGGAGACACCCCAGTCCAGCTCCCATGGCGACATCCCAGAGCAACTCCCACAGAGACACACACGGGCCAGTTCCCATGGAGATACTGCCAGACCACTTTCCATGGAGACACCTAGGCCAGCTCACATAGAGACACCTCCAGACCATTTCCCACCCATACACCCCCAGACCAGTTTCCATGGAGACACCCCAAGCCAGCTCCCATGGAGACACCCCAAGACCCATTCCCATGGCTCGCATGGAGACATTCCAGACCAGTTCCCACTGAGACACCTCAGGTGAGCTCCCATGGAGAAACACCAGGCCAGCTCCCATGGAGACACCGCAAGACCAGTTCCCATGGAGATACCCCAGTCAAGCTCGCTTGGAAACACACCTGGCCAGTTCCCATGGAGAAACCCCAGATCAGCTCCCACGGAGACACTCTCAGGCCAGTTCCCATGGAGACTCCACCAGAGTAGTTCCCACAGAGACACCGCAAGACCAGTTCCCACTGACACACCCCAGGACAGCTCGCATAGAGACACCCCCAGACCAGTTCCCACCAAGACACCCAGAGACAAGTTCCTATGGAGGCACCCCAAGCCAGCTCCCGTGGAGACACCTTCAGACCAGTTACCAAGGCTCCCATGGAGACACCCCAGACCAGTTCAAACGGATGCACCCCAGACCATTTCTCTTGGAGACACCCCAGACCAGTTCCTATGGAGACACCCCAAGTTCCCACGGAGACACCCCAGACCAGTTCCCATGGAGACACCCCAAGCCAATTTTCATGGAGACACCCAATTCCAGTTCCTATGGAGACACCCCCGGCCAGCCCCCATGGAGACACACTATACCAGTTCCCATGGAGACACCCCAGGCTAGTTCCCATGGAGATATCTCAGGCCAGCTCCCATTAAGACACCCCAGGCCAGCTCCCAAGGAGTTGACCCCAGACCAGTTCCCATGGAGACACCCCCAGGCCAGCTACCATGGAGACACTCCAGGCCACCTCCCATGGAGACACCCCCAGACCAGTTCCCATGGAGACACCACAGGCCAGTTCCCATAGAGATATCCCAGCGTAGCTCCCATGGAGACACCCCAGTCCAGCTCCCATGGAGACACCCCCAGACCAGCTTCCATAGAGACACCCCAGACCAGTTCCCATGGAGACACCCCAGACCAGTTCCCATAGAGACACCCCAGGCCAGTTCCCATGGAGATATCCAAGGCCAGCTCCCATGGAGACACCCCAGTTCAGCTCCCATGGAGACAACCCCGGACCAGTTAACATGGCTTCCATGGAGACACCCCAGGCCAGCTCCCACAGAGACATCCCCAAACCAGTTCCCACGGACACACCCCCAGGCCAGCTACCATGGAGACACCCAAGACCAGTTTTTATGGAGACACCCTCAGGCCAGTACCCATGGAGACACCCAGACCAGTTCCATGGAGACACCCTCATACCAGTTCTTATGGAGGCACCCCAGTCCAGCTCCCATGGAGGCACTCTAAACCTGTTTCCATTGAGAAACCCCAGACAAAATTCACATGGAGACACCCCAGACCAATTGCCATGGAGACACCCCAGACTGTTTCCCTTGGAGACACCCCCAGACCAGTTCCCATTGAGACACCCAGATCAGTTACCATGGAGACATCCCAGATAAATTCCCATGGAGACACCCCAGGCCAGTTCCCATGGAGACAGCCCAGACCAGTTTCCATGGAGACACCCCAGTCCAGCTCCCATGGTGACATCCCATTTCAGCTCCCAGGAAGGCACCCCCTGACCAGTTCCCATTTAGATACCCCAGACCAGTTCCCGTGGAGACACCCCAGACCAGTTCCCATGGATACACCCACAGACCAGCTGCCATGGAGACAACCCTAGACCAGCTTCCATGGAGACATCCCAGACCATCTCCCATGGAGACACCCACAGGGCAGTTCCCATTGAGATACCCGAGGCCAATTTCCATGAGAACACACCCAGACCACTTCCCACGGAGAGACCCCAGGCCATCTCCCATGGAGACACCCCAGGCCAGCTCCCACGGAGACACCCCCAGACCAGTTTCCATGGAGACACCTCCAGACCAGCTCCCATATAGTAACCCTGGCCAGCCCCCATGGAGACATCTCAGGCAAGTTCCCATGGAGACACCCCCAGACCAGTTCCCATGGAGACAGCCCAGACCAGTTTCCATGGAGACACCCAAGGCCAGCTCTCATGAGACATCCCATTTCAGCTCCTAGGGAGGCACCTCCTGACCAGTTCCCATTTAGATACCCCAGGCCAGTTCCCATGGAGACACCCCAGACCAGTTCCCATGGATACACCCACAGACCAGCTTCCATGGAGACAACCCCAGACCAGCTCCCATGGAGACACCCCCAGGCCAGTTCCCATGGAGATACCCCAGGGCAGCTGCCATGGATACACTCCAGACCATTTCACATGGAGACATCCCAGACCAGTTCCTATGGAGACACCCCAGGCCAGCTCCCATGGAGAACCCCAAGCCAGTTCTCATGGAGACACACCAGACCAATTCCCATGGAGACACCCCAGGCCAGTTCCCATTTAGACACCCCAGGCTAGTTCCCTTGGAGACACCCCAGACCAACCTGTTTTTAGGATTCTTTATAATATATGTATATATTTTTTATATCAGACAATGTATTCCTTTTTTCTAGTTGATCCATTTTCATATCTTCAAAGGTCTCATTTATTTTATCTGCCTTTTCTAGGAAATTCTTGAAAAACCTTATAACTGTGGTTTCGAACTCTATATCCAGTCTTTTGTTCTCCATCTCTTTTGTTCGAGATCTATTTCCTTGTCTTGGCATTTTCACTGCTTCCCAGAGTTGGTAGGATGACTTTGTGTGTTTGGTGTCCTATATGGCTCGGTGGGTCAGCCTCCCCAGTTACCTGAGGTAGACACTCTTGGCGCTCCCCTTTGTGGACTGCGTGTACAGCCTTGTTGTAGTTAAGTCTTGATTGTTGTTGGTATCACTGGGAGGAATTGACCTTTAGGCCAATTGGATGTGGGTATTAGCTGTATCTACTCTGGGATACCTTCTGTATCTTCATCAGCTTCCCAAGCCTCCCCGAAATAAACATACAACTTACCATCATCATAAGTTCTGTATCTTTTAAGTGAAATGACTTATAATGAAACTAATTTTTATTGAGGGCTAATTAACGAACTATAGAAATGATCCCTGAAAGTATAGTCTTTGAGGGCTAATTAATATAAACAAGAGTTAAGTTCCTAAGGCATCTCATCAATATTATGAAGAAACAAAGTACTAAAATGAAACAATGTTATTCAAGGACCTGCTTGCTGTACATGATTTCCACTTGAAAGCAACTTCAAGACTTGCCCTCAATTTTGCTCTCCCTTTTCTGATTAAATTGCCATCCTAAGTTCCTCACATAGAAACTCTGGAATTGCCCGTGCCATGGTATCTCCTGGATCCAATTGTTGAAGGAATACACATTAGGCTTCTCCATGCTCCACTCAAATGCAACCATCTAAAACAGTTTACCTAGATGCGAAGAGAACCAAGATGGTGGCCTAGGTAAGCACCTAAGCTGCCGCCTTGCACAACAATTTCAAAACAACAACTAAAATCAGAACAGACATCATCCAAAAACACAGGAAAGCTGGCGGAGTGGGAAATTTATAACCAGAAAGAAGGAGAAAGGCTCACGGATTGGATTGGGAACCACAAAGTACTGAGGTAGGGTAACACGCATGCAGAGAGGAAGTGTGACTGAATGCCTGGCTGGCAGGAAGGGAAAGGAAGTCCCCGGTTGCACTGAACCCTTTCAGACTACACTGAACTGCAACCCTGGTCAAGACCCAGTGGGCCCAGGCTCATACGGGTGGAGTCAGGACTGTAGAGAAAGGCACCTGGAGACTCAGAGACTGGGAGACTTGGGGACTGGGAGCTGCAGCAGGCAGGGTCTACAGTCATGCGGGTAAGTGAGCGCAGAGATGTCTGACTGCTGAGGTTGCCGCAGGCTCTCCATAGCGGAAGGAGTCAGAAGCTTCAGACTACAGAGACGCAACCCAATTCCAGGAGAACCCCTGGTGACCCACACTCTTGCATGGGGAATCTGAATGGTCAGGTGGAAACTCAGGGAAACCGTGGAAATCAGAGGTCAGACGGAAACTCAGGCGAGCACACAAGGGCAGGGCTGACAGGAAGCTCAGCCCCGAGACTCTGCCCAATCCAAGCTGAGTTTAGAGGTTTTTGCAATTTTGCAAGTCTGATCCTATAAGACTCTCAGGCCTAAGTTTAAAATTGATGTAAAAACTCTTAGCTGTGAAACTCAAAAGTATTATTCTTAACGGTAGAACACTGGGCTCAGACCTCTCTCAGGACAGACTATCTCTACTCATAGGACCAGATACAGCATGAAGAATAAGGACAGGACATTTTTGTGGGTGTGAGATGGGCGGGCTCAGGATTACTGTCAAGGGGAGAAGATTTCATGGTTGATGGCAGCTCAGTGCTTTCTGATTCTCTAGTCAGCATCCGGCCGCTCTATCTTTATCTCTCTGCCTCTCCCTTCTCCCTCCCCCCCCACCTATTTTGTTAATCCAATCTTCAAAATATGTCAAGAATGCCCATTATTTGTCAACTGCCTCCAATATCAAGTTCCACCGACACCACCTTCTCGCTTCAATCATCTAGACACCTGTGGACTGGCCTCTGGCTCCACCTGGTGGACAGTCAGCAGTGTGGCAGGTGTGGCCTGCTCAGCTCCATCTTCATAACGGAACCTGGGAGCTGGAGGACAGGGCCTGGTACAGACAAAGGTGTGGTAGCTGCTTTCTGAGCCAGTAACATCCAGCTGAAGATGGTTAGCTGAAGTTTCCATGACTCACAACACCAGAGAACAGATAAAACACGGTTAGAGGCCACAAAGCTTCACTTTTTTCAGTGGAGGAGTCTGGGTTTAGTGCTTTTGGAAACATAAATGCAGAAACTTTTCCTGAGAAGCATTTTCTTGAGTAACCAGAAGCCTGCTTTTCCCGCCTCTTGGAGCTCTCACCTGTCTGCCAGGAGCAGTCCGGCAGCATTTGCACCCATGTGGGTTGCGGAGGTGGTCTGCCTGTGGTCCGAGGCTTTCCACCGTCAGCTCTCCAGGGGGGAGAAAGGTGGGGTTCTGCCCTCGTGGAAGACACAGGTCATGTCTGGACACCCCCGTAAGAGCCATGAGTTTGCCCTGACCAGTTGGCTCAGTGGATAGAGCATCAGCCTGTGGACTGAAAGGTCCCAGGTTTGATTCTGGTCAAGGGCATGTACCTTGGTTGCAGGCACATCCCCAGTGGGGGTGTGTAAGAGGCAGCTGATCGACGTTTCTCTCTATTCCTCTCCCTCTCTGTAAAAATCAATAAAATATATTTAAAGAAAAAAAAAAAGTCCTGAGTTTAAGAACTGCCCGCCATGCCTGGCGTTTCCTCTGACACAGCAGGAAGCGGAGCTGGCCTTGCTTGGCGCCTGCTATGCTGCGACTCTCTCCTGAGCATCAGCCACACCAGCTGTGAGGACAGCTCAGAACGCACAGGAGGAGCTGCAGCTCCATAGGAGCACGGCTTGGCCCTGTGCGCGGTGCTGCCCCCCTCCCCCGCCCCCTCTAGTGCCCCTAGAGGCCAGGTGGGTGGGGCCCCTTTCAGACCAGCCCTCAGGGCCCTGTCCCGTGTTGGGGGTGAGCTGGTGGCTTGAGCTGCCTCTCTCTATCCCATTGTTGTCCTAGATGACGGGGGCTGCCTACCTTTCCTGCCGCTGGCGGGGACCAGCCTGCACCCCCCTCCCCCCGACAGGGCGTTCCACACCGAGGCCTGCCCCTTGTTTCAGGCTGGACACCTGGCTCAGAGCTCTCGTGGCACATGTAGCACTGCGCGGTGTGGGAGAATTTCTCCTGCACCAGCCTGGCTCCCTCGTGTGCTGTCTGAGCCGCCCCACGACAGCGCTCCTCCATGGGGTGCAGCACGCCCGCTCCCCTCCCCCCCTCAGCGGGTCAGGTGGCTACTCATGAACCCAATGACTGGCACTGGGATGTCCAGGGGACGAAGAGGAAACTTCATCTTTGTGAGTGCAGTGTCCCATCGATGTAACAGTTCCATGGAAAGACACGTAGCAAAGTGGGGTGTTTGTGTCACTAATAAGGTGACCAGATGTCCAACTTTTGGACACTGAGCCCTGAGGTTGGAGCGTGGGGTTCACTCACAGTCCCATGGAGCCAACCACCACACGGCAGCGCCGAAGGCAAGGACCATTGGCAAGACAAGTGGGGGTCATACCCAAGACCCCATGGGTCCAGACCCAAAGCTACAGCCAGAAATTCAATCAGTTCGCAACCCAGTTCATAAAGCACAAACATAAACATTAAAGAGGCAAGACCACGGAGCCCTCTCTCTCTAGCTCGTGGCCTCTCTCAGCAAACAAAACCACCATGTGAAAATGCCACGCGGGCTTGAACCCTCCCCAAGTTAATAACATTCTGTAGGGATCTATCCGCCTTTCCCCTCAGCCCGCACACTTAATACCTCTTCACACCCTGCTGCGTGCGTTTGATTATAAATGAAATGCAGTGGTATTTCCAGGTTCAGATGCTGCAAAACAGATCCAGTTACCAAGTTTGCAAATGGCGTTCCAGCGTGAAGAGCTGGGTCCCAGGCACCGCGGCTCTGGAGGTGGGTCTGGGAGGAGATGGTGTTGGCGGCCCCAGCCCACACCTCCCTCCTCCAGTTTCCAAGGCATTCAGTGTAGGGTCTGCGATGGCCAGTGACCTGTCGGATACGCTCCTGGGGTACTGTGTGAACAGGGACACTTCAGCGCTCAGTGCTTTAATGCTTTTCCCCCTAGAAGGACCCCGTCCCTGCATTTCAGACAGGAAGTCTCTTGTGCCACCGGTACAAGGGTGGCGTCACCAACCTTCCGTCCTTGTTAATGTGAATGAGTAGGTCTAGTTGTGTAATTTGTTTTAACAATTATGAGGCGAACGAAGTATCAACTGCTGGGTAACAAATTACCCCCAAAGTCAGTAGCTTAGAGCAGGTAGAGGGGAGCAGGGCTGCTGGCCTAGGGGGGCTGTGGTCATGGGGGCCATGGTCATGGAGGTTGTGGTCAAGGAGGCTGTGGTCATGGGGGCCGTGGTCATGGAGGCCGTGGTCAAGGAGGTTGTGGTCATGGGGGCTGTGGTCATGGGGGCTGTGGTCTTGGGGCTGTGATAATCACAAGGGCTCTTAGGGGGCAGAACCTTCTAAGCACCTGTAGTGGTGGCTGGCAGGGCGTGTTTCTGCCCCTGGGACTCCCCACAGTCTGACCTAACCATAGAAATAGCCATCGTTGCTGCCATTTCTGTCTGTCAGAACTAAGGCTACAGGCCCCAGGCCTGAGGAAGGGAGAGAAGGATGAGGGTTAGTGGTCAAGACTCCTGTCCCTGAGCAGAGAGCAGCCTTCCCTGCACCCAGCTTTGTATGTGTTTGTGTGTGTGTGTGTGTGTGTGTGTGTGTCCCAGACTTACCCCCACAATGCTTACATTTTCAGGTTTATCTTTTATGTCGTCTGAATTTAATGCCATAGGCAGACTTCCCCATTTTCAGAAAGCTTTCAAAAAATTTAACCCTAGCAAGGATTCATACATCTTTATGGATTGCTTCCATATTTCACCCACTTGAGCAATTGGACAGTACAGAGAATGAGGTCGGGCTTTGTTTTATATCTCACCATGACCGAGCCAGTCGTCTCAAACTATTTGCTGAATAAATCTGCTTCCGTGCCCACAGTGCCAGCATCACCTGCTCTGCTGCTCTTAGGAAACCAATATGACACAGCTGGTTTTGAAAGAGCCTCTAACTCCACACGTGACCAGGTCATCACTCTAAACCTTACCAAGGACCCGGGCTCAGCCTTGTGGCTGCTCCTGAGCTGCACTTCCCAACCATGGACCCTGGAGCTGGGCAGTGTGCAGGCCTCCATGGTCAGAAGAGAAGCTCTTGTTAAGAAAATTAAGGTGACTGGACTGCCCACCCCCCTACCCTCAGCCAGTGCTGTTCTGATGCCAATCACAGTGACTACAAAAGAAACCCTCTTCCTCCCAACCTCCAGAATCCTCCCACATCTAACCTCCCTTTCTGCAGAAACTGTCATTCACAGCTTGCATTGTGTCTGCAGGGATGGGATGGGTGGAGGTGGCACAATTGGTCTCATAATTTCTTGGAGTGTCTGCGTCTCCCACCTGCTCTCAGAGGCAAAGACTACTGTATTGTTCTCAGCTTCTTCTGAAATCTGAGACTTAAAGAGATCTCTTTGTTGTCCAAGTAAACTAGTTTGTCTGTATGTTTTTTACTAGATGCCTGGTGTACGAATTTATGCAGCAGCGAGGTCTCTAGACCTGGCCTGTGGGGGTCAGGCTGAAACCGGCTCTCTGACATCTCCCGAGGGGTCCTGGATTGTGAGAGGTCACAGACCAAGGTGAAGGACCCCACTGGTGCATGATTAGGGCTAGGAAGAGACATGGGAGATGGTCAGCTGGGGAAGGACCACGGGAGGGCTCCAGGGCATGCCTGACCCATCTCACTCAGTCCTGATCAGCCAGACTGCAGCAGCAAGCTCACCTACCAGTTGGAGCCTCTGCCCCCTGGTGGTCAGTGCATGTCATAATGACTGGTCAACCAGTTGACTGTGTGCCCCCTGCCTGGTGGTCAGTTCATGCCACAGTGAGCAGTTGAGCAACCTTAGCATATCATTAGGATACTAGAGGCCTGGGGCACGAAATTCATGCACGGGGTTGGGGGTGGGAGGTAGACCCTTAGCCCAGCCTGTACCTTCTCCAATCTGGGACACCTTGGGGGATGTTTGATTGCCAGTTTAGGCCCAATTCCAGGGATTGGCCCTAAACTGGCAGTCAAACATCCCTCTTACAATCCTGGATTGCTGACTCCTAATTGCTCACCTTCCTACTTGCCTGGTTGCCCCTAACTGCCCCCCTCCTGATCTGTTCACCCCCAACTGTCTCCCCACCAGCCTAGTCACCCCTCACTGCCCCTGCCAGCCTAATCTCCCCCAACTGCCTCCCCTTCCAGCCCAATTGCCCCTAACTGCCCTCCCCTGCTGCCTGGTTGCCTCCAACTGCCCTCCCCTGCAGGCTTGGTCACTCTCAACTGCCCTCCCTTGATAACCTGATTGCTCACTCCTGCCCTCCCCTGCTGGCCATCTTGTGGTGGCCATCTTGTGATGACGTGGAAGTGGCCGTCTTGTGACAATGTGAGGACAGCCATCTGTAATGATGTGAGGGCTTTTATTAGTATAGATTGTTTGAATGGCCAACAGATCTACTGGACACTTAGCATATTAGGCTTTTATTATATAGGTCTAGAGGCCCAGTGCACAAAATTTATGCACTGGGGTGTGTCCCTCAATCCAGCCTGCACCCTCTCCAATCTGGGACCCCTTGAGGGATGTCTGACTGCCATCCCTCTCACAATCCAGGACTGCTGGCTCCCAACCACTCACCTGCCTGCCTTCCTGATTGCCCCTAACCGCTTCTGCCTGACAGCCTGATCACCCCCTAACCACTCCCCTGACAGCCTGATTTATCTAACTGCTCCCCTGCCAGCCTGATTGTCCCTAACTGCCCTCCCCTGCAGGCCTGGTCACCCCAACTTCCTTCCTCTGCTGGCCTGATAGCCCCCACCTGCCCTCCCTTACAGACCTGGTCCCTCACAACTGCCCTCACCTGCTGGCCATCTTGTGGTGGCCATCTTGTGTCCACATGAGGGCAGCCATCTTGTGTGTTGGAGTGATGGTCAATTTGCATATTACTCTTTTATTAGCTAGGATAACTGCTTTGTCACATGGACCTGCTTTCTGGTGTGCACACTCATTTCACCTGTTTGCCACCTGCTGAGCTTAGGCCTCACGGAGGTGTGGTCAGAGGCTGCTCAGGACTGCACATGCCAGGGCCATGAGAAGCACTTTCTGAAATAAATCATTATGCATTAGTGGCCTGTATTGTCTGTTACTGAAAAGTGACCTTTGTTTGTTAATCCTCACCTGAGGATACTTTTCCATTGATTTTTAAAGAGAATGGAAGCAGGGAGAGAAAGAGAGAGCATTGATGTGAGAGACATCTGGATTGGATGCCTCCCACACTCGCCCCAATTGTGGCCCAGTATTGAACCTGCAACCCAGGTATTTGCCTTTGACTGGGAATCATACCTGAGACCCTTCAGTAGCTGGTTGACACTCTAACCACTAAACTACACCAGTCTGGGTGGAAAGCTATCTTTTTATACCAACAAATCATGTGCATTTCAGCTAGAAAAGCTTTGAGTTAGAATAACAGGGGGTTTAGGTCGTATTTGGAGACATTCATCTCTTTGTGGGTAAAACCACCATGGTTTGCTGATTTTAGATGCTACTGGCAACATGGTGGGGTCCCTAGAGGCTGTGCGGGGCAGCAGACGCAGCATGTGAATGATATGTAGTTGCTGAGATGACGTTTTTTGTGTTCCTCCAGGCGTGTGTCTGTGTGTGGCAGGACTGTCACCTGGGTGTGCATGCTCACTTCATGTGAATGCTGTTGTCACTAAATATACCTCTTAGCAATCCAATCCATTGGCTTCACAGAGCTGACCGCAGCATGTTTATCTTGCCAGTGCCTGATTCTTAACAATTTAAGCTCTTTGTTGTTGTAAAAATCTTACCAGGAAGACCTGTACCCAGGTCTGCCTGTGTGTATCCGGGCACGCGCACGCGTGCGCACGCGCGCACGCACACACACACACTCTGATATGCCACAGCACAGTGGGGCTGTATGTACCTCACTGCTCTATCCTACTAATAAAAGCCCAGGGTTGTAATCTGTAACCATCGACCACAACCAAAGGCTGACCAACCGGAAGTCCGTGCTGGGTTGCCGTGGTGACCTTCATAGCCATTGCCACATGCTGTGGGCTCCGCCTGTCGGCTCCCCTCAGCCCATAGGCAAGCTGCAGCTGGTGGAAAGCCGTTAGCCCAGGCCGAGCTGCCCGCAATCACGGGGAGAACAGGCCAGTCCCAGCCACTCAAAGATCACGGGGCAAACAGGCCAAGCTGAGCTGACCCTCGATCATGGGTTGGACAGGCCAGGCTGCCCTGAAATCCCAGGCAAAGAAGCCGCTCAGCTGACCAACTTGTGCTAGGGACCTGTTCCCCTCTGCCCTGCAGCCAACGGGAAGTCTCCCTCTCCCCAGAGTTAGGAGCACCAGCCCAGGTCTACCCAATGGCCTGATCCTGACTGCGGGCTGAGTTCCTGCAGGCTGGGGTTTGATCCCCACACATTAGCAGTGGGGGGCAGTGCCTTTTGTTATTGCTGTGTGTCTGGGTTTTAATTGGTTCTGGCCACCAGCTTAGCAAAATCTTTTATGAGGAGAATTCTGTCCAGGTTTCCTCAAATTACTCAGCCCCTACTCACCCCTCTGAAAAAGTGCCGAACAAGTGAGGCCCTTAAATAACAATCAGAGTTCTCCAGCAACAGTGGGCCTCTCTCATCACAGTCATTTGGACTGGATGACATTTGAGTATTTATCTAGGTACCATGACAGAGAAACACAAGCTCAAGACATGATCTCTGCCCTTAAAAATTCACAATCTTTAAAAAAATATATATTTTATTGATTTTCCACAGAGAGGAAGGGAAAGGGATAGAGAGCTAGAAATGTCGATGAGAGAGAAACATCGACCAGCTGGCTCCTGCACACCCCCTACAGGGGATGTGCCCACAACCAATGTACATGCCCTTGACCGGAATCAAACCTGGGACCTTTCAGTCCACAGACCGACGCTCTATCCACTGAGCCAAACCGGTTTTGGCAAAAATCGCAATCTTATTAGAGTGAGTGGATGATAAAAGCGCAGTAATAACATCAGAATGTAAGGCAACAATACAAACAGGAACAGAGGCAATTGCTAGGATGATTTTCCAATAACTAGTACAAGGATTATGTACTATGAATTAAATTTAAAAAATGTGTGGAAGTAGCTGCTTCATGAGTATGGAATTCCTTCCAATTTTAAAGGATGCTGAGTTCCATGTGAACTGTGAATTATGCTATGATACCTGAGGCACGGGACAAAGGAGGCCCTAAGTGTACTATGCTTTGATATTTGAGTCATTCTTTATTGTTCAATGTGATTTATTTCTGTACGCCTCAGTTTTGTAATAGTTAAATATGAGAATAATACATATTACTATAAAATATTACTAGAAGATTAAATGATCACATGACATTTATTTTTACTTTCTATAAATGAATACAATCTCTGGTATGCTAAAGTGATAGATATTATAGAAATATTCAGATAGGGAGACCTGCAGGCTTGATTACAAGTGAGGTTTATTATCACAACCCAAATTTATTGCTTAAAAAAAGGCAGGGAGTCAACTAGAAACTGAACCAAATACAAGCTCTGGAAGGGCAAATGTAAATTGGATAAGCTTTGCTATTACAAGAGCAAGAAGAAAAAATTCAGATACAAAAATGAAAACCACATTGAATCCACTCTAAGTAGCTGTTAAATTAAAAGAATGGTATACTATGAAAATACTTAATACAGATTGTAAAGACATTTGTTCAAAGAGGATTTCCTAGAATAGGTGATATTTCAGTTAATTTTTAAATGTGAAGAGGTTAGCTAGATAAGAAAAAGGTGTAGAGGTCCCAGATTGCAGAGGGTGCAGGCAGGATTAAGGGACCCCCCCTCCGTGCACGAATTCTGTGCACCAGGCCTCTGGTTTGTTTATATGAAGCCCTCCCCTTCTCCTGGCCCCACCGTCTGTCTTTCTCCACCCCACATCTGACGCTCTTTGTCCGATGCCACCGCGTGGCCTGTTTAACCCTCGTCGCTGGTCCCCTGTCGCCTGTGGAAGTGTCAGAGCATGGCTTCCCTGTGCTGACCCCTCCCACTAGGACCTCTGGGCCTCACCTACCAGCCCGGCCTTTCTCCAAATGCCATGGCACACCTGTGGCTTTCATGCCTGATGGTGGGCGGCCTCCGTCCATGCTCTACCACCCTCTCCCCCATACACAGGGCATGTGGCCACTGCCTGGGGAAGCTGAGTCATGCTTTGCCGCTACTAAGCGTTTCATTTTGATGGACATGGCTCAGCTAGGGATGAGAGATGGGAGCTGGTGGTGCCCACGGAAGCTGGTGTCTGAGGCGCCTGCTGCATCTGGGCTGTGGCCACGGGAGTCTGTGCCCATGGTGCACTGCGCCTGCTGAGCTCTGCAATCTTCTTCTCTGGAAAGCAGTAACTATTGATTATAGGTTAAAGGCAATTAAAATAATGGACCTGCTGCTGGCAACCGTGCCAGGCAGATCTTGGCATGGGCGGCGCTCACCGCATAAGTGGCGACTGTCCAGCTGAAGAAGCAAACTCGTTTTCCAGGAAAAGCATTTCATGTGCCCTTGCCAAGACAGGCCATGTTCAATCCATGGATTAGCACTTACAAATAAGACCCGAGGCCGAGATGTAGTGTGTAAAGCGAGAAGATGGTGAGGAGCTGCAGGCGGAGGGCCTCTGAGGTATTACTGGGCAGAGACAGTGAGGAAAATGACGAGACTGTAGCACAGACACCCTAGAAACACTTGCCAACACAATAGAGAACGACTCAGAACACTAAATTAAACTGTGAAAACATGAACGTGCCGCTCGGCTGGTGTGGCTCAGTGGTTGAGCATTAATCTATGAACCAGGAGGTCAATGTTTGATTCCTGGTCAGGGCACATGCCCAGGTTGCGAGCTTGATTCCTAGTGTGGGGCGTGCAGGAGGCATCCCATCGATGATGAGCAGCTGACTTCACAAAGGGGTTCCCCCACACACTGGGAGCTCCTGGCATGCACAATTGGAAATGCATGGCACCTCTTACAAGCTGTGCCTGCCCCACACAACTGGCAAGTTTATAGGAAACAGGGTGGAGGACCCTTTAAATCACACCCTGGGATGCACACAGCAAAATGGGAGGGGGTTACATGGAAAGGCTCTTCAGGAGATGGGAAAGCAAACTGTGAAGGAAAGGAGGGGTGGGTCTACATCATAACAGCCAGGAGGACATGCCCAGTGGACAGTGCCCGCCATGCATCACTGTGCTGAGCAGACACTGAGAAATGTAGTTTACAACGAGAGTCACAGTGGTAAGCTATTTCCCGGTAGTTTTAATTGATTGAATAATTAAAGTTTAATATTCTTTACATTGCCTTATAGATAAATGTGTGCATTGTATTGTGATGGAAAGGTGTGCATTGACTCATAGAGAAAGGTATACATGGCAGCTAGGTAAATGTCACAACCTGGTCCTCACATTTCTCATGTCTAAAATGAGGGTTTGGGGCAGGTTATTCATAGCAGTTTTTTGCAAACTTTGTTTTTTGATGGCAGCATAGAGTTGAAAATCATTCTCCTTCTGCACACAAACGCACATGCACATACTCATACAATACCCACAATAATACCAAGTAACCAGTGTAGCAGTTATAGTTGTCATATATATTACAATTCAATTTCTCTCTTTTATTCTTCTTTATAAAAGTGATTTCTGTGATGCCCTGAATTGTTTCCTCTTGCCCTAATGCATTCAACACACTCTTAAAATTTACCACACATTCAGAACAGTGTCAATAATTCTTGTATTTTTTAATTAAATCAGTTTAGGAATATTTATAAATAGCACAGTATGTGCTTATCAAAAGAATAAAGTAAACATAAATACAATAAATTAGTTTTGCTATAGAGTTTAATCCATCAAGGAAATGTTAAAGAAATTATTCAGAAAGGGAAAAATACCTGGATTACAAAATGAAGGGGAAAATTAAACCAATATGCAAATCTAATTATTTATTTAGCAAACATTAAGATAATCAATTCACCATTGACACAATAAACATGTGAAGGTTACACAAAATGAAACATTTAGAAGTAAAAAATAACCATAGCAATCAATACAAATATATTTTGCAATTATTTTGAAAAAAAAAATGTAGCTTTATAACAACTGAAATGGATATGTTCGAGAAATATAAACTCTAAACTGAACTTTTTTAATGTTTATAAACTCATTCAGCTTAACTATATATTGAACTTTTTATATTAATTAATGTTAATGTTTATTATTTAAAAACTAGAGGCCTGGTGTATGGAATTCATGCACGGGGGAAGTGGTGTCCCTCTGTCTGGCCTGCACCCTCTCCAATCAGGGATGTCCTACTGCCAGGGATCGGGCCTAAAATGGCAGCGGACATCCCTCTCACCATCTGGGACTGCTGGCTCCTAACTGCTTGCCTGTCTGCCTGATTGTCCCCTAATTGGCCCCCAGACGGCCAGCCTGATTGCCTCCTAACTGCCCCTCTGCCGGCCTGGTCGCCCCCTAACTGTCTGGAAGGAACTTGATGTCCATAGATGTCCAGTCACATGGTCTAATTAGCATATTATCCTTTTATTAGTATAAACTAGAGGCCCGTGCATGGATTCATGCATTGATGGGGTCCCTCTGCCTGGCCTGTGGGGATCGGGCCAAAACTGGCTCTCTGATATCCCCCCAGGGGTCCCGGAATGCAAGAGAGTGATTCTTGGATGATGCACCCTGGAATCGGGGCTTTCTCCTCTCTGGTTTAGGGTGCGTCACCCGAGAACCACAGCTGCCAAGTCACTGCAGCTCAGCAGCTCCTGTGTTGAGTCCGTTCCCTGGTGGTCAGTGCCCATAATAGCTACCAGTCAGACAGTCAAACGGTTGGTCGGTTGGCTGGTCACTTAGGCTTTTATATATAGAGATAGGATGATATTACATTTCAAGGTTGGTCAAGTATTTACATAATCAATTTCTTTTAATGGAAATTTATTTTTTCCCCAGATCTTTGCTTTTATAACAGTCAAACATTTCTGTGGAAAATATGGACATGAACTCCTGGGTCAGAGGGCACATGCTTTTAAGGCTAACTGTGTGTAGAACCAGATCCACTCTGAAGAAAGGCTTTTCTAACAGAAACTGCCCAAGCCGAGCATGAGGATGGTAGTTTTGGGCATATTCACGGTACTGCAGAGCATTTTAAAAATGTTTTACCGATTTCATGTCTAAACCCCCGTCCCTGATTTTACCTTTGTATTGGATTTTATGTCTATAAATGCTTTCTGTGCTGTTCAAACCAGCCAGATGCTAGGCCCTTCTTATCGCATGGACCCTGGTGGTCTGCCTCCAAGCAGCCCCAGGCCCAGCTGGGCTCTGAATTGTCTCCTGGCGGTTATGTTGTGGTGGGTGATATGCATCCTCATGGTTGCTGATTTCCTCTACTCGTCTGTAAGCCCACCGAGAGTGAAGGAATTTTTTGAATCAGTTATTTTAAACTATTCATGTGCTGTAAAATCTTTTGAGTGAATAAATTTCAGATGAGTTTTGAGACTAAAATTTAGTCACAAAATATTCTGAAACCAAATTCTCTATTTTAGGGATAAAATTCAGCAGCTAAAAAATAATTGAAATACTTATTACATAAGAAGTCCGGAAAATCCACATTCAAATCCTCTCCTGAGGCATCAGTAGAGGGACAGCAACCTGAGGCTTTCCCACACGGGCGCACCACGGGGTCCGTCCCCTCGGCGCCTGTGTCCATCAGTGAGCCAGGGTTTGTGTTTCTCCATCGCCTCGGGACAAGAGAACTGTGGGAATGTTTTAAAATATGGGCTAGTTACCTTTATGGTACTTACTTTTCTCAGAGCATCTTACCTTGTACTTTATCTCGGTGCTGCTGGCTAAGACATAAACACATTTACTGTTTATTAACACACAATCTGTACTTATAGTATAATTTGCAAAAGTGAGTGAATGGAGGAAATGAAGGATGTGGACTGATTTCATTTATAAAGGGATGTGGCTTTCAGAGTCTTTGCAAAGACTGTACCCATCGGATATCCTTCCTCCAAAAACATCCTTGTCGGCTGGTCTGTGCCAGTCACGTGCTGCTTTCCCTCCGGTGTATCTTCCAAGCAGAATCTAACCATAGTCACAGAGATACCCCTTTCGAATTGCTGTCACAGAGCGGCCATCACATTGGCAGGAGGGCAGCTGCTAAAAGTGCAGGTTGCCACAAAGTTATCACTGTGTTAATTACACTTAATTAGATACTTATAAATATGCAAACAACACACCTATAGCTATGTAATAATTAACATGCACAATCAGCTCTTAAGTGTCAGTGTCTTAACAGAGCTCAGCTAGAATCCAGAACCCAGGGGTGGCGTAAAAACCTGTGACTTAAATGTACTTTATTAAATACTGGATGAAAGAAAATGCTGCTAAATTTTCTCTTTTGTTCCTTTGTAGGGAGGAGGGGGGCGGGCATTCCTAACGTGTGCGGAGCTCAGTTGTGGGCACATTTCACGTTCGTGAGAGGCCTGAGAGGAGAGAAGGCATGTGGTTTTGCCTCAGAGCCCGTGGGGGAGGCAGCTCTCTCCATGGGAAGCATCCTGGCCTCGGTCCATTCCGCCTTCACAACGTGGGGACTGTCACCCCAGGGGTTTGCCCTGATCAAGCGACCTTATGATGTAATGTGTAATGTAGGCAGTGGTGCAGAACTCACATACGTGAACCTGTAACAGCAATGGACAGGGTAAGCCAGCGACGACTGACCAGCAGCCACAAGACCACAGTGGCCAAGAGACCAAACTCCTCTTGGCCAAGAGACCAATCACCTTTCTGGCTTTGGGGCCAGTTCCACCAAGGAGAGAGTGTCCTCAGAACAGGGAGTGATGGCGCTCTTGTCACCCCTCCCAGGAAGCGCTGGTCACAGAGGAACACGTGTCTTGCAGCATATGATTTGGTTGGAGGTGAGATACATCAGCTCTCAAAATCCATGTGACCTGGCACTTCCCATAAGCCATAGGTGACGTGGGCCTGTGGGTGAGGATCAGAGCACAATGGGACACTTTGCAATGAAGGCTCGTATCTTATTACCAGTCCCTGGAACCATGTCATCTCCGGCCAAATCATAAAATAACGCACATCTCTCGCGGAGAAACTGGAAACCAAACTCACAGTAACTTACAACTGGGACTCAGTCTGCTGCCAAGTGGTTCTGTAGCCACGACTGCAGGACTGGAGAACACGCCCCATCACTTCGTAATTCCTTGTCCGTCAGTTCATTGCAACGTTCATAAAAGTGCGTAGACTATTTGTTAGCATACTAATTTCAGGTGCTAATTTCTTACTTCTAAATATTAACGAATTTTCAACTCTAATAGAACATCTTCCTTTAATATATACTTAGCAGGTATCAATCAGCTCACCCAGCCTTCCCATCCCAGCAGCAGCCAAGTGCGGAGGCATGGTTTGTTTCCTGCATCTTCAGGAAAGGCGGGATCTCAGCTTACAGTCTACTGAGTGCATTCTTAAAGGGACAGTGCTCAGCCCAGATTTCAAAAGCAGGTGACCAGATGCCAAACCTTGATGGAACTCTAGCCCTCCGCTGGCCGGCTCCCATAGAGTAATTTCCACTCCCCACTTCTTCTCTTTTCCAACATTTCCGGCTGGCATAGCTGAGGTCTCCCGTGGATGATGCTAACACGTGGGATGATGCTAACACGTGGAGGTGGAACAGAGGTAAAGCCAGCAGTTCAGTGTGAGCACTGGATGCATGTGCGTCTCCTGAATGAGATGCTCAGACCAGGCAAGCAGTGTGTGCAGACCGCGCCCGGGGGGCCGACGGTCAGTCCTGGGGCTTCCATCCACACGTCCCATCACCTCAGGATGCACAATGAAGAAAACCAGGGGGTCTTTTTCATAATTTGTAATGAAAATTTAGCCAAAGTCATCATTATTTCATTTTTAAAATATGTATTTTAAAATTGATTTTAAAGAGAGAGCGAGAAGGGAGAGAGAGGAAAACATTGACTGGCTGCCTCCTGCACGTACCCACTGGGGATGGAGCCTGCAACCTGGGGACGTGCCCTGACCTGGAGCAAGCCTGCACTCTTCGGTGCATGGGCCATGCCCACGCAATGGCCAGAGCTTCTTTCATATTTAAAACCTGAAATTATAGTTAAATGTGCGAAGTGGGGATAATCTCACTAATGCATGACTAGAACAATGATGTCTTTTAATACTACTATCCTGTTTCCCCGAAAATAAGACAGTGTCTTATATTAATTTTTTCTCCCAAAGTTGCACTAGGTCTTATTTTCAGGGGATGTCTTATCTTTCCATGCGCTAGGTCTTATTTTCAGGGAAACACATTATCATATAATAATTTAGGGGAAGATACTGTCAGTGACATAGGATGAAATAAATGAGATATATGAACTGTTTTTTTAAATTTATAAAAGACTAGAGGCCTGGTGCACAAAATTCATGCATGCAGGTGTGGGGGGGTGTTTTTCAGCCTAGCCTGCACCCTCTCCAATCTGGGACCCCCATCCAACCAGAAGGATGTCCTACTGCCAGTTTACAGGGATTGGGCCTAAACCAGCAGTTGGACATCCCTCTCAAAATCTGGGACTGCTGGCTCCTAACTGCTCACCGCCTGCCTACCTGCCTGATTGCCCCTAACCACTCCGCCTGCTGGCCTACTTACCCCCAACTGCTCCCTGCCACTGGCCTGTTCCCCCAAAATGCGCCCCCAGCATCCTGATCACCCCAACTTCCACCCATGCCAGTGTGCTTGCCCCTAACTGCCTCCCTGCTGACCTGCTCACCCCCAACTGCCTCTCCTGCTGGCCTACTCGCTCCCACCTCCCCTCCCCATTGGCCTGATCACCTCCAACTGTCCCTCACTGATGGCCTGCTTGCCCCCAACTGGCCCCTCTGCTGGTCTGCTTACCCCCAATGGCCACCCCCCCACCAGCCTGATCACCCACAACCGCCCTTCCTTCTTGGCCTCTAACCGCCTCTGCCTCAGCCCTGCCACCATGGCTTTGTCTAGAAGAAGATCCAGAAGGTCTCCTGGAAGGTCTCACAGGGGGCCGGGCTCCTGGAATAACCACTTAGCTAGAGGAGTGGCCAGTGACCTTTGGGGTGTTTTCAGAGACACAATCATCCCGCTTCCCCTGAGCAATGGGCCTGCTTTCCTGGCATTCTCTCTAACACCTGGGCCTGGCAGAGGTGCAGCCCTGGTGGTGGGAGAGACCCCCTGCAGGGAGAGCACTGTTGGGGAGCAGTGATGCCCCTCACCCAGGCTGCCTGTAACTAGCCCTGGGCTCGCTTCCTCCCTCTTTGGTGTGGGTTCCTAACAGGCCCTTTGAGCCGTGGTCCAAGTTGCTTTGTCCCCTGGGCCACGGCGTGTCCTGTGTGCCCAGGAAGCAAGTGGAGCCTGCGAGCAGCCATGGCCCGGCTCAGGGCCTGCAGCCGCCGCTGGCTCTGGGGCACTGTGTGCACTCAGGGAGCCTCATGCCTGGCATGGGTGCCATCCAATTACTGATCATTCGCCTCCCAGCCATCGCCGTGCACTTACAGGGTGTGACCGCCTCTCCCACCACCCCGCTGACCACGGTGCCACCACACACATGACCACACGCTCCAGCCCAAGGCTCTGGGAGAGGAGACGGAGCCTCCTGTGTACGATGCAGCTGTGACAACTGCTCTCTATGGATTCTCCACTGTTCCAGGACCTGGCTTCTCACAGCTCCTGCTCTCCCTGCACCTGCCCTCTCCAGCACCTGCCCTCCCCTGCCCTCCTCTGTCCTTCCCTGCCCTCTCCTGTGCCTGTCCTCTCCTGCACCTGCCCTCCCCTTCCCTCCTCTGCCCTCCTCTGCCCTCTCCTGCCTTCCCTGCCCTACTCTGCCCTCCCCTGAACCTGCCATCCCCTGCACCTGCCCTCCCTGTGCCTGCCCTCCCTTGCCCCTTTTTCCCTTCCCCTTCCCTTCCCTCTCTCCTCTCCCCCTTCCCTTCCCTCTCCTTGTCCTTCTCCCTCTCCTTCTCCCCATCCCTCTCTCTCCTCCCCCCTCTTTCTCTCCCTGCCCCCCACTATAATTAGTCAGGCACTGCCTTGCTGTGGGGCATCCATAAAATATTTAGACAAATTTCCATCCTTGAGAAATGTTTTTATTTAACATTGGAGACACTCAATGAACAAGCAAACAGATACGATACGGTGGGGGAAAGGTACTTGTTGTGAACTGCTCCCTCCAAACAGTGACTGGGTGGTGGAGAGTGAGGGGCATCGGCGGCGCTGTGGGTACTGGGTGCTGAGGGAGCATCCCTGTTGGCAGAGGGGTCACTCCTGCTCTGTCCCCCACAGCATGAGGCCTCGCCCCAGGAGACTGTCCTGGGCCGTTTCAACAGAACTGGGAATAGCAGGAGTGCAGCTCGTGTAGGAATAGCTTTCCGTTTTTATAAAACTTAACATTTCAGAAAAAGAAATAAAATCCCTTTCAAGTCTAAGGACGTGAGAGGATGTGGCTGGGCTGCTTCCCCCCCCCCCCCCCCCCAGGAAGTAGCTCTAAGTTGCTAAGGGTCTGAGGGAGGGAACAAGCCAAAGCTCCTGCAGCTCCCTGGGGGATGCGGAGCGGAGGAGGCAGGTTCTGCTTGGAAAAGCACTGCTGAGCCGGATAAACAATGATTTCTTAGACGTGTCTGTGTAATATCCTCTGTTAACCCTTACACTGCTGCCTAACGCTGGTCAGTGCTCTCAATTGCTCTCAATTCCCAGTAACTGATAAGGGGGTGTGAGCCCCAAAGCATCCATTTGCTTGTTCTCTTTCCTGACATCTCTCTTGCACAGGTAAGCTCCGCATTGTAGGAGCTGGTATACGCTGTGAGACAATGAGACGCAGACACTTAGCTCTGAAAAGATGGCATAAACAAGGTCTTGTGAATTATAACCCTCCTGTGGCAGAGTTTTTTGTTAATATGGTAAATATCATTCATTTGAGAAGAGTGATGTTTCTTAGGAAGAAGTTTCCCTAAAAAGGAATTGCCTATTGATTTCTCCTCATGGCGAAGCGTCTTGAATTTGGGTATCTTTGCACTGTGAGGAGAGGGCTTAGCTCTGTCAGCGGGACCAGGAGCTCACAGACCTGCAGTCACAACCTAATTTGTAAGTAATGAGCTACAGGGAGGATCTCAATGGATTCAGTGTGTATATATTATTCACATAAATAGTGAGAAGTGTAGATCTTGTTTTTAGGAAAATACAAAATCTAAACGCGAAGTGAGAGCTTATCCTCAGGAAGGGTCTCATCAGGCAGGGTGTCTGATCAATGCTTCCTTTGTCTCTCCATATGAAAAGGACGGTGTAGTGTTTTGTAAAACCTTCTTCAGTCTGGAAGGATTTGATAGCGCCTTTGGCTCAGCCTCATTTCATTGACAGGAAAGATTCCATGGGTGAAATGAGGGGAGGGCGCAGGGTGGCAGTGCTGCCGGACCCGGGGACTTGGGAGGTGCTCGTGAGGCTCCATAACTCCGTCAGGCCTTCGGCTGGGGTCCTTCCAGCATGGGCCCGGCCGGCAGCAGTTGGCTGGCTTGGCTGGAGTGCTGTGCAGCGTAGGGGCCAATGAGTCAGTGCAATGAGCCTCACTGGGCTGGCTGACACCCCTCATTGGTCAGTCTCCCAAATGTGAGCAAAGTGCCCTCTCTCATGCAGGCTCCCAGTCACATCCCAGCCCCTCTTTTTGCTTAGTGGCCTTCCGAGCACTTCTCACTGTATCTCTCTGTGTATTTCCTTCTTTCCCTGGTGGACCATGGGATCTGGTAGAGCACGGGCTCTGATGGGCCTGGGTTCTGGTGGACATGGGATCTGATGGACCACGGGCTCTGATGGACCATGGGCTCTGGTGAACGTGGGCTCTGGTGGACCACTGGCTCTGATGGACCATGGGCTCTGGTGGACCATGAGCTCTGGTGGGCATAGGCTCTGGTGGATGTGAGCTCTGATGGAACATGGACTCTGATGGACCATGGGATCTGGTGGACCATGGGCTCTGGTGGACCATGGGCTCTGGTGGACCATGGGTTTTGGTGGACCACGGGCTCTGGTGGACATGGGCTCTGGTGGACATGGGCTCTGATGGACATGGGCTCTGGTGGACCATGGGTTCTAGAGGACCACAGGCTCTGGTGGACCATGGGCACTGGTGGACTATGGGTTCTGGTGGACCACGGGCTCTGGTGGACCATGGGCTCTGGTGGACCATGGGTTTTGGTGGACCACGGGCTCTGGTGGACATGGGCTCTGATGGACCACGGGCTCTGGTGGACCATGGGCTCTGGTGGACATGGGCTCTGATGGACCACGGGCTCTGGTGGACATGGGCTCTGGTGGACATAAGCTGCAGAAGGAATTAAGGGGTTGGTGGCATAGTTGATCACAGCTCCATTTGGTTTGCTCTTTCTATTGTTGGCTATATTTCTAATTCAGATTACTTAAATCTTGTTTCTAAGGAGTCATGATTCCAGTTTCTCTCAAACTAACTTTTTCCTTTTTTTGTTAAGTAGCTTAAATAAATCTATGTACAAAAATGTTTTAATCACAAGGATACATATGGGCACCGACTTCTACTCTGCAGGAGCCTGGGCATGCAGGAGGGGCTGGCCTGGAGATCCTGAGGCTTCAGGCCTGTGAGCCGTGGGTCTCAGTGATGCCAGCAAGGACCCCGCAGTGAGCAGGTGTTTGGTTAGTTCCTGGGGCCCTGGGAGGGCTCAGGTGGCTAATGGAATGAGTCTGAGGCTGGTCTTCATACCCATCGTGGGAAGGAAGAGAGGACCCAGAGTGCAAGTACAAGACCACGTGAAATGAATATGACCTTTTAGGTAAAAGTGTCCTTGAGAATTGGTCTGGTTGTATTTGGAATTGTTAATTCTCAGAACAGCATATGGCACATGAGAGCACAACATATTACTTACTGACTGACAATGTTCTAGGGGTGAATTACAACCGGTGAGTGAGTGAGTGAGTGAGTGAGTGAACGGACTTACTGATGAGACAGGTGATGCCCCAACACAGGGCAGTGAAGTGTTGTCTGGGCCCAGGCTTCTCCATCAGCATTTTCTTAGCCTTGTGTTTCCTGAGATCCGCCCTGAACTTCATGCACTTACTCATTGTCACTCTCACCGTGTATAAATGGGATATTCCGTAGTCTCCTTACTGCCCCTCCTGCCTTAAAACTTCATGCCTCTTCCATGAATACATTGTGTAGCTTTACATATAACATATGAACATATATGAATAGATATGTATATCCATTTCATAGACATGTAAGCATATACCTGGTTGTACAGGTACACACATTCTTTTGCCCTCTTGCAGGTGAAAGCCACATGTTTTAATAAATATTAATAAATGTTGGTATTAAGAACCCTATTTTTATTGAACTTATTGGGGTGACGTTAATAAGATCACACAGGCTTCGGGTGCACATGGTCTGTGTATTGATTGTTCCACCGCCCCGTCAGGTCTCCCATTGCCACTCACCCCTGCCCTCTGCCCTCTCCCTGCAGTGCCCATGCCCTCCGCTCTGCCTCATGACCAGCTCAGTGACCCCGTAGGCGTCGTGTGTGGAAACACGTGGGCTCTGAGAGGTCCCGGGATGGACACTTGCTGACTGCAGTCACTGGGAAGCCGGGGGGTAGGGGGAACAGGGGGGCACCCGGGGGTGGGGGTGGGGGCTGGCCGGGCGTGTGGACCCTCAGCAGCTCCTGGACACGTGGGACTAGAGCTTCATGTTGATTCTCACAATTTTTTGTAACGGAAGTGGGGTTCCAGCCCACGGGCCCAGCGGTGGCACTGGCACCCACACAGGGAGGAGGGTGTGGTCCTGGCCTGGGTCCTGCAGGATCTGTCTGTCCTCGTGCCCTCCTGGTGGTGTGGGCACAGTAGGGTCAGGGTCAGGGTCAGGATCAGGCAGGGATGCGTAAAGTGCTCTCTTTTCCCCAGAGGAGTGAGGGAAGCCCAGGAGAGTCCGAAAGAACCAGAGATGGAGAAAGAGAGGCGCTCAGTGGACAGAGCCAGGCTGCTGGTTGCCATGCTCGCCTGGGCACCTGCTCCGGGGAGGGGGGGGGGACTGGAGCAGAACCTTGGGCTGAGAGCCACCACCGGTCACCTCCCAGCCTCGCAGCAGACGGAGGCACAGGAGGAGCCTCAGGGGAACCTCGAGAGTGGACTGGCCCGGGCGGGTGGCTGGTTAGACTAGTGGCCAGAACTCCTGGGTCTCAATCACCTGCCAACAACAACAACAACAACAACAACAACAACAAAAACACCCTCTGTAGAGTTTAAACCAGAACAAAAGGCTCAGAACAGCATCTTCAGAAAATCCAAAACAGTGGGAAGCCCCCGCCCATGAGGATCACTAAATCTCAGCCTACGTGGAAGGCAGCCTGGTCTGCAGGTTTCCCGTCTGTGATGGCGACCGGGGAGAGACCTGCGTGGTGGCAGCTTCTGCCACCTTCAGGCACAACATGCTGACTTAGAGCAGATTGTAGAAAGCTAAACATGTACATCACACACGTTCGTATGCATGTGACCTAGAGCAACCCCTAAAATGTACAGAGATACAGTCAAGCTAAAAATGTACAAATAAGCAAAGAGAATGTGGGAATGGAAAAAGGAAAATGAAAAACAGAGGTTATAAAAATAACAAAAGTGTTGCCAAGACCGGTTTGGCTCAATGGATAGAGCGTCGGCTTGGGGACTGAAGAGTCCCGGGTTTGATTCCGGTCAAGGGCATGTACCTTGGTTGCGGGCATATCCCCAGTAGGGGGTGTGCAAGAGGCAGCTGATCGATGACTCTCTCTCATCGATGTTTCTAACTCTCTATCTCTCTCTCTTCCTCTCTGTACAAAATCAATAAAATATATAATAAAAAAATAACAAAAGTGTAGGCCTGTATCCAAATATGTCAATGATCATATCAAATAAAAATGGTTTGAACAGATCAATTAAATCAAAGAAAGAGTCAGAATGCATACAACACAGATAAAGAGAGAAGTCATGACCTATGTGTTCTGTGTATAAGGAACTACATTCCAGCGCCCGGGACAGATGGGTTAGACACAAGAGGATGAGTGGCCTACAGCACAGGGAGGGGCTCAGAAGTGAGGGGGGAGACAGGGACCAGAGGAGGAACTGAACAGACACAGCCCCCACAGTGGGCACAGCACTGCCCCTGCTCTAACAGGTGCGGGAGTTCAGAGACTGGCACCCAGCACCTCACCACCTCGTCTCTCAGACGCGAGCACACCGGCACCTGCACCCGCACCCTGGAACAGGCCTTCATGGCCCGCGCCCCGGGGAGGCCTGTGCTGGGGGGACGCCCGCTGCCCAGCCAGAACCTAAATGGACATCAGAGCCGGGCGGCTGCCAGGCATGTGGAGAGCGAACATCACACTCATCAGCAATCCAGGCACAAAGATGACCTTTCAAGAGAAATTAGAAAATATTTTTAACCAACTGAAAATGAAAATGTGTGGTGCAGCTCATGAAATATTAAGAAGAAATGCATGTTAAATGCTCATATCACAAAAGAAGATTGGTCTCTAATCAATGGCCTACGCTTCCATCTTATGGGCCTATAAATCAAGCCAATAGAAGGAATAATAGAGGCAGCAGAAATAAATTGCAAATAAAAAAATCCATAGAGAAATCAATAATAACAAAAGCTAGTTACTTGAAAAGATCAATAAATCCGATAAAACTTCAGGGGGATTGACAAGAAACAAAGAGAGAAAACACAAATGACCATGTCTGAATAAAAGGCTGTTACGACGGACCCACAGACGTGGAAGGACTCACATATATTCACCAACTCCAAATGGACCAATTCCTTGAAAACCTCAAACTCTTAAAAGTCCCCGAAGATGAAATAGTTAACCAGAGGAGTCCTATAATGACAACATGAACGGAACTTATTCTAAAAATGTATCCTGAAAAAGAAATCTCCAGTTCTGAATGGTTTTACTGGCACTTTCTACCAAGTATTTGAAAAATATGAATTTCTCCCAAATTGTCCCAACTATAGAAGAGGGGGAGACACAGCCCACCTGTTTCCCGAACCCAGTCCACCGGGGGATAAGCCAGGGAGCGGTGCTTTAGGTGACAGGCACTGTCATTCCGAACCCTGATGTAAAATCCTACAAAACAACACATTGAACCCAGCGTGAGGCGAGAGCGCACATGCCACCCCCAGCGGCACTTACAAGCTGGTCCCGTGCGCACGGACGTCACTGCTCTCATCAAAAAGAGGTCAAATTTGGCCTTATCCATGGGCGTCCTTGGCCTCCACGGTCACGTCCTTGCCCCTGGTAGCTGGGCCGGAGGCCTTGGGTCACCGAGGCCTGTGTCTAAGAGGACAGCTCAGCTGTGCTAATGCATGAACTTTGTGCATATTCACCAGCAACTGTCTGCCCTTCGTTTTAAAATAAACCAATTGACATTTCTGTCTCAGGGGAGGTTATTTTAAGCTGTTAGCAAAAATCACATGGTGAAAATCTCCGTGTCTAATATGTGAGCACACTTTCCACATAGAAAAAGAAGCGTGACGTCCATGGTTTTTATGCTGAAAATCCCAATACGTTTAACTTCCTTATCTACCTACTTTACTTCATCTGAGTGACGAGTTTGACAAGTACCTGTGACCAGACAATGCTGTGGACGTGGCATTTCACTCAAAGCGCCAGGCTAAGCTCCACGTCCCAGGCCTTTGAGGGCCAGGCGATGCAGGTGGGTACGAACGCAGGCAGCTGGCAGCTAAGGTGTGAGGATGGATTAAGGCCGGAAGTGGCTCACGTGGTAAGAGTGGGGGCAGGTTTTCCCACACCAGGCTCATCGTGACCTCATGTTGTCCATGTTCACATGTCAGAAAGTGCGGACTTGGATTCCACCCACTGTCTCCCTGATGCAGGCATCTGATCCACACGCAGCAGCGCGCCCACCCATCACCACGGAGGGGGGACTCCACAGGGGGAGCTTCCCGGGGTTCCTGGCTGGAAGGTCAAGGCAAGGGTGAGCTCCTTCCAAGCCGATTGAGTGGTCAAGCTTCTACATGTGTCTGGAAACCTGCTTTGGGCTTCAGAATCCTGATTGAACGGTTCCGGAACCTCCGCTCAGATGTCCAGGCAGATCTGTGCGTTAGCATTGTCTCTGTGTGGTATGGTGAATCCCAAACCGCTTCGTCAGCCTCCCTGAAAAACGCGCTTTCCGTCGCTGGGAAGGTTATGAAATACGTCCACTTACTTTTCACTCTGCAGCAACTAGGTAACGTAAGGCCCATGGTGCCAGGCACAGTGAGGTGGGAGTTGGGGCAGCGGGGCCGTTTGAAGGTGCTGCTTCTCTGTTAGACAGAGCTGCTCCGAGTTGTGCGTGACAGTGGGCTCAGAGCTTGTTGTGTGGCTCTGAGAGGGACAATGACTGTCAACGGACACACTCTCCTGGGCGCCAGCCGCAGCTCCACCCTCTGGGCACCTTAAGGCTCCTGCGGGCACGGTGACCGCTTGCAGTGTGCTCAATGCTCTGTCCGGAAAGGGTGCTCAGTGCTCTGTCCGGAAAGGGTGCTGCCGGCTCCTCCATGTCCAGCGCCCTGAGGGCGATCTCCTGAGGACTTGGGGGCTCTTGGCCGTCTCTGTTCATGGCGATGGAGGTTCTGACACTTCCAGAGTGACCTTTCTGGAGGTCAACAGAGACGTGCTGCTCGGCCCCTGACGCTCCCTCTGAGCGGGCGGTGGCCTTGCCTTCAGAAACGGAGGCTGATGTGGCCCAAAGCTGTGGAAACCCGCTCCGCCATCGTCTGTGTGGCCCTGTCACAGCCAGGTCACTGCCAAAGCCGCGGAGGGCGGCCGGTGTGTTCTCAGAGCTTTGCAGGATTCGGTGTCCACTGGGTCCTGGGTCTGTCCTGAGATGATTCTCAGAAAAGGTGTCAGGAAAGAGCCGCCGTGCTTTTACTGTGGACAGCCGGTTCTCCCAGCGCCGAGTGCTGAAAAGATACCCCCCTGCTCCTCCCGCCCCCGGCCCCAGTAAAGGCTCTTGGCTCCCTTTGCCAAAAGCATTAGGCAGCTCAATGAGGGTAAGGCTTTACCCTGGACTCTGTCCCCTGCCTGTGTGGTCATGGGCTCTGTGGAAAGCTGTGGAATCAGAGCCCTCCAGCTTTGCTCTTCATTTGTTATTTTTAGTTGATTTTAGAGAGAGTTGAAGGGAGAAGGAGAAACAGAAAGAAACATCAATGTGAGAGAGAAACCTGCATCTGTTGTCTCCCATATGGGCCCTGACTGGGAATCGAACTGTGACCTCCTCATGGCTCAGGCTCACAGATGGGACCCGGTCCTCCGAGCCCCACAGGGCTCTGCCCCCTTCGGGCCTCCGTCTCATTCAGGCTCACAGCGATGCCTTCGCCAAGCCCGGACTGTGGCGCGTCCTGAAAGGACAGGCTTTGTGTGGAGCCTGGTCGGGGCGCCGAGGCCGGGGCGGGAGATAGGTCTGCGAGGAGCCGGGGCTGGCTCAGGCCTGGGCAGCTGGGCCTCACTCTGCAGGTGCGCCCGCGGCCGGCGGGCACAGGCCACACTTCGCCGCTTCAGACGTCAGCGCAGTGGCCACCTGGCTTTTCTGCGTGTTCCACCCAGAGCCTCCTTTTCTGCTGGGTCTTGAGATAAACGTGAGACCGGGGCACCTTGCTGTTCCTGTCACTGAGCTTGGAGCCTGAGGACAAGGCTGTTAGGTGATAAAGGCCGTTACACATTCAGCGTCAGGTCACGTCCACGTGGTGGCTGCCCCCGCCCGGCGATGCGCCTCAGGAAAGAAGGAGCCCCAAGTTCAGGGTACCCTCTACACTGGAACAACCTTCAAACCCAGAACCCCTTCTCAGTGCGCCCCCTCAGCCAAAACCCCTTCTCAGTGAGCCCCCTCAGCCTTTCGTGGCTCAGATGCCACGGCGCCAAGGACCAAGCGCTGCTCCAGCACCGCGGGCATCCATGGCTCCCCCGGGAGCCGGAGCCCCGGCCGCACGTGCTCGCCCCTCCAGTGCATGATGCGGGACGAGTGCGAGGCCGGGCTCCCGGAGCCAGTCCTGCGGGGCTCCGGGCCGGCCTGTGTCTCTTTGTCTGAAATTCACTTTCCCGCAGAGGCCAGACAGACATTGTTCACAACGCGGGTGCAGCCACACTGTCACAGGTGACTTCACTTAATTTAAGATTTTGAAAAAATGTGGCTGCCAAGAAGGCTTTCGGTGGCATGGAGGCCTTGCGGCCGAGGCCATGCCCTGGCGGCGAGCTCAGCGGATAGAAATGTGCTGTCCGGGCAAGTGCAGCCACACGCACATTATGGCCGCTTTGCTTTCTAATGAGCAAGAACAAACGCATGTTCTCTGGTTTTTGTTTTGTTCAAAATTATGGGTAATTTTCTTGAAAATTAAATACACTATCCATCACTATTTTTAAAAAGTATCACAAAACACCCTGTTTTAAGTGCCCAGCTTCATGATTCTCGGGATGCCTCCGCCTGGCAGACAGGCACCAATGTCAGCATCTGGGTCTCACTGACACCCTCGCACCGCCCCCCCCCCCCCCACTCAGGTCACACAGGTAGACTGTCAGCTGTGCAGACACGTTTCTCCTCTTTGGGTTGTTATGGGCCTCTCTTGTCCAGCATGTTGTGTTTGAGGTTCATCCATGTATGGCATGTATGCATTTAGACATGTGTGATGTTGTTTGGTTACTAATATAACTTTTCCAATGTAAGGTTTTAGTTTCCTTCACAATAGAATACTCTATTTGGAAGAGATGACGGTGTGTAATAGGAAAAGGAATGAAACCTCTTCATTTTGGTTAGGTGAAAGCTGACATGGTCAGACTATTATTAGACACCTGTTCGGGGACACTGGGTGTGGATGTGAACAGGGAGGCCATGGCGCCCCCCAGGGCCCTCTCTGGTCACTGAGGAGAGAGAGTTGTGCTCTGAGTGGAAGAGCTGGAGTCTCAGGAGCTGGCCTCGGAGGGTGCTCTCAGGTCCCCATCCTGGCCACGTCACTCGTGAGCCAAGCGGGTATTCTCAAGTCACCCAGCCACCACGCCTGCGAAACGGAAAAACACACCCCATTTCTTTAAGCCAGCAGCAGGACTAAAGGATGAAATGCACGTTAGCACCTGGCACGCAGCATGCAGCAGACGCTCAGCGAAGTGTGACATTTATGAACAGCTGTTGCTAGAGCCATAACCTCCCCACAGCCCGCATTGTTCTTCCTCCCTACACCCAATGTGTGTGACTCCTCATCTAGAGGTTTTTTAAACTAAATTTCAATGAACACACTACTGCCTCTCTCTGTACTAGCTCTAATGTGTATTATTTAAAATCAGTATTACACCTCCAACTACTGCTCTTTGCAACTCCAACAGCAGTCATATCTACCTATCCATCCATCCAACATCTGTCTGTCTGTCCATCCATCCATGCATCCATCCCCCCTCCCAACCCTCTTCCACCTGTTTGTCTATCCATCTGTCCATCCCCTCCACGCCCCCATCCACCTTCTGGATACTCATTTACTCAGGTCTCTGCTGGGTTTCACTTAATCGGATGGGCTTCTGGGAACCCATCGGATATGTAGTCCCGCCTGCTTCCTCTTCCCCACCGGCTGCTTTATTCCTTTGTGACCTTGTACACACACATGCATGTGCAAACACACACACACACACACACACACACGTGTACACACCCTCTCTCCCCTAACGGAGTGTGTGCTGCATGGGGATGGGGTTTTGTTCTGTTCTCCTCTTGTTTTGTTCTAAGCAACTGGAAACATGCCAGGTGCTGGGAGAAGCTGAGCGTGTGCTTACCGATCAGACCAACGGGGAAGCATGGCTCCGCAGGAATGCTCATCCATGGATTTATGGGGGAAATAAGAAAATGCATTAGATTATTATTTCCAAAACAGTATCCACTTCACACACGGCTCCATCTCCCTTTGGACATGAGAGAAAGTATAACTTCTGTTTGAGAAGATCGTGGGAAAAACAGGATCTTAGGGAAACTGACAGTAATTAACTATCCAGTTTCAGAAAAAATCTTAGTGGCACGCGGAAGCATGTGCTGACAATGGGAATGCGAGGGCAACGCAGTGTCTGGGTTAGTCCGGAGGGTGGTCCAGGGCAGAGGTCGGAGGTCAGAGAGGAGTGTTTCACAGGCAACTATGCCCTTGATTCTCATTGTTTTTTTGGATGTGTGTGCGTGTGTGTGTGTGTGTGTGTGTGCCGTGTGTGCCCCGTGGGATTTGCCATGGCTTTGTCTTTTGTTCTATAATACAGTGTGATGCAGTGAATGATTTCCAGTTTTCAATCAACCTGGGATATTTGTGATGAGGCTGATGTGGCCATGGGCAGGAGCTGTGCCAAGATTTGGTTAAGTGCTTCTGTGTCTACTGGTGACAGGTGCTGGCCCGCATTGGTACCAGGAATGTGCACTGGTACCTGAGTCAGGAAGTGTTCCCTCTTCTTCCATTTTTTAGAGACATTGCTAATTTTCCTTTAAATGTTTGCACAAATTAACAGAGACTATCTTGACCTGAACTTTTACTTGTGGGAATTTTCTTACCACTATTTCAATCTTTTCACGGTGACAGGTTTTATTGATTACTTATTTATTATGAGTCGGTAGTCTGTGTCTTTCCCGGAATTTCTTACTCGTCTTGGTTATTTAAATTACTGGTGTACAATTCCTCATTGAATTCCCCTTTTTTCCCATCAGTCTTGGTCAAGGTTTGACAATAATATGGATCTTTTCCTATAACAAGCCTTGGGTCTCATTGATTTTCTCTATTGCTTTCCCATTGTTTATTCCACTTATGTCTACTCCAATCTTGAACAGTTGTCGGTGTGCTCACTGCTTTTATTGAGGGGCATGCTTCTGAGGCCCCGACTCTGCTACGCAAGCTGCCACTGCCGCACAGACCCCAACTTCTAGGGATGACACCATCACATCCACTCACCCGCAGACTCAGGCATCACTGCCCGGTGCGACCCGGCGGCTGGGACACCTGCCTCCATCATCGCCGCAGCTCCGGGGCCCCTCACAGGCCACCCAGTGAAAACGGAGGAGAGCAGGTCTGTAGTTGAGAGCAATCAGTGATCTGCTTACATCTCTGAGCCGCACGCAAACGTCTTTCCTTAGTTCATTGTGAGGTCAGGCAAAGAGCACCGCCTTTGTCGTGTCAGCCTTTTCGCTTACTTAGTGTGTGTTATTGTCAAGGCCGTGTGACTTCATAAACGCACTGCTTGACGAGCGAGTGGCTGTGCACACGCGCTCATACAGGAGGTCTCCTTTCATGCACTTCACCGTGGACCACATGTGTGTGATGTTATAACCGCAGCGGAGACCTGCTGGGGGTCTGGGCACAGAGGGCTCTTGGGCACTCAGCTGGGGCCGTGCGGAGGCTGCCAGGCGCTGCCCTGCTCCCTCCCTGAGAAGCCCCCGGCTGGCAGTGCTTGGCTGGGTCAGGAGACCACCCCAGACTTCCCTCCAGACCCTGACCTGCCTGTTCATTGATGCTCACACATTGTTTTTGTTTAATGAGACAGCAACCACTTTTGATGTGGTTTGGGGATCCTCAGAGAGTTCTAGCTGACACTCTGTGAGATTGTGGTAACGTATGTGAACCCTAAACATGCCTGAAACAACACGATGATATATCCCTGTTTCAGGAACACAATGTGAATCGGTGTATTTAGATTCAGAAGAGTCTCAGTCCTGTTGTCTTTTTGCTTTGATTTGCATCAATAAGTCCTCGCGGAGCCCAGCATTCCATGCGCGAGGAGGTACATGTCCTTACAGACCAGCGTCAGGGATCAATTCACTTAGAATTAAACACAAGCACCAGGAGTCAGCAGTTCCAGTGGGAAGAACCTTCTGTGCTTCCATGTACATTCGTGCTGTTTTCTGGCCCGAAGTGCGTAGGCCCGCTGCAGGGTCTTCCTGATGCCAGCAGGTGTGCTGCCGGGTCTGGGTCGTTCAGGTGTTTGCAGTCTAGTACTTCTTAGGAGACGCAGGGAAAGAGGGACCTTGTGTCCAGGGCTCAGCACCCTGTAAAGCTTCGTGCTAAGGCCGCCTCAGAAGAACACAGCCGCCAGGGAAGCCCCTCTGGTCTGAGACTGCGCAGTGTTTGAGGCCAAAGCTGGAGGAAATACCTGAACTGAGAGCTGTGCATGGCCACGGGCCTTGGGGAGGGCCTGCTTAACAGAGCTCATCTCGCAGGCACTGGTATGAAGAGAGAACTTTTCACAAAATAGCGACCTCCACGTTCTTACTTGTATACAATGGAATACCAGATGAAACTGGCTGCTGCAGTAAATGTTTCATTTGTTGAGACAAAATTACTGCTATAAAATGACAATCTTTATAAAACACAGCCCCAAACAGACTTAAATATACACGGAATAATGTCAAAACAAGTAGTAAATGCATTATGTAATTTTTACCTATAAGCTGATGATGATACAAACAGGATAAACATATTTCATACTAAGTGATATCCTTGAGGAGAGAATAAACATTATCCTATGTTGTTTTGCCGAGGATGTAAAGACGAGCTATGCACAGAATGAGTTTTGTGCTTTGTTACTGTCCTATTGTAGAGCTGTGGGGAGCGGTAAGCTCAGCCCTGGGGCCTCCGTGTCTGTGAGTAGTAGACGTCCAGTGTCTACTTTGCAGGGGCGGCCGGTGAGGACTGCTCCTGAGCTTCGCCAAGCAACTTCCTGCGTGGGCCCAGGGAGGAACAGCGACACTCTTTCTTTAAAAAGTGTGTGTGTGTGTGTGTGTGTGTGTGTGTGTGTGTGTTGACTTACTTATGTGGATTAGAAATAGAACAGATCTGCCTAATTGTTATTCTTTCCAATTCGTTCAGTTTGGTTTGTGACCTAGAATAAGATCAATAAAAAATCATTTATTTTATATATATATTTTTGGTGCTTGGAGACAAAGGTAACACATCTCTAGATATTTTAGAATTTTACCGCAGCATATTGTACAATTATCCCAAACAAACATACAAACCAATCCTTTGAATGTTTGGCAGCAATTTAAAAATGACATGAAAGGACTTCATCCCTCCCACTATGCAGAGGACCCCTGGGAAGGCACCTGAGCATTCTATATTGGCCCGTCTTGCCCCTTTGGCCAAAAATGACCCTCTTCTCGTGGTCCAGGTGCCCACAACTGTTGCCTGACCTTTCAGTTCATGCTGAGGCTGAAACACCATGGTGGCTGGTACCATGTGGGGTGAGCTGGGCCCTCTCTGGAGAAGAAACATGGGTTCCCAAAAATATGAGATCAGCACCTGGGCCTTGCCAGCAGGTGAGGGGTCCCCAAGGCAGGTGCTGGGCATGGAGCCCATGGGGGCATGGGCTACCAAGGAGACAGAACTAAACCTCACATCACCCTGCTTGGCCCCGGAGGATGGCTGGTTAGCCAGAGACGGGTAAGATTCCTCAGGGAAGGAACAACCTAAGACAGGCACAGTCGCAGAGGGGCCATCAGGAGAGAACTTGTGTGTCAACAGAGGTGGGGCATAGACTCTTACCACCCCTCCCCCCTGCAATGTGGCAGGTGCCTAAACCTTCTCCTATTCTGAGGGAGGTTTCCTGCCCCCAGGGCTGCTTCGCTTCCCATGCACGGCTCATATTGGGACCCAGGTATCAGACAGAGACTTGGCTGACAGCAGCTGCCCTCTCACTGCAACAAGACTTGTTTGAGAGGTCTTGTACCCAAGGTGTGGGCAAGTGGGTTTTTAATATCCAAGTCCAGCCTAGTAGCAGGAATGCTCAGGCCCTTCTCAAGAAGGCAAATAATCAATTTCACTAATATACACATGGTAAATAAGATTATTGCTAGAGTGTTGAGTCTGACAGTTGAATAGTAGCCAATTTCTCAGAGGAAATTAATGTGGTTAATGGAAATAAATGAATATTCTAGAAAAACTGATTGTACTGTACAAAAAGCTGTTCCTAAAGTGTTAACAAAAATTCTTATTGGCAAAGTGTCTCATGGTAAAATTGCATAACATGTTATGAACCTAAAGCAATCATAGTTTAGCACAAATAATTAAAATGTAAAAGCTATCAAGACTACATTATAAAATTTCCAAAAGTTTCCCATTATTTAAACATGTCAGTGGAAGAATATCATGTAAGGAAAAATATCCTGCGAATAATTAACATCTGAAAGATTTGTACTTTAGAAAATTAACCTTCTTTTGAAATTCTAACAGCAAGATACCCATGAAAATACACACATGGTGTCAAAAGAAGCTAGAGGAAAATCATTTGGGGGGGGAAATATGAAAAAGGATCCCAAGTCAAATTTATAGAAAATATCCCTTTATTAACTTTTGGTCAAGAATATGTTTGTATATTTTCAGAAAACAACTCCGAGACCATCTGGAATCCTATAACAGAGAGGAATAGACAGAAGTGCTCCAGCCATGAAGACAGAAGAGAAACAATTCAGAGATGGAAGATGCTGACGACGCCTCGCCATACCAGCAGACAGCAGCTGCGTGTTGCTGAAGGATGCCCAGGACCAAACCAGAGACGGTCGGGCCTGCATCACCAACATTTGTCCACCAACCAGATCTGAAATATCATGGCTGACATGTACACATAAGGAACTGTTTGACATTGAAATTGGGACTCAAAAGAACTCTTGGCTCAGAAAGGAACTCACTACAGACTGATTCATTTACCTCTCAGCATAACCATTATGGCTTGTCTCAGTTTCGGTTCTTACAAGGGTATTTCTTGGATCACATGATCTCACACATCTAGAGGAAATAATGAACAACATAAACTGATGAACAAAAACAGACCCAGAGAAAGAGAAGCAGCGATCAGACTCTCAAACCTCAGAGGGAAAGTAGGGAAGGATGGGGGTAAGGGGGAGAGATCAACCAAAGGACTTGTGCGCATGCTAATGGGCCTAGCCAGTGGCCATGGACAACAGGGGGGTGGGGGCATATGTAGGGAGGAATTTGGGATGGGAATTGGGGGATGAAGACAATTGTGTGATACCATGATCAATAAATTTTTTTTAAAAAGCAAAAAAAAAAAAAAAGAAAAAAAGAAAAGATCTGTGTTGGTTAAAGGTGGACAGTGCAAAGAGCACAAGTTCTGCTCCTGTGGGCAGCACGCTCTAAAACTGCGGCCTCGGGGTGTCATGGCTCAAGCACTGAGTACTCACATCCTTCCTGATTTTCTCCGCAGGTTCTGTGTGACAAGGGGTGGGGCACTGTCATCATGACTGTGCAGTCCCTTCCTCCGCCAGCTGCTGTGTCCTGGGGCAGCCCCCTAGGAGTGCTGGTGCCCTGAGTTCCCTCTCCACTTCCACCGGCTCCTACGCTGACAGCAGTGGGACCACGCAGTGACATTTGACCAGTGTTCGCCCTGTCGGTATCTGCCTGTGCCTTGTTTTCAGCAGGTTAGCTGTGACAGCTTTGAGCTGTGTCTCACTTCCTGTTTTATAAAACTAGTCAGATCATCTCTGCCTTTCACATCGTGGGCAGAGGCCACTCTCACGCACAGTGAGCATCCTTGTGGCTCATGCCAGCGGGCTCCCTCTGTTCCATCTGCTCATGTGTCTTCTTTTTCCCTCATATTCTGGTTTCTCTTGGATTAATTGAGGCTTTTTGTAATGCCATGTTCTCTCTATTAGCATGTTATTATTTAAACTTTTAGAAAATTCAGTGATGCCCTACTAGTTTTACATTATGCAACTTTAATCAGAATTTACCTTGAAATGATAGTATTCTTTCTTATGTAATAAAAAGATCTCGAAACAATATATTCTCAATTCTTCCTGTCCTTGGAGCGACTTTCGAGGGTATTGACATTTACTGTACAATGAACATACAAAACATTGTTACTATTTTGATTTAATCACTATTCATTTAGAGCTATTAAAAATAAGAAAAAATAAATTCTATTTTATTTTTATTTTATTTATAGGGATCACTTCTTTGTTTCAGACTTTTTGTCTGGTATCATATTCCTTTTGCCTGAACAAATTCTTTTAAAATTTTTGTAGATTATTTCTCTGACAAACACTTTTCTTTGCATTTGTTTATATTAAAATAATTATTTGTACTTAACTTTTAAACTATATTTTCCATGTATTCTGCTTCATTTTATTCATAACTTTAAACATGTCAGTACATTGCCTTTTGGATTTGATGTGTTTTTACAGTAAGTGTGTTTATATATTCACTTTCCCCTTTACATAAAGTGTACCATTTATTTCCAGATGTGTTCAGTAAAATATGTTCTTTGTCTTTCTTCTTTTAAAAAAATAAATAAATCTTTATTGCTCAGATTATTACAACTGTTTCTCCTTTTCCCACCATACCTCCCTTCCACCCAGTTCCCACCCCACCCTCTGCCCTAAACCCCCCCGGCTCCCTCCCTCCGCCATTGTCCTCATCCATAGGTGTACTATTTGAATCCAGTCTCTTCCTGAACCCCCCAAACCACTTTCCCCCAGGTAATTGTCAATCCACTCCCTTTCTTTGCCCCTGATTCTATTTATATTCACCAATTTATTCTGTTCCTCTGTTTTTTGATTCACTTGATTTTTAGATTCACTTGTTGATATATATGTATTTGTTTATCATAATTTTTATCTTTTTTCTTCTTCTTCCTCTTCTTAAAGAATAACTTTCAGCAGTTCATATAATTCTGGTTTAGTGGTGATGAACTCCTTTAGCTTTTTCTTATCTGTGAAGCTCTTTATCTGCCCTTCAATTCTGAATGATAACTTTGCTGAATACAGTAATCTTAGTTGTAGGTTCTTGCTATTCATCATTTTGAATATTTCTTGCCACTCCCTTCTGGCCTGCATAGTTTCTGTTGAAAAATCAGCTGATAGTTGTATGGGTGCTCTCTTATAGGTTACCAACTGCTTTTCTCTTGCTGTTTGTAAGATCCTCTTTTTGTCTTTTGCCCTTGGCATTTTAATTATGATGTGTCTTGGTGTGGTCCTCTTTGGATTCCTCTTGTTTGAGGTTCTGTGCACTTCCTGTACTTGTAAGTCTATTTCTTTTACCAGGTGGGGAAAGTTTTCTGTCACTATTTCTTCCAATAGGTTTTCAATATCTTGCACTCTCTCTTCTTCTGGCACCCCCATAATTCTGATGTTGGCACACTTAAAGTTGTCCCAGAGGCTCCTTACACTATCTTCAACTTTCTGGATTCTCTTTTCTTCTTGCTTCTCCAGAGGAGTGTCCTTTGGCTCTTTGTATTCCAAATCTTTGACTTGATTCTTGTGTTCCTCCAGTCTGCTGTTGGATCTCTGTATAATATATTTTATTTCAGTAAGTTTATGTTTAATTTCTAGTTGGGGCTCATTAAATTTATTTGCCTTTTCTAGGAAATTCTTGAAAAACCTTATAACCATGGTTTTGAACTATATATTCAATCTTTTGTTCTCTATCTCTTTCATTTCAGATCTATTTCCTTGTCTCAGCATTTTCGCTGCTTCCCAGAGTTGGTAAGATGGATTTGTGTGTTTGGTGTCCTATATGGCCCAGTGGGTCAGCCTCCCCAGTTACCTGAGGTAGACACTCTTGATGCTCCCCCTTGTGGGCTGCGTGTACAGCCTTGTTGTAGTTAAATCTTGATTGTTGTTGGTATCCCTGGGAGAAATTGACCTTCAGGCCAATTGGATATGAGCATCAGCTGTGTCTACTCTGGGATACCTTCTGTATTGGAGATAGTCTTATAGGATCAGACTTGCAAAATTGCAAAAGCATCTGTACTCAGCTTGGATGGGGCGGAGTCTCAGGGCTGAGCTGACATTCTTGCTTCCCGTCAGTGCTGCCCTTGTGCACTCGCCTGAGTTTCCGCCTGACCTCTGCTTTTCAAGGTTCCCCTGAGTTTCCGCCTGACCATCCAGATTCCCTGTGCAAGAGCGTGGATGCCCCAGGGGCTCGCCCGGATTTAGGTTGGGTCTCTGTACTCTGGAGCTTCTGACTCCTTCTGCTATGAAGAGGCTGTGGCAACCTCCATGGTCAGACCTCTCTGCACTCACTTACCTGTATGACTGTAGACCCTGCCCGCTGCGGCTCTCGGCTCCCAGCTCCCCCAAGTCTCCCAGTCTCTGAGTCTGAGGGTGCCTTTCTCCACAGTCCGGACTCCACCTGCATGAGCCTGGGTCCACGGGATTTTGGCCAGGGTTGGGGTTCAGTGTAGTTAGAAAGGGTTCAATGCAATCGGGGACTTCCTTTCCCCTCCCGCCAGCCAGGCATTCAGCTGCCCTTCCTCTCTGAGCACGAGTGTCTCCCTACCTCAGCGCTTTGTGGCTCCCAATCCAATCCGTGAGCCTCTCTCCTTCTTTCTAGTTGTAGATTTCCCACTCCACCAGCTTTCCTGTGTTTTTGGATGATGTTCGTTCTGATTTTAGTTGTTGTTTTGAAATTGTTGTGCAAGGCTGCAGCTTAGGTGCTTACCTAGGCCACCATCTTGGTTCTCTCTCTTGTTCTTTGTCTTTCAATGCCTTAATATGATATTCAAAGTAGTTGAGATGCTGGGTAGTGTGTTTATTCATGCTTGAAGTTTTTGGCACTTAAAATTTTGTGGTTTGGCACCTGTTGTTAATTTTGAAAATATTTTAGCTATTTTTAGAACATTCTTCTTATTCTCTTTCTTCTCTTACTAGTTATGTATTTATAAATGTTTCATATCATCCTGCACTCGTAGCTGCTCTGTATTGTCTTGATCATGCTTTAGAACATGTTTATGTTGGCACCGCCTTTTCTAGAGAGTGTTGTCCACGCTGCAGCCCAGGGCTGGTGTGCAAACAAAGGAATAATATGTGCTGAGCAGTACTGTGAGATCTCAAAAGCTCAGGAGTAACTACTGAATAATATTTTACATTCGGTATCATTTGTTATCTCCTAGAGAGGGCTTGCTTCATTTTCAAAAATCCACCTCTACTACCATCGAAAGAAGAAGTAAGTCATGGACTCTCCAGCATTTAAAAAGTATCTTTATAGAAAGGTAGGACTGCCTGTAAGGGGATCATCATTATGTATAGCTAAAGCAGTAAAGGAATTTATTAAACACAATATGGTTTCAGTTGGACTTATTTCTGTTAGGAGATAAGAAAGCAGATATGGTCTCAGGAGACATCCAGCTGCAGCGCCTGGCGTGCAGGGTGGAATGAGGGCTGGGAAAGTGAGCATGGAGTGCTGTTCCTGCCTGCAGTGTGTCCTGGGCAGCTTCCGCCTGCAATATGTTCTGGACAGCTCCTGCCTGCAGTGTGTCCTGGGCAGCTCCCACCTGCAGTGCACTCAGGACAGCTCCCACCTGCAGTGCACCCAGGACAGCTCCCACCTGCAGTGCACCCAGGACAGCTCCCACCTGCAATATGTCCTGGACAGCTCCCGCCTGCAGTGTGTCCTGGGCAGCTCCTGCCTGCAGTGTGTCCTGGGCAGCTCCCACCTGCAGTGCACTCAGGACAGCTCCCACCTGCAGTGCACCCAGGACAGCTCCCACCTGCAGTGCACCCAGGACAGCTCCCACCTGCAGTGCACCCAGGACAGCTCCCACCTGCAGTGCACCCAGGACAGCTCCCACCTGCAGTGCACCCAGGACAGCTCCCACCTGCAGTGCACCCAGGACAGCTCCCACCTGCAGTGCACCCAGGACAGCTCCCACCTGCAATATGTCCTGGACAGCTCCCGCCTGCAGTGTGTCCTGGGCAGCTCCTGCCTGCAGTGTGTCCTGGACAGCTCCCACCTGCAGTGCACCCAGGACAGATCCCACCTGCAGTGCACCCAGGACAGCTCCCACCTGCAGTGCACTCAGGACAGCTCCCGCCTGCAGTGCATCCTAGGCAGCTCCCACCTGCAGTGCATCCTAGGCAGCTCCCACCTGCAGTGCACCCAGGACAGCTCCCACCTGCATTGCATCCAGGACAGCTCCCACCTGCATTGCATCCAGGACAGTTCCCACCTGCAGTACATCTTGGGCAACTCCCGCCTGCAGTGCACCCAGGACAGCTCCCGCCTGCAGTGCACCCTGGGCAGCTCCCGCCTGCAATGTGCAGTGGGAGACCAGGCCTTTAGGGGAGGGTAGTTGTGGGCTATCAGGCCAGAAGGGAGGGCAGTTGGGGGAGGACATGTCTGCTGGGGAGGGCAGTTGAGGGGGACCAGACCTGCAGTGGAGGGCAGTTGAGGGGGGCCAGGACAGCAGGGGAAGGCAGTTGGGAGGGGTAACCAGGCCTGCAGGGGAGAGCAGTTAAGTGTGACCAGGCTGGCAGAGGAGGGTGGTTAGGGGCAATTGGGCCAGTCAGGGAGCAGTTAGGTGTTGATCAGGCTGGCAGGGGAGCAATTAGAGGGTGATGAGCCTGGCAGGCAAAAGTGGTTAGGGGCAATAAGACAGAGGCAGGTGAGTGGTTTGGAGTCAGCAGTCCTGAATTATGAGAGGGATGTCCCAGATTGGAGAGGGTGCAGGCTGGGCTGAGGGACAACTTCCCTCTGTGCACAAATTTTGCGCACTGGGCCTCTAGTTTATAAGTATAAAAGGCTAATATGCAAAATGTACCATTGGGAGTTGGACCAGGAGATCTGGAATTTGATCACATGCTATGACGTGCGCTAATAACCAGGGGGTGGCACAGAATGAAGGGAGGCCCCTGTAGGCAGCTGGCATCTGGGAAAGGGAGGTCCAATCTGGCAGCCAGAAGAAAGGCCCCAGTTGGCAGCTAGAAGGCCCTGATAGGCCCTGATCACTGGGCAGGCCTAGGGAACCTACCCATGCATAAATTTTGTCACCAAGGCCTCTAGTCTGATATAAATGTCTTTGTGTGAGTCTTCTGCTAAAGAAATTCATTCTTGTGGGTGGGAAAACTTAGAGAAAGCTCTGGAAAATTAGCAACTGGAGTTGTAACCTTAGCATGTCATTCTTCATAAAGTATAGAAATTCTGAACACTATGCTGTACACCTGCATGGGTAGGGTGCCGAGGCCTGGCCGGCAATCAGGGCTGATCTGTGGGGTGACCGGCAGGGTGATCCCGCTTGCACCTGTCTTGGCTGGCCTGGTGCCACCTGCCAGTCAGGGCCTGCGGGCTAAGAGCAACTCCTACATTGAGTGTCTGCCCCTGGTGGTCAGTGTGCATCATAGTGACTGGTTGTTCTGCTGGTTATTCTGTCATTCAGTCAATTTGTATATTAGGATTTTATATAAATAGATACTAAATACCAACTATAATTAAAATATAAAAACAAAGTCATGTCATTCTAACCTGCTGCTCCCAGCTCAGCACTTCAGCCTCCTCTTGTTTTATTTGCAGACAATAGCAAGGTTCCTGATTGTACTTGAGATCATTGAGGTTACCTAAGCAAGCTGGTCAATCCTGGGTGGGTTGTGTTGTGCACATTCTCTCTAAAATGTGCAGACTGGGATGTGGGAAACAGACAGGTTTGTATTTCCATAGCCTTCACTGCTGATTTAAGTCACAAAACTATTTTAGATCTCACTTGACACTTCTCTTGTTATTAAACATGACTCAGCCATTGGGTGTTGGAACTATAGAAAGTCGGGAACTTTCTGGTCTGACTTCAAGAGTCAGACACATGGTTTACCTTAGTGGAACACCCACAGTCTCAGTGCTCCTGCTATTGCCTCACCCCAATTATCTGCTCTCTGAATTGTCACCTCATCTCAGCCACAGTCTCAGCCAGCTTGTCTTGGTGACAGGAAGTCTCTAGGTGGGGTTAGTATAAATTTTATCTCCATAGATTAAAATAAGTACAATATTTAGTTTATACTTTTATTCAATTTACAAACCAGTTGAAGGGAATCGTCTCCCCAGTAAATCTATAGTAATCTATAATAATAAAAGCATCATATGCTAATTAGCCCAGACAGCTGAACCACCTTCGAGACAACTTTCCCGAAGTCCTTCTGAATGAAGCCGCAATGGCGGGGGCCAAGGCAGAGGGGGTTGGGGCAATCAAACATTCAGGTGAGCAGTTAGGGGTGACCAGGCAGGCAGGCAGGCAGAGTGGTTATGGGTGATCAGTCAGGCAGGTGAATAGTTAGGGGTGATCAGGGAGGCAGGCAGGCAGAGTGTTTAGAGGCAATCAGATAGGCAGGCAAGCAGTTAGGGGTGATCAGGCAGGCAGAGGCTGTTAGGGGCAATCAGGCAGGCAGGTAAGCAGTTAGGGATGATCAAACAGGCAGGCAGAGTGTTTATGGATGAGGCAGACAAAGGCTATTAGGAGTGATCAGGCAGGCAGAATGGTTAGGGGCTATCAGGCAGGTGAGTGATTAGGGGCAATGAGGCAGGCAGGCAGGCAGAGTGGTTATGGATGATCAGGCAGGCAGGTGAGTGGGTAGAGTCAATGAGGCATGCAGGCAGAGTGGTTAGGGGCTATCAGGAAGGCAGGCAGAGTGGTTAGGAGTGATGAAGCAGGCAGGCGAGAGGTTAAAAGCCAGGGAGATCCACTCTCGGGTCTCCCTGTCGCCCATGTGCGCACAGCATCTTGTGATTCCAGCTTTTCAGAGTCGCTCAGTGTTTTGCTGTTTGTTGGTACATTGTTTCAACCAATGGTTCTGGGCATCGGACTTGTCCCAGTAGGAGGGTGTGAGGTTTGTCGGTGGTTAGCTCGTGGGGCAGGGCTCACACGGGCGTGTCCTGTGCATCAGATCCACCACTGGAAGGAATGTGCAGTGGAGTATGGACCCCTGACGTGTGGGTGTGTGGGAGGCAGTTTCCTGTGGACCAGAGCAGGGAGGGTGCTCACTGAGTGCCACCTCCAGCAGCAGCTTTTGGCCTTTGGAGCGCTGTGCCTGAGGCTCACAGCCACCAGGACTGTCATGGTGCAGGGGAAAGGACCTGATAGCAGGGGGAAGGAGCAGAGGGAAGAGAGTCCAGGGGCCTGATCGCACGTGGAAGGAAAAGAAACCAAACAGGCCCTGAGAATGACTGCTGTGGCTCTAAAAGGTAAAGGTGGGAAACGAAGTGTTTTGAAGAAAAGATGCTGAGCATGCTTTGAGGTGGGCACTGAAGGCCCAGAGTGCAAATGCCAAGTGTCTGCATCAAATGTGGGAGTGGTGGGGGGAGGGGAGTGCCACTGCGGCCTCTGACCGCTCTCCCTCAGAGTTCACCCTGCTGATTGGCTGATTGTGTCTAGAGGTTAATTTTAGTTCAAGCTGCTGGGACAATAAAGACCTAAGGAGGCAGGAGAACAGGGCGTTTTTGGCTCCTTATGCCAACTAGCCCCTTAGCTTCTCCTTCACAGAAACGTGTGGGAGTACTCATCCATCCCTCATTCAGGGTCTGTAGTCAGGAGGACCTGGCCCACAGTATACAGTTATCATTATTTATAGGAGGACCTGGAAGCACAGTATACAGTCTGCTTTTCAGACTTCCAGAATCCCTCGCTGCCTTTAGCGCTGGCTTTCTCGCGGTGCCTTCGGCGGTGCCCCCGGGTGCTCACTGGCCCCGCAGGCCGGTTCTGAGCCTCCAGCATCCGTGTCTGTGCCTGCGGACACCAGCACAGGCATTGTGTGTTTTTACTAACAGTGTATTCGTTGGCCATTTCAGGAACAGGTCAGCTGTCCCCAGAGCAGAGTAAACACTCAATATGACTGGTAATGTTGCAGTGGTTTCTTTTTGCTTCCCCACTCTTTGCAAGGTCTTCTGAGTGAGGATGGGTGAGCCTTTCTTCCCTCTCACTTCCTGACAGATGCACACAAGGCCTTCCTCAAATGAGTGCGGCTAAAGTGTTCAATGAAAAGCAGACTGTACACTGTGCGGCCAGGTCCTCCTATAAGTGATGATAACTGTATACTGTGGGCCAGGTCCTCCTATAAGTAATGATAACTGTATACTGTGGGCCAGGTCCTCCTATAAGTAATGATAACTGTATACTGTGGGCCAGGTCCTCCTATAAGTGATGATAACTGTATACTGTGGGCCAGGTCCTCCTATAAGTGATGATAACTGTATACTGTGGGCCAGGTCCTCCTATAAGTGATGATAACTGTATACTGTGGGCCAGGTCCTCCTATAAGTGATGATAACTGTATACTGTGGGCCAGGTCCTCCTATAAGTAATGATAACTGTATACTGTGGGCCAGGTCCTCCTATAAGTGATGATAACTGTATACTGTGGGCCAGGTCCTCCTATATGTGATGATAACTGTATACTGTGCATCCAGGGCCTCCTATAAGTAATGATAACTGTATACTGTGGGCCAGGTCCTCCTATAAGTGATGATAACTGTATACTGTGGGCCAGGTCCTCCTATAAGTGATGATAACTGTATACTGTGGGCCAGGTCCTCCTATAAGTGATGATAACTGTATACTGTGGGCCAGGTCCTCCTATAAGTGATGATAACTGTATACTGTGGGCCAGGTCCTCCTATAAGTAATGATAACTGTATACTGTGGGCCAGGTCCTCCTATAAGTGATGATAACTGTATACTGTGGGCCAGGTCCTCCTATAAGTGATGATAACTGTATACTGTGGGCCAGGTCCTCCTATAAGTAATGATAACGGTATACTGTGGGCCAGGTCCTCCTATAAGTGATGATAACTGTATACTGTGGGCCAGGTCCTCCTATAAGTGATGATAACTGTATACTGTGCATCCAGGTCCTCCTATAAGTGATGATAACTGTATACTGTGGGCCAGGTCCTCCTATAAGTGATGTTAACTGTATACTGTGGGCCAGGTCCTCCTATAAGTGATGATAACTGTATACTGTGGGCCAGGTCCTCCTTTAAGTGATGATAACTGTATACTGTGGGCCAGGTCCTCCTATAAGTGATGATAACTGTATACTGTGCATCCAGGTCCTCCTATAAGTGATGATAACTGTATACTGTGGGCCAGGTCCTCCTATAAGTAATGATAACGGTATACTGTGGGCCAGGTCCTCCTATAAGTGATGATAACTGTATACTGTGGGCCAGGTCCTCCTATAAGTGATGATAACTGTATACTGTGGGCCAGGTCCTCCTATAAGTAATGATAACTGTATACTGTGGGCCAGGTCCTCCTATAAGTGATGATAACTGTATACTGTGGGCCAGGTCCTCCTATAAGTAATGATAACTGTATACTGTGGGCCAGGTCCTCCTATAAGTGATGATAACTGTATACTGTGCATCCAGGTCCTCCTATAAGTGATGATAACTGTATACTGTGGGCCAGGTCCTCCTATAAGTGATGATAATTGTATACTGTGAGGCCAGGTCCTCCTATAAGTGATGGTAACTGTATACTGTGAGGCCAGGTCCTCCTATAAGTGATGATAGCTGTATACTGTGAGGCCAGGTTCTCTATAAGTGATGATAACTGTATACTATGAGGCCAGGTTCTCTATAAGTGATGATAACTGTATACTGTGGGCCAGGTCTTCCTATAAGTGATGGTAACTGTACTATACTGTGAGACCAGGTTCTCTATAAGTGATGGTAACTGTACTATACTGTGAGGCCAGGTTCTCTATAAGTGATGATAACTGTATACTGTGAGGCCAGGTTCTCTATAAGTGATGATAACTGTATACTGTGAGGCCAGGTTCTCTATAAGTGATGATAATTCTATACTGTGCTGCTGAGCATCCTCTGTGAGTGGTAAGTGGCTGAACACTCCCTGGGTTTTTGCTTTTCACCAATTTCCTTGCACATCAGTCGTCAGGTGCCAGGATGTCCCCTTCCCACTGAGGAGGAGGCTCACCTGCATGTGTTCTCTTCTGCATCCAGAAGAGAGGGCTCAGGGTGGAGAGATTGCACCATCCTGGAGCTTGGTAGTTGGCTTCCAAAGGCCTTCATGGACCATTGAGTCTCCCACCGTCTAGAGGGGTGCTGAGGGGCTGGGACAGGGCGTAGCCTTCATTAGCACATCTTAAAATCTTGAATGGGGGTTTACAAGACCCGATGTTTCCTTTCAGATATGAGCCATTTAGTCTTGCTCTAGCTTGTCCATATTATTTATTTTTATTATTTTTATTGATTTCTGAGAAGAATTGAGAGGGAGAGACAGAGAAACATCAGTGATGAGAGAATCATTCTGCTCCCCTCCCAATGGGGATCAAGCTCGCACCCCAGGCATGTGCCCTGACTGAGATTGAACTAGGGACCTTCCAGTCTGAAGGCTGACTTTCTGTCCACTGAACAATCTGGCTAGGGCTGCCCATTTTCTTGATTGATCCAGTAATGATTTCTATTTTCAGTAATGATTTCTATTGTTTTTCTGTTTTGAAATTTTTTGATACTTGCTCTTATCTCCTTGTCTTCTTTTGTCTACTTGCTCTTGGTTTACTCAAATCTATTGTTTGTAGCTTCTGAAGATAGGAACATAGATTCTTGACATGTGGTTTTTCCGTAAAACACATTGAACACCTGGGAATATAAATCTCAACCACTTATTGGTAATATTCCTGAGTAAATGAAAAACCTGGAAATGAATCCTCATCTTTACTTCATATAACATTAAACATCTACAGGAAAATTAATGTTTTGCCAAATAAAAATGTAGAAGATGTTAACTTCTTTTTTTCGTGAAATGTAGGTTTGTCTTCTGTACTTGCTGCTGTTAACGTATTCTAAGGCATCACAAACGGATTGTTCCTCCACCTTCACGGACGCTGCTCCCAGGAGGCCCTGAGCACCTTTCCCTGGTAACTGGGCTCTGGGCCGTGCCCACCGCGGGGTCTACTGTCACCGTGACAGCAGGGACTCTGGGGAGGAAACAGGCAGACTGGGTGAAATCACTCAGGAGTGGCAGAGCAGACCCCACACAGCAGCTTCCATGAACTTACCAAGGGCAGCCACTGCAGCAGAGACCGCTGGCCAGCCGGGCCTTAGGGTGGAGTTCTGGGGAATGACCTGAGGACAGGGCCTGGGGGTGGAGTCCTTGGGGAATGACTTTGGACAGGGCCTGAGGGTGGAGTCCTTGGGGAATGACTGCAGACAGGGCCTGGGGGTGGAGTTCTAGGGAATGATTTCGGACAGGGGGTGGGAGAGGTGCTTGTCTTTCAGATCTGCGTTTCCAAGGGACTGCAGGGCAACCAGGCCTACAGGGGAGAGCAGTTATGGTTGACCAGGCCTACAGGAGAGGGCCCCCGACACACCCTGCTCAGACAGGAAGCCAGGCTTCTCAAATCGTGCTGCCATCCCATCCGTCCCAAAGTCCCCGCCGCAGGCTTTCTGTGGGCACAGCCCACGTCTCCGCAGACTCTCCGCGCAGCACGTGTCTGCAGGAGGAAATCACACGGTGTTCCTCTAGTCTGTTTTCACAGTCAGCTTCTGTAAGGATGGATACTCTGCAGGGACTCCGTGGCAATGACAGGCAGAGCACTGGAGGAAGGACACGCAGGTTCACGTCTCAGGGCTGGAGATTCCGGGGCTCGGCAATGGTCATGCCTGCCGACGGCCTCCATTTCCAGTGTGATCATCCTCCGTGGGCAGCATCTGTCCTTATGTGCATCAGAGGACTTAGAATAACACCAGGAGGGCTTTCTTTCATTTATACCAGGGGATCAGAATCAGCTCTGGATTGCTGTGAGAGCACTGAGATTGAGTCCAGCCCAGTGCGTCCGATGACGGTGGATAAGAGGAGGGGAGCATAAAGCAGCTGCTCCCTCAGCATGAGCTGCTGTCTGCGGAGCGACCCCACACGTTTGGGAAGAAACAGATGCGAGTGCATTCCTCGCTGGCAGCACTTCCTCCTGCAGCCAGACGGAAAGGCACCAGTGCGCAGTGCTGCAGGAGTCGCTCTCTGTGTCACACCATCGTCTGCCTGTCACCGTCTCCCCTGACCTGGTGTAACTGAGATGGGTAGAGGACTTGCAGGTGCCTGGCTTTGGCTCCCATGCAATGACTACAACTGCTGCCTGCAGACACGGCAGGATGTGAGCATGTGCTGCAGGAATGGAGGCCAGGACCTGGCCCGGTGCGCGGTGGGTTAGAGCATTTGTGCCCATATGCCAGGGTGCAGGCTCAGCCCTGGGCAGGCACACACAAGAATCAACCAATGACACATAGCTGAGTGGAACAACGAATGCACGTTTTTCTCTCCTGCTCATCCTCCCTCTCCTTCTCATTCTCTCTCTCCCTCTCATCTTCTCTCTAAAACCAATAAATAAAAAATGTGAAAAATAAAGGAACCCAAAGAAGAAGTGGGATTGTTAACTTTGCTGACATTCCTGGACTTGCTTTCAGAAAGCACCCTAAGGATGATCTTATCTAATAAAGAGGCAGTATGCAAATTGACTATTGCTCAAGGTGGCCTGCAGAGGAGGGCAGTTTTTTTAGGGGGGAGGACCAGCCCTGCAGAGGAGACCAGTTCGGGGGAACCAGCCCTGCAAAGGAGGGCAGTTAGGGGGAACCAGGACAGCAGGGAAGAAAAGTTGGGGGAAACCAGGCCTACAGGGGAGAGCAGTTAGGGTTGACCAGGCCTACAGGAGAGGGCAGTTGGGGGTGACCAGGCTGGCAGGGGAGGACAGGAGCGGGCAGGACAGGAGCAGGCAGACAGGAGACGGGCAGGACAGGAGGCATGCGCTGAGCGCTGGGGCCCCAGCGGGAAGGGGCAGCATCAGGCTGTCCAGCGGGACCCAGAGAACCCAGGGGAATAGTGCTGGCTCTGGTTTTATTCCAAGAACACACTTAGCTCTTAGAAATAGGTTTGTAGCACAGAAGTGCCTTCAAATAAGGTTTTGGCCCTTAGGTCACTTCACTGTTAACTTGGTCTATGGCGGGCACATTCAAACTTGGTTTTAATGGGCCCCTCCCAAGTCCTTTCTTAGCGGGTCTCCCCTGTGGGTGCTCGCTGGAGCTGCCACGTGCCCTCACGAGGTGCAGCAAACAGGGCCAACTCCACGGTGTCCGTGGCCAGTGCCCAGCAGCTTCCGTGGCTGTGGTGGGAGGTTGGGTGTGGCCACGAGTGTGCAGGAAGGCAGGTGTGTAAAGGAGGGCCTGGGCCTTGGGGTCCCTCCTGCCCTGTGGCACCCGATACTGTGTGGGGTCCTGGTGGACAGCACCCCCAAAATACAGCTGCCACTGGCTTCTTCTCCTAAGTCCCCAGAATCAGTGCTGGACTCCTAGGGGCAGAGGTGTGTGCTCCCCTCCCACCCAGCCACTCCCTCCCTCCTGGGCACAGTGGGAAGAGGGGATACAGTTAGGCTTCCGCCTCACATCCCAGGTCTGACACCTCAGAGCCCCAGGCAGTTCCCTGGGGCCCCGCGCGCTCCCTGCAGGGCTACCCGACCTCCCGACCTCCGCGGGCGGACTGCTGGCATGGAGGACGGAGCTGGGCCCTGGGGTGCACGCGACCTCCTAGGAACACCTAGGGCCTGGCCTCGGGCTGGGGTCCGAGTCCCTGGGAAGTCCATGGGGCACACGGGACAAGCTCACGTGGACTGGGCATGACAAGACCCCTGTGTTGTGGGCAAGGTGCTCCCCGAGGCTCACATCTTTGGAGGAGGCGTTGCAGGCCATGGGCCAGGCGGGCTCTGCTTCAGCCTGCCAGGCGGCACTGCCCGGCATGGCCCTCCTGGCTGAGAGGAAGCGCTGAGGAAGAAGCCTCCCTGTGCCAGCCTGTGGTGTGTGGCTCCTGGTCAGAGGGTGGACCCAGCGAGTGGTGTGGTCATCTGAGTGCCAAGCCTTAGGCTGCAGAGGGAGGGCTGCAGAGGGAGGGGGTTGCAGGGGGAGGGGGCTGCAGGGGGAGGTGGCTGCAGGGGTGGGAGCTGCAGAGGGATGGCTGCAGGTGGAGGGAGCTTCTGGGGGAGGGGGCTGCAGAGGGAGGGCTGCAAGGGGAGGGAGATGCTGGGGGAAGGGGCTGCAGAGGGAGGGCTGCAAGGGGAGGGAGCTGCTGGGGGAGGGGGCTGCAGAGGGAGGGCTGCAGAGGGAGGGGGTTGCAGGGGGAGGGGGCTGCAGGGGGAGGTGGCTGCAGAGGGAGGGGGACCGTAGGAGGAGGGAGCTGCAGGGAAGGGGCCTGTAGGGGGAGGGGGCTGCAGTAAGATCATACTTGGTGATATAAAGAGTTAAAAATTTAACCCCTTCTTTTTCCCTAAACATTCAGGAAATAACACTACAAAACTAACATGTGTGGATATCTGTGCTATACTGGTGGGTGAGTATCTGAGAAATCATACACACACTCATTCACAAAGACATACACACACATATTCCGTACTGATACATACATTCAGACACAAACATACAGATGTGCTCTCACACACATGCACACATACACACACACACATACACACATGGACACATACATAGCTACACATATCCACGTAACACAGTCACAGTCAAACACAGTTTTGCTCCGTAATCTGTGGGGACAGAAATGAAAGGAATGGCCACAGAACACAGCGTGGAAAACAAGAATTCACCAGAGACAGGAGTTCTGAGAAAAGGGAGCCCCTGAGAGTCCCAGGGCCGCCCTGGGCCTGGGAGCCTCCTTTCCGGTGAGACCACAGCCCCTGCATCCCCGCGGGCAGTCAGCCTGCCCAGCCAGCTCCGTCCCCCGGCTCCGAGGTAGCAATTGAGCGTGATTTTCCAGGCGGATCAGCCTTGCTGCATAGAACACAGAATTCCAGGTACATGTGAATTTCAGATTTAAAAAATGATTTTAAAACAGAGGTAGGTCCTGAATAATACATGAAAAATTCATATATTAAAAATATTTTTCATTGCTTATCTAAAATTCAGATTTAACTGAACATCCTGTGTTTTTTGCTAAATGTGACAACTGCAATACAGGTATAATTTTTCTCTGGTTTATCTAAGCTGGTTTTTATCTAAGCTGGGCTTACCTCATGTTTCATTCATCCTCCCTCCCCCCCCCCCCCCACCAGAGTCACTGTCCTCTTCTCCATGACCCGGACGCTGACGTAGCTCAGTGAGTGCTGCTAGCCCTTCAAACATGGGCATTTGCTTCGGCTGCCTCCGCCGCTGGCACAGCGGCTCCTACAATAACTAGCAAATGCTGGTGCCAGAACGAGCCGTGCTTCACGTGCTCACCACGGAAACCCTACATTCGCCCCTGAATAGTGTGTGCGCATCAACAAACCCTGACGGAGAATAACTTTTGCTCTAAAATATATATCTAATTTCTTGTATTTGTTGGTATATTAACTTGTTGAGGAACTATACTTAGCATATACTTGTCCAGTAGTTATATCCCTGGTTTCGTTTCTGATTTTATTTATTTGTATCTTATTTCTTTTCCTCTTTGTCAATTTTGGGTTTTGGGTATGTCGTCCCCCCCAAAGAAGTGACTTGGTTTCATGAATTTTTCTATTCTCTTTTTGTTTGTCTCCACAATAAGTATTATTTCTTTCCTTTGCTAGTTTGGGGTCTGTTCTGTCATTTTTCTAGTTCCTGAATGAAGGTGCAAAGTTAGATTATTGATCTAAAGCTGTTTTCTATTTTAACACAGGCATGCACAGCTATGCCAGCTTTCTGTATGGGGGCTTCCATCCCAGAAATAAAATAAAACAAAACGGTTTTAAGAATTTTAAAGAAAATATTTAGTAGCAGTTCCTCAAAGAACACAATGCAATATTATGTTATTTGTTGTAAGGTAGTTTGAAAAGTGGCTTCTCTGCTTGAATTTTCTAGAAACATATCATTCTTTCTACTTTTATAATTTATGAAGTTGATTTGAAAACAAACAGATTTAGATCATTCTACGGCAGCTGAAGACTGACGGCAGCAGTGGCTTAGTCATAGCCTCCCTCCTGCCCCTCCTGCCCCTCCTTCTTTCTTCTCCCTCCTCCTTCCCCTCCTTCCTCCTCCTCATCATTGCCCATTTAGTCAGAGTCGGATGCCCCCTTGCCCCTGGCCCTGCTTCGGCATTTCCTCAGTGTGCGTGACTAAAAGGCAAGGCTTGGATGCAGTTAGGGTAGGGTTAGGGTTAGGTTAGGTTAGGGTTAGGTTAGGGTTAGGTTATGGTTATGGTTATGGTTAGGGTTGAGTTAGGATTAGGGTTAAGTTATATTTAGGGTTTTGGTTAGATTATGGTTAGTGTTAGTGTCATGGCTTTAGTGGATTAAGCTGTCATTGAGGGGTGGTTCTGGGAATTAGTACTGTCAAGGGGTGACGTTTGGCTGGGGAATCCCACATTAGGGACCAGGTGGCCAGGGAGCCGCATATGCTAGGCTATCATCTCCATATGAACAAATATACTTTTTGGAACCATAATTAGTTTCATACACTAGTTGCTTGTGTTGAAAATGTTCCTACTCTGACGAGCTTTAAAAAACAAACCCTGTATGATATCCTCCTGGAGCCAGGCTGGGGCCTGTCAGGGGTAACCATGTGGTCTCGGACACAAAATAAACCCTGATGTTCATTAGTGCCAGTGTGCTCCTCTCTGACTGCAGGCTCATCTTTGCTGGTCCCTTTCCTGTCAGCGCCTGCACCTCTGCCAACGCGCCTAGGTGTGAGCGTCCCGGGAGGCTGTTCTCCTGCCCGCTGCTCCGCTGTGACGGTGAGTGCCGGTCGCCCACAGGAGGCAACCTGAGATGGACAGTGTCTCACCCAGAACCTGTCACTGCTCTGCACGCCAAGTCAGAAAGGCCATCCGCCTTATCCCATTACCCCTCCTCCCTGCACCAGGCCTCAGCCACTGAGGAGTCAGCGCGAACCTCTGCTCATCCTGCCAGCCGCCGGTGTCTGTCCGCACAGAGGTGCGGGGTGAGTGGGCACCGGCTCCTGGCTCCCCCGTTCAGGGTGGCAGACGCCATGTGGACTCAGCCCAGCGCCCAGAGCTTCACAAGCCACTGGATGTGGAAACATGGTGGAAACCATGTTGGAAAACTCTGCCTTTTAAGGAGCAACTTCATTACTTCTGCTGCTCCCTGGCCTTCCAGTCTCTGGTGCCTCAGCTTCCTCCTCTGCAGAATGGAGGCTTAGAGACCCACAGGCTGAGAACCGGCAGCAGGGCCGCCTGAGACCATCGGAAACACAGATATTTACATTACGATTCATTAACGTAGCAAATCACAGTTATGAAGTAGCAACGAGAATAAGTTTATGGCTGGGGGTTACCACAGCGTGAGGAGCTGCATCAAAGGGCGGCGGCCTGAGGAAGGTGAGAACCACTGCCTTAGACCGTCCGGTGTGCTGCGCCCGGGGGCCTGGCGTGGTGGCTCCTCCCGTGTCCGGGTCACTGGGTCTCATTCTGACGGTCACTGCGGGGAGGCCTGGGCTCAGGCCCCGCAGTGGTCGTGGTCATCGGACAAACCGGCTTCGGCAGGCACGGCTCCGGGCTGGCATCTGCCCTTCCCTGCGGGTTGGAAACAGCGCTTCAGTGCGGATCTTCTTACCAGTGCTGAGGCTGACCTGGTACCAAAGTGAGTGTTAGCTTTGTTATTTAAAAAGGAAGTGCATGGAATAGTCCTTAGGCCCCGATTGTGGGTCAGATAAGATGCCCCGTTTAACTAGAAGACTAGAAATTCAACCGAGTCATTGGCAGGGGCTAGAAGCCCTGCCTGCTGGGATGGGCGGGATTTAGTTCACAAGTGAATAAGAAACTCCGGCCCCTTCACAGCCATTAACCTTTTGTACTTGTATTTCTCCTCTCCAGGTTTCACAAAACTCTCTGTTAACACACACAGCAATGGCTAACTCGTCATGGTGCACAGTTTAAACCGAACAGTGATGTTCATCAATGATCTTTGGTGAAAAATCCCGATGGCTCTAACATCACAGCCAGGCAAACACAGGCCGCAGTCATGGCGGGAGGAGTGCAGATGGCTGTGCCTCTCCGCCTGCGGGCTCCTCAGTCCCGGCCGGACTGAGGGATGGCCACGGGGAGGCTTTCCTCGGGTGAGACGGGAATGGGGACATGGAGTCACCCACACTTCTGCTGGGAGCGGCCACGTCCTGCCTCTCCCGTTAGTGACCAACCAAGTTAGTGGCCACGCCACTAACTTGGTTGGTCACTAACGGGAGAGGCCAAGGACTCTTGGTTGGTCACTAACGGGGCCTAAGGACTATTCCGTGGGCAGAGGGTAGGCCTTGTACACGGACTTGGCAGAGGCCACGCCTTCTCCACAGAAGCCCCTGCCCGCCAGGGACCAGGATGTGTGCACCCTGTCCCCTCCCAGACCCCTCCCTCCACGTGGCTCCGCTCAGTCTGTCCGGAGACACACGATCAGAGGTCTTTGCTGCATCACCGTTTCTGTGAGCAGCTTCCTCTGAAGAAGAACCAGTCTGAGCCCAGGACCTGGGTGACAGATGCGTGTTCCGGGTCGGGTTAGAGGGAGGGCTGGGGCTGCGGGCCACCTTGGAACCCGGGCCACCACGCGGCCCCTGGGCCTGAGGCCCTCGGAGCGGAGAAAAGCCACCTGCTCACGCCCAGGCTCCGGGGCCGTCACAGGGCCCGGCCCCCAGAGCGGGTCCGAGATCACTCCGCCGGGAACGGGCGCCGGCCCGCTCCACAGGACAGAACCGCTCACCGGGCGGAGGCCCTGGATGACACGGCCGCTGCCAGGGTGCCCCCGGGTCGTCCTTACACGAAGCTTCTAAAAACGCGGGTTCTAAGCACAGCTGACACCACACGCACTCATTTCAGATGCACAGATGGCGGCCGGGCGTCCACGCCCCTTACGGCGACCGGCACGCTGTGTGCCCGACCCCGCCCAGCACCTGTCCCGCCGCACCGTCACCTCACCGTGCTGCCAGTCACCGCCGGGTACTTAGCACAGCACGGTTTGGAAGGCTGCCGATCCGTCTTAAGTGCCAGCTTTTCAATAACTGACAGCCTGCAGGGTGTGGCTGCACATGAAGCGCGGCCCTACCAGGCGGCTGGCTGCAGGGGGACCACAGGAAGCAGCGTCCACGGTGGGCACTCACCCAGAAATGGGGTGGGGAGGGGGGTTGGTGCCATCGCCGGCCCAGAGGGGTTGTATTTTTAGGAAAGACAAGATAACTAACACCTGTGATATGAACCAATAGCCCCATTGGATGGGCACTAACCTCCTGTAAGAGATGATTAGCCCATGTTCTGAGATAAAAAATAATAAAATATGAAAGATTCCTTTCTTTACTAGTAAGCTGTGCATTAAATTTCTCTGAGAAAACATTGAAAGCCACACATTTTCCACAGAAGATGAAAAGCTAAGTTGCATTAATTTTCATTTTAAATTTAGTAAAGAGAGCTAAGGGTGTGACCTATTTCCCCCTAAAAGCAATTTGCTACTCCAGGCTCTTTCACCCTGACAGAGGAGAGCAGAGGAGACCATGCAGGGGTGGTGAGGTAGGGGTGGTGGAGTGGGGGAGGGTGGCCAGGACCAGCCAGGGTGGAGCTGAGGTCAGACCGGCTTCTCTGAAGCAGTGCCTTTGTGTTGGCACTAAGCCTTCACAGTGTCACGTTGCTTCCAAAGGCGCATCTCCTTGAACTTCAGTGATGAATGTACCACATACTCAGAAATTTCAATGTAAAGTTTCTAATCTGTCACTGTGTATAGAGATAATGTGTAATTTACCTTCTTCATTCTCATCTAAACTATCTTAATATGTTCTTATTGATTTCAGAGAGGAAAGGAGAGGGAGAGAGGGAGACAGAAATATCAGTGATGAGAAAGAATCATGTATCAACTGCCTCCTGCACGCCCCACACTGATGATGAGCCTGCAACTCAGGCATGGGCCCTGACCCAGAATTGAACTGTGACTTCCTGGTTCATTGGTCGATGCTCCACCACTGAGCCACACCAGCGGGGCTCATCTAGGATACTGAAGCATGCTGTGAGGCCGCATCTTTACTAAGTGAACGGAAAGTGGATGCATATGAGAGACATGCCATTCAAATGAGAGAAATCCGTCTGCATGCAACAGCCTCGGGCGTTTGTTCCAATAACAGAAACTTACCACAGAAGGAGGCCTGAGGCCTTAGCTAGCCTGGTGTTCGAAATTCTCACCCCGGGGTTCATGGCCTCTTGGCTTGTACAGAAAACCCCTGGGGAAATGTGAAGAACAGTGCTGTAAATTAATATGGATTAATAAACAACTGTTTAAAGAAATTGCAAATAATACCATAATATGTCTAACATATTGGCCTTTTTATAAGAGCCCAAGTAAATTTATTTTTTTTTAATATATTTTATTGATTTTTACAGGGAGGAAGGGAGAGAGATAGAGAGTTAGAAACATCAATGAGAGAGGTCATCAATCAGCTGCCTCTTGCACACCCCCTACTGGGGATATGCCCGCAACCAAGGTACATGCCCTTGACCAGAATCGAACCCGGGACCCTTCAGTCCCCAAGCCGATGCTCTATCCACTGAGCCAAGCCGGTTTCGGCATATAAGAGCCCAAGTAAACTTAAATCACAGCAATGAAACAGCAAAAATGACCGAGTGACAGATTAAACCACGTGGCTTGTTCGTGAGGAGGCAGCCGCAGGCCTGGTGACAGATGCTTCTTGGGGAGAGAATGGTCCCTAGGGCTCAGGGCTCCATCCCACCCCTCCCTTAGCTCAGGGCTCCGCTCAGTGTCCAAGTCAGTTTTCTACACTTTTGTTCTCCTTGTTCTCAATCGATCGCTTTGAGGCCTCCTCTACTTTTTCTATTCCATTTTCCTTTCCTCTTTCTCATTTCGTGTTTTTTTTCTAAGATTTTATTTTTTAGAGCAATTTTAAGTTCACAGCAAAGTTGAGTGGAGAGTACAGAGTTCCCATATATCCACTCCCCTTGCAAGGCACACTCTGCCCCACTATCAGCACGTTGCAACCCTTGAGCCTATATTGACATTGTTAACGAAAAATCTATTAAAACCTGTAAAGAATTTTTGTGAGTTTATTTGAGCCAAACTGTCAACATATGACAGGAAGCCGAACCTCAATGGATTGAGATAATGCTCCAAAGAATGGCGGGTTACATTTCTCTATTTATACACTGAAATCAAAGGAGGGACATAGGTGGGTTACATGAAATTCATTGGTGATGGAGTAAGGAAGCGGGAGAAAGCAAAGCGGTGGAAAACTCCTGGGATTGGATAAAAAGTAAAATGAGGGAGGTGTACTTAGGTGAGAGCAGAAACAATTAATATGATAACAAAGGAATTTGAGGCATCTATCCTGGAGCCCACCACATTTGGTTGTGCCCCAGGGGCTCCAGAAAAAGGGAAATTACAAGTTACCCAGACATCTCATAGATATGTTATCTTAGAGGCAAAAAGGCAAATGGGCTCAGTAAAGAAGATCTAAGTTGATCTTTGTGGGGGAAAATATCTAGGACATGACTACCCACTATAACCTGCTTGTAGAACCTGGCCTAGGACGAGAGGTGGGAAAGGAGCTGAGTGGGTTCTACCGAGATAATGCGGATTTTCCATGAGAGTTTCCCTCTGGGTCTGGCTTGAACGGTGGCTTAGCCCCCCAAGAACAATCACTCTGGTGGATGCATGTAACTCACAACAAGCCTGAGACAGTGGGACCCAAGTCCTTCGCTCCCCATGGAGTCACCTGAGACCTGCAGGGGGCGTCATCGGAGGAATGAATCCGTTTGGGTAACACCCTCTTGTTCAGGCTCCCTCCCTGCATTTTGCCTTGCTCTCCTAAATGCTCCTATTTATTTTATAAAGTTCAGCTTACACATCAGCCTGGGGAGGAAGTCTTCTCCACACCCCGCCCCCACCCCCAGGCCCACCAGGACAGGGGCCACCTGCCCTTGCCCAAGCGGCACTCTCAGTGCACACGGGCAGGTCCCCGTTTGCTGGAATATCTCCTGTAAGTGGTTCCATGGCCGAAGGCAGATCCCCCCCCACCCCCAATGCAGCACAGAGGACAGAGTGCTGCCTGCTGTGGCTCAGGAAACCATTTCTATTGGAGTTAATTCATGGTCATTTGGTTTGGTTTCCTTCCCCCTTAGCTGAGACTTACTTTATTTCCCATGTTTTTTCTATTTCAGTGAATTGAATTACAAAATCACTCATCATTCAGATATACAAATAAAATATGACTTCTACTAGTAAGTTAATTAATCCAATATTTATCACTCAGGTTGATAAGTCAAGAAAATTAAACTTGTCCAGTTTGGTTCATTTAGTCCAATTCAGTAATTTTATTGCTTATTTTGAAAATGCAGGACTCCTTGCATGGCTCCACCCAGTGGTGACTTTTGAGATTGCTACTGTGTGCTGGTCACCGTGCTGGTGCGTGGTGGGATGTCAGGGGGTCTTTGAAGACTTAGGATGATAGGACCACCCCAGCCTCTGCTGTAGACAACCCAGTCCGTTCTCCTGAGAGTAGGGACCCTCTGTGCTGGCCTTCTCAGGTTTGGGACAGGAAATGAGCTGGAATCCATAACTAACCTCTGCTCCCAGCATTGGCTCCTTCCATTAATTCCTCACTGACTTCAGCTCCCTCACTGTAACCCAAGCCCCTTGTCAGTGCCATCAAAGTGTAATTCTCAGTGTTGAAAACAGGATTCTCTTGTAAATACCACAAATACATGCCAAGCAGGTGTTTACAGTGTCTTTTACTAGATGAAGGAAACAGCTCGCTGCAGGGAGAAGTCAAGGAATAGAGACTTATGTAGATTCTAGTGGCCAGGTGCACAGATTCCACACATTGAAAGGAAATTAATTAGAAGGTGGCCATTGGGGCGGAACTGGGTGAGATGGGCAGGACACGCCTTGGAGCCAACATCCCATGGTCCCTCCCTGGTGGGTCAAACCTGGGTGCCTTGGCTCAAAGAGTGTCTGTGGTCACTGTAGCTCAGCAGTAAACCAGATTTGGGGCTGACAGTGCCCCAGCAACAACATAACCCATGGCCGATGGTGGAATCACCACGTGGCCCCACGAGGAATCGGGATCCCTCCTCTCTGGTTCCTGGGCGTGTCACCCAAGAACCACCGCTGCCGAGTCACTGCAGCTCAGCAGCTATTGTGTTGAGCGTCTGCCCCCTGGTGGTCAGTGTGCATCATACCTACCAGCCAGTTGGATGGTCAGATGGTTGTTTAGCCTTTTAAATATATAGATTAACTTAAAAAATGCTGAAATAACTTTTCTAGTAGATAAAATTGTTATTTGTCCTTCCTTAACTTTGGGGTGATCACCAGCCATGAGCATGCTTCTGGCTGAGGCACTCTTCCTGTGGGAGCACACTGACCACCAGGGGGCAGCTCCTGCATTGAGCATCTACCCCCTGGTAGTCAGTGCACATCATTGTGACCAGTCGTCTGGTTATTCTGCCATAATGGTTGCTAAGGCTGTATAATAACAGCCTTAGCAACCATTACATAGATATATATGTAAAAGGCTAAGCAATCAACCGGCTGAATGACTGGAACAACTGGAATGACTGGTCACTATGATGCACACTGACCACCAGGTTGTGGACAGTCGATGCAGGAGCTGGCCCCTGGTGGTCAGTGCACTCTCACAGCAGGAGCACCGCTCAGCTGACCAACCTGTCCTGGCAGTCCACCAGCCAGGCAGCAGCCACAATCTCTAGAGAAGAGGCCAGGCACCGATGGATCAGAACCACTGGCACGATCCTGACATTGCTGCTGGCCTTCTGGAAGTCAGCTTTAAGCACTGTGGCCACTTCTCCTCCCTAGATGCTCCACAAGGAACAAAAGATATAAAAGCAGCCATCAGGTGACTCCCAACAACTGGTGCTAATGTCAGTGAGATGGATCCAGATCCTAGGCTGGCTAAGGTATCCCACCACCTACTCAGAGGGCCGAGCACATCCCACCCGCCCCTCTCCCCGCCCCCAGATCCCACCTGTGCATGATTTTGTGCACTGGGCCTCTAGACCAGAAAGCCAAACGACCTTCTGGACATCCTTCTGGACTAAACTGTGGTGGCGGGGGCCAAGGCAGAGGTAGTTAGGGGTGATTAGGTAAGCAGGTAAGTGGTTAGGGGTGATCAGGCAGGCAGGCAGAGGCATTTAGGAGCCAGCAGTCCTGGACTGCAAGAGGGTGCAGGCCTGGCTGAGGGACTCCCAGCTCCCCGCCACCCCATGCATGAATTTCATGCTTTGGGCCTCTAGTAGATATATATATCTACATATAGCTAATATCTTAAGTTCTATATAGTTGTAAATGTTCTATTTCACACAGTGAAAAGTCCTTACCACCCAATATTAGTACCTGGAAAAAGTTTAAATTTATTTATTTAGCCAAGACATTGTAATGAAGGAACATGTATATTCTGCCTCTGTGTGATGGAAGTAGCCTCAGAAAAGGTAGACGTGTTTCCCTTATTCCGCGGTGAACGTAACACCCACACTTAGCACAGCACATGCAGCAACACCTGCCCTGGCAAACGATGAAGTATTTGCTGAGGAGAGAAAGGCTCTTGCAAATATGTTTCTTTGCTAAATATTATTTCACTTGAAGACACTCGTTTGGGTGTCCAATACTATTTAAATGTACACGTTTACCATAAACAAGTGTTTGTTGCTGGCCCACCTAAGCCCACAACTGTCGCACAAACATCCCACGGCCAGCGCCTCGCACCCATCTTCCCTGCTGAGCCCACGCGGCTGTGTGGAGACACCTGCGAGCAGTTTGCAATGTAGAACCGTGTCTGCAGCCCAGAGCAGCTAACCACGAAGGTAGAACCGTGTCTGCAGCCCGGAGCAGCTAACCACGAAGGTAGAACCGTGTCTGCAGCCCGGAGCAGCTATCCTCGAAGGAGTCACAACAGAACCTGCCATGGCTCCCAGGGTTCCACAGGAGAGAGAGCCACCCCTCCGGACAGACAGCACGGAGCCAGCTCTTCACTCTCGGGTCAGAGTGCAGACATGTCAGGAGCTGGCGTCTCCTCTCTGAGCCTTTCTGTCGGTGGGGCTGCGTGGCCGCTGCTGCTGTTCTCCCGCATCTGCGTGCGTGGACAGGAGGAAGGCGGGAGCTCAGCCGCCTGGCACTGCTGG